>CM069131.1:115878851-116242643 GCA_035221665.1 Okamejei kenojei | reverse complement strand
AAGAAATATAGGTATATGATAATTATAGAAAGAAATAGGTATATATAAATATGGTTGTAGAAAGTAAATATATATATTTAAGAAAAAGTTGGTGTTGAAAAGAAATAAAGAAGAATAGAATGGATTATAAGGACAGACGAAGCATAAGCTACTCACTGTTATTTATTTTCCCAGGTTTTTATTGGACGGAAAAAAATACCCTCAAAAGGAGCTTTGCAGAAGAGGCATGAATGGGGAGAGAGTGAAAGGAGTGGTGCCGTAAGCAGCAGACAACACGAGGAAGCGTATCCAGCCTATAGATCTTTGCCTCAAACCCCGTAACGAGACGAACAAGATAAAATCTTTGGCGGTAGTAAATGGCTGAGCAAGATGGCGGAGCTGTTGCTGAAAATGGACCCAAGAATCTGACAATGAACCTACAACCGCGAAGTTCGTGGAGTAGTTCACATCTGTGCTCCGCTATAGAATCATTGCTATGACACTATTTAGATTACCGCCGGGTCACCTGGTCAGATACCTGGCTGCATTGAGCATCCCGGAGCCTTCTCTGCCGCCACGTGGCTGACACCTCTTCCAACATGCAGCATACTCTGGAGAGATTCGAGAATTGTGGGAATAAATTTTGAAAGATGGAGGTGAGCAACTTAGGGTTTGATAGGAAAGTAAGATCAGCTCGGACCCAAAAACTACTTTGTACAGCATGGACTGCTTACCAACAACATCCGATCCAATAACTCAGATCAAATAACATTTATGAAGGCACGAGTACAATGCACAATTTCACCTCCGATATTAAACACATTTAAGGATATGGGGGTGGAAATCATTTAGGACCAGATATGAAAAAACATTTTTCACACGGAGTGTGGTGAATCCCCGGTTGCTAACCATTTAACTCTTCCTTCCCATCCCCATACTTATTTTTCCCATAGTATGTTTTCCCCCATTGGCAGAGTGAGGCCACACACAACCCAATGGTATGAACGGTGAATTTTCCAATTTCAAATAATATTTCCCCACCCCTTCTCTCTTTGCTGTTCCACTCCACCCCGCACACACCCTTTTCTTTCACTCTCACTCACTTCCCCTCATCTCTCTCTTCCAGCTTTGTCCCCCTTACTACAATCAGCCTGAAAAAGGATCCCAACCAAAACCTTGCTTGTACAGATGCTGCCTGACCTGGTGAATTCCTCCAGCACGTTATGTTTTGTTTACTATTTCATCAAGTCTATATTCTTCTTTGCATAGATGACTTGCAGGATATAGCTATTTCCTCTGCGATAATCAAATTGTCATGAACATTTGTTTAACCCATTAACAAATTGCTCTCTATTTTAATTCCTCTTCCTTTAATAACTTTCTGTCCTGGGGTTCCTCCATTGCAGAGTGTTTGAGGCCAATGCAAACGGGAAACGTGACAAAAAATGGAGGGAATAACACCGCATATTCCACTTGTGCAGCTTACAATCCAATACTCCAATTTTAGGTAACTAAACAGTCCTCCCCCTTTCACTTCCTCCCTCACATAACCCCCCTCCCCTGCTTTTCCCTCCCATCTTCTCTCTCCTGTGCCCCACGTGATAGCCCTCCATGGTCGTGTTCATTCAAGAGCTCAACCATGTTAAAATATAAAATCATACTCATGGTAAGCACGGAGAATGAATGTAGCGGGTACGTTGGAGCTCGGGGACGTTTCTTAGCGGCTCGTAACGCTCATGGCAGGGTATCAGGAAGACACGCTAATGGCAGGTAAGCACAGGAAGACTCGTGAAGATTTTTCAACATGTTGAAAAATGTCCACGAGAGCCCCGAGTACCGATGAGTGGCCATTACCATAAATCTCCGAGTTCGAATCAGGGCAAACTCGGGAGAGCTCTTGGAATGAACTTGTACTGTGGGACAGGGCTTTTTGACTCGCACCTATTTCTCCCTCCCACACCCCTTCTGCCTACATCCCTTCCTCTAGTTTCACAATTTGCAACTCTTCAATCTATGTGTCTCACACCTTCTGGGCAGTCTCACACACTCTGGGGCGTGTTGTAGAATAGAGGCATCTAGGAGTACAGGTATAAAGTTCATTGAAAATAGCATCACTGGTAGAGAGGGTGGTCCAAAAGGCTCTTGGCACATTGGCCATGAGTCAGAGCATTGAGTATAGAAGTTGGGAGGTCATGTTGCAGTTGTATAAGACATTGCTGTGGTCGCTTTTGGAGTATTGTGTCCAGTTCTGGGCATTGTGTTATAGGGAAGTTGTTAAATATGAAGAGAAGATTTTTGACAATATTGCCAGGACAAAAGGACATGAGCTCTGGGTTGAGATTGAGCAAGCTCGGACTCTATTCGTTGGTGTGCAGGAAGATGACAGATGATCTTATAGAGGTGTATAAAATCATGAGAGGAATAAACCTGCTGGATGCACATAGTCTCTTGCCCAGAGTAGGGTAATTAAGGACCAGAGGGCATAGGTTTAAGGGGGGGGGGGGATATTTAATAAGAATCTGAGGGGTAACGTTTTCACACACAGGATGGTGGGTGTATGGAACGAGCTGCCAGAGGAGGTAGCTGCGGCAGTTTAAGAAACATTTAGACAGGTACATGGATAGGACAGGTTAGAGGGATATGGGCCAAACGTGGGTAGGTGGGACTAGTGTAGATGAGACATGTTGGCTGGTGTGGGCATGTTATGCTGAAGGGCTTGTTTCCACACTTTATTACTGTATGACTATCTAAAAAACCCTCCCCCTCTTCCTTCTTCCCACATATACCGCCCTCCCCCATATTTTTTTGCCCCCTTTCTCCCCTGTGCCCCACCTGAATTTGAACCTATTTCTGGAGAACATGGGTTTAATGCGACAGGGGAAACAAACAAATACCAGAGAACATGGGTTTAATGCGACAGGGGGGAAATGTAAGAGGTTTGCGAGGGAGGTTTTATTTATACAGAGAGTGGAAGGTGTGTAAAATACATTACCAAGGGAGGTGGTGGAAGCAGGAATTACAGCAATATTTAAGAGGCATATAGCCAGACACATAAACAGGTTGGGAATTGTGGCACACAAATCTAGTACAGTCCAATGCACAGTTTAAATTGTCATCCTGTCAGTGCAGACATTGTGGGCCAAAGTTTCTGATCCTGTGCTATATTAGAAACATAGAACTTAGAAAAATAGTTGCAGGAGTAGGCCCTTCGAGCCCCAGTACCCCGTTCCTGCTTTCCCCCCCTATCCCTCGATTCCCTTAGCCCTAAGAGCTAAATCTAACTCTCTGTTGAAAACTTCCAGTGAATTGGCCTCCACTGCCTTCTGTGGCATAGAATTCCACAGATTCACAACTCTCTGGGTGAAGAAGATTTTCCTTATCTCAGTCCTAAATGGCCTACCCCTTAAACTTCAACTGTGACCCCTGGTTCTGGGCCCCCCAACATCAGGAGCATTTTTCCTGCAACTGTCTAATCCTTTAAGAATTTTATTTGTTTCTATAAGATCCCCTCTCATCCTTCTAAATTCCAGTGAATAGATGCCCAGTCAACCCATTCTTTCATCATATGTCAGACCCACCATCCCGGGAATTAACCTGGTGAACCTACACTGCACTCCCTCAATAGCAATAATGTCCTTCCTCAAATTATGAGACCAAAATTGCACACAATACTCCAGGTGCGGTCTCACCACTACCCTGTACAATTGCAGTAGGACTTCCTTGCTCCTAAACTCAAATCCTCTCGCAATGAAGGCCAACATTAGCTTTCTTCACTGCCTGCTGCCCTTGCATTCTTACTTTCAGTGAATTATGTACAGGCACACCCACCTCCCGTTTTCCTAATCTGACACTATTCAGATAATAATCTACCTTCCTGTTTTTGCCACCAAAGTGGATAACCTCAGATTTATCCACATTATACTGCATCTGCCATGCATCTGCCCACTCACCCAACCTATCCAAGTCTCCTTGCAACCTCATAGCATCCTCCTCGAAGCTCACAGTGCCACCCAGCTTTGTGTCATCCGCAAACTTGGAGATGTCACATTTAATTCCCTCATCTAAATCGTTAATATATATCGTAAATAACTGGGATCCCACCACGGAGCCTTGCGGCACCCACTAGTCACTGCCTGCCATTCTGAAAGGGATCCGCTATTCCCTACTCTTTGTTTCTGGCAAACAATTTTCTATCCATGTCAATACCCTGCCCCCAATACCATGCGCTCTAATTTTGCACACTAATCTCCTGTATGGGACCTTGTCAATGGCTTTTTGAAAGTATATTGTTCTATGTTCTTAAATTAGGCCTGATATTTTCATCTTATATATTTATATATATATATATATATACACGCTGTTGACTGATCAGAGTAAAATTGAGGAAAACATAATGTAGAAATGTTTCATTTCCACGTTCAGAATACACAGTTGTATAATGCACATTTCAGGCTATTACTTTTCCTGGAATGAATTTTACATTGCAATTGGAACATTAGAATTGGACTAGACCAAATCAACTGTTTATCTCCATACATTGAGATTCAATTGTTCCATAAATATTTGTGTTTTCCTATAGTAGCAGGCATTTGTACTGTGCTTTTTATTCATTCTTAGGTTGTGGGGTTCAATGGAAAAGTGTACAGATAGTTCAAAGTACACCAAGAAGATGGCAATGTGTGATGGCTGTATCTTGAATTGCTGAAGACTGTTGTAAACATCTTACCTACGTATTTTAGAGGTTTGATGCTGCAAAATGGTACCATTGCGGACCACAGCTTGGTCAAAAATCAACCAAGACTCAAAGTGCTGGAGAAACTCAGCGGGTCGGGCAGCTTCTCGGAAGGGAATGGACAGACTATGATTCATGTCTTAAGGTCATAAGTGATCGGAGAAGAATTAGGCTGTTTGACCCATCAAGTTTATTCCACCATTCAATCATGACTGATCTATCTCTCCTAACCCCATTCTCTTGCCTTCTCCCCACAACCCCTGCCATTCATAATAATCGGGTCAGGACTCTTCTTCCAGCACTTTGTATTTTGCTCAGGATTGCAACATTTGCACTTTCCTGTGTCTCTGAAAATCAGCCATGTCAGTTACATTTTGGCCACATTCCCTTCCCTGAGCTTACACAGAATATAGAACAGTACAGCACAGTACAGGCCTGTCAGCCCACAATGTCCATGCCAAACATGACGCCGTTAAACTAATTTCTTCTGCCTGCACATGATTAATATCCCTCCATATCCATGCGCGTGTGAATGGAGGGCTTTTATAACAATCCAAGTGTTTTATGGTAAATCTTTTTAATTGGTGCAGTTATTTATTTCCAGATTATTTTGAAACTATTCATATTTTCAGCTACTGTGGTGGAATCTGATTTTATCTTCCAAGAATTATTGATCTGGTTACATTATTACTCATTAGCTTATGGTGCCATCAACTTATCTAATGATATCAGAGTGCAAAACATTTTGCATCTGAACATATTTGTGTTTCTGCCACATTATTCTAGTTATTTGGATCAGGAATTGATATATATTATTTTTGAATGTCAACTTGGTCATGGTTTGCTGCGTTTGTACCAGCATGTGACATAAGCCATGGGCCAAACACAGGCAAGTGGTACGAGTGTCGATGGGATATGTTGGTCGGTGTGGACAATTTGGGCCGAAGGGCCTGTTTCCACACTGTATGAGTCTATGACTCTAAGCCAATAGCTTTACAAATGTCTCAGCTTATTGAGCATCAATTATTCAGCTATGATACATCCATGTGAATCTTCATTTTCTAATCGTGTCGCAAAGATTTCCTATTGCAAACGGATGCTGATCAATGTGATTTAATCCCCCATTCCATCTTTGATGAGGCCAATGTTAAGCATATAGTTAGCAACATCTCAACAGTCTTAAACAGCTATAAAAAATGTTTGTGGTTTTACCGCTCTTCGGACACTATTAAAGTGGGAGATTATGAGGGGCCTAGCGGAACCTCTAGCTCTATGTTTGTCTTGAGACAGTTTTACAAACTTCAAGCTCCCTGCCAATTTCATGGTTCTATTCATTATTTCAGCACAAGGTGATTCCTCATGGTAATTCCTCAGGGTTGAAGTCAGTTTATCTGATGGTCAGAAAAATCAATGCGTTCATGACAGTAATCTTCCTCTTTACTTACAACATTTGTAAGTCAATAAATGCAGTGTGCTGTCACTTTATGCCATTTGATAGTTTATTATTCATGTGCATTTATTATTGACAATTTCTCACAGTTAGCAGGTTGTGGATTTGTCCCACTTCAGTACATCAATATGAAAATTAGAACTACATTTCACTGCAGTAATGAGTGGATGCAGAATCATCAGTGCAACTGATTTTCTGGAATGAGAAATCAAGCTGAAATCTTGACTATTCAAGAGTCAAGAGTGTTTTATTGTTCTATGTCCCGGATGGGACTGAAATTCTTACTTGCTGCAGTGCAACATAATATGTGAATATGTAAACATAGTACATAATGGGCGAAGAGAAAAAAAAGAACAAGTTCAATAAATAATAAATATAATGCAATAATAATATAGTAGTTTGCAGTTCAGAGCTCAGAGCTTATTCGTCGTTGTGTTTAATAGCCTGATGGCTGTAGGGAAGAAGCTGTTCGTGAGCCTGAACATTACAGTTTTCAGGCTACTGTACCTTCTTCCTGATGGCAGTGGTGAAATGAGTGTGTGGCCAGGATGGTGTGGGTCTTTGATGATTTTGGCTGCCTTTTTGAGGCAGCGACTACGATAGATCACTTCGACGGTGGGATGTCAAAGCCGGTGATGGACTGAGCAGTGGTCACAACTTTTTTTAGTCTTTTCGTTCCTGGACGTTCAAGTTGCCGAACCAGGCCACGATGCAAACAGTCAGAATGCTCTCTACCATGCACCTGTAGAGGTTTAGGAGAATCCTCTTCGAATCTCCGTAATCTTCTCAGGAAGTAGAGTCGCTGATGTGCCTTCTTTATAATTGCATCGGTGTATTGGGTCCTGGAAAGACCTTCGGAAATATGCACGCCCAGGAATTTGAAGGTTTTGACTCTCTCACCATCGTCCCATTGATGTGAACAGGATTGTGGGTCCTCATCCTTCCCCTACCAAAGTCCACAATCCGTTCCTTAGTCTTACTGATGTTGAGAGCCAGGTTGTTGTGCTGGCACCATTTGGTCAGTCGGTCGATCTCACTTCTATACTCTGACTCATCCCCATCTGTGATTTGTCCAACAACAGTGGTGCTGTCGGCAAACTTGATGATGGAGTTCACACTATGTCAGGCTACTATGTCAGACTATGTCATGGGTATAGAGTGAGTAAAGCAGGAGGCTGAGCATGCAGCCTTGAGGTGCTCCCATACTAATTGTTACTGAGGATGAAGTGTTTCAGCACAAGGTGATTCCTCATTGTAATTCCTCACAGGTGAAGACAGTTTATGTAGAGTATCCCTTGACAATATCCTTCAACCAATGTCACAAAGCAAATTGTTTGCGATTTTTGTTTTGTTGCAAATTAATGATGTTTCCCCACATAACAACAGTAATTGCAATTCAAAAATGGTTATTGATTACGGTGTGTCCTATATATTGTTCTACAGCAATGACAATTGTAGTTATTTGCATTGCTCTGCACATGCATATGTACACTTGGTTATTGGACTAGAGGTTGGTTGTTGCAACTTGTTGTTACTACTTGTTGTTACTAGGTTGATTTATTCTTGAGTCATGCAATTTTGCACAAACTTTTAGATGTCTTGGCTCCTGTCAGGCAAATGATCTTATTTTTCAGTGAACCAACAAATCCCGTCATTCCGTTTTCCAGGCCCCCCCCATTCCCTCCTCTTCACCATGGATGTCCAGTCATTCTACACCTCCATCCCCCATCAGGAGGGCCTTAAAGCCCTCCGTTTATTCCTCGACCGCAGAACCAACCAATCCCTGTCTACAAATACTCTCCTCCGCCTAGGTCAATGGAATCAATGGAAACTTTATTGTCATTCAGACCTTTCGGTCTGAATGAAATTTCGTTGCCTGCAGTCATACATACAATCAACAAAACACACAATAAACACATATTTAACATCCACCACAGTAAGTTCACCAAACCCATCCTCACTGTGATGGAAGGCAAAAATCTTAAGTCTTTGTCTCTTCCCTTCTTGTTCTTCCTCTTCCTCTGCGCTGAGGCGACCCGAGCCTCCGATGTTGTGACCGCACCGGGTGATGTAAATATGTCCCGTGGCTGAACCGCGCTCCGTGAACGGGCTGGTTCAACTCCGCGGCCCGGGGCGGTCGAAGCTGCCGCCCTCCAGTCCAGCGGACGCAGCTGTTGCCGCGGGAGCTCCGGAAAAACAGGTCACCAACCTGTGACCTGCGAGCTCCCGACGATGTCGTCCACTGGGCTCGCGGCAGGGCCTCAGAAGTCGCTGCCGCCGCCACCGCCCCCGGAATGCCACCACAGCTCCGAGTCGGGCCGCTGGAACGCCCAAACCCGCCACAGCCCCGAAGTCGGCCAGCCCTGCGCTGGTAAGTCCTGGCTGGCTCTGTCTCCGGAGCCTTGAGGTCGGTCGCAGTTGGAGGCTGTCAGCTCCGCCATTAGGCCTCAATGCAGATGGAGATGGGGGATACAGCAAGAAAAGTCGCGTCCCCCCCCCAAAGGAAGAGACTAAAACATTTCTCCCACCCCTCCCACACACATACACTACATAATAACTCAATATTTACACGCTAAAACAAGACAAGAAAACAACAACAAAAAAAAAAGACGGACTGCAGGCGAGCCGCTGCTGCCAAGGCTGCGCCGCCCCACCACTGCGCCGTCCTTACCCTCAACAACTTTTCCTTTGACTCCTCCCATTTCCTCCAAATACAAGGCGTAGCTATGGGCACGTGCATGGGCCCCAGCTATGCCTGCCTCTTTGTAGGGTAAGTCGAACAATCCTTGTTCGAGGCGTACCGTGGCCCTATCCCCGAACTCTACCTCCGCTGCATTGACAACTGCATTGGTGCTACCTCCTGCACCAATGCAGAACTCACTGACTTCATCCATTTCACCACTAACTTCCATCTGGTACTCAACTGAACCATTTCCGACATGTCCCTACCATTGCTAGACCTCACTATCTCCATCGCAGGTAACAGACTACTGACCAACATCCACAGTAAACCCACTGACTCCCATGGCTATCTGGACTGCACTTCTTCCCACTCGGCTTCCTGTAAGGATTCTATCTCCTGGTCCTAATTCCTCCGTCTACCCCACATCTGCACCCAGGATGAGGTGTTCCAAACCAGGGCATCGGAGATATCCTCATTCATTAGGGAACGGGGGTTCCCCTCTTCGAATCTAGATAAGGCTCTCACCAGGGTCTCCTCTATGTCCCGTAGTTCCGCTCTCACTCCCCATCCCCCCCCATTAGTAACAAGGACAGGGACCCCTTGTCCTCGCCTTCCACCTGACCAGCCGTCACATACAACAGATAATCCTCCAACATTTTTGCCACCTCCAACGTGATCCCACCACTAGCCACAGCTTCCCATCTCTCCCCTTTTTGGCTTAACACAGAGACCACTCCCTCCGTAACTCCCTGGTAAATTTGTCCCTTCCCACCCAAACCACCCCCTCCCCTGGTAATTTCCCTTGCAACCGCAGGAAATGCTACACCTGTCGCTTTACCTCCCCCCTTGACTCCATCCAAGGACCCAAACAGTCTTTCCAGGGGAGACAGAGGTTCACCTGCACCTCCTCCAACCTCATCTATTGCATCCGCTGCTCTCGGTGTCAGCTGCTCTACATCTGTGAGCAGCTGACACCTCCGCTCGGTTCTCACTAACCAACCTGATCTCCCGGTGACCCAGCACTTCAACTCCCCCTCCCATTCCGAGTCCGACCTTTCTCTCCTGGGCCTCCTCCATGGCCAGAGTGAGTCCCACCACAAATTGAAGGAGCAGCACCTCATATTTTGCTTGGGCAGTTTACACCCCAGCGGTATGAACAATGACTTCTCCAATTTCAGGTAGTCCTTGCTTTCTCCCTCCTTTCACACTTCCCAGCTCTCCCACAGCCTACTGTCTCCACATCTTCCTTTCTTCTTCCCGCCCCCCCCCCCCCCCCCCCCACATCTCCACATCAGTCTAAAGAAGGGGCTCATCATCTATTCCTTCGCTCCATAGATGCTGTCTCACCGCCGAGTTTTTCCAGCATTTTGTCTACCTTTTATTTTTCAGTGAGTTTGTTGTTTTCGCTTGTACCCTTATTCTCTTTTAAACGTCACAACTGGAATTGTTACTCCATAATCAACTTTCACACACAGATCAATAAACTGCTATAACATCAGCATAAAACCAAGTAGCAATTTGGTGTACTTTTTCTTTGCAGTGGCGCACTGGTAGAGTACCTCTGCTGCCTCACAGTGCCAAAGACCCAGGTTCGATCCAGCCTTTGCATGTTTTCCCTGTGATCGTATGAGTTTCCTCCGTGTGCTTTGGTTTCCTCCCACATTTCAAAGGTACGCAGGTTTGTAGGTTAAATGACCTCTATAAATGTCTATTAATGTGTGATGAGTGGATGAGAAAGTGGGATAACATAAAACTAGTATGAATGGTGTTGTTGATGATCAGCATGGATTTGGTGGGCAGAAGGGCAAGTTTCCTTTGCTGTATCACGAAGCTGAACTGAACTGAACTGAACTACACTTGGTTGTCTAGTCAGTGCATCACAAAGCTGGCATCTTGTAAAGGATGGTTCTGGGGGTGGAAGCATTACAATAATTTTACCTGCTGGTGGATTTTCGCAGTAAATTGCTGGTTTCTATTAATTTTAATCTGCCTGCAGCTGTGTGGGGTCATAGCTACTTTAACTGCCAAGCATCATTAACTTCCTCCTACCCTCCCACACACTCCCACTGACCCCACCGAGTCTACTTTGTCTGAAGAATAGACAGTGAATGGCAGGAAGATACCGCTGACCTCCAGATGCCGTTATGCTGTGAGGCAGGAGCTTCTTTCCCTGCAAGGTATCAATAATAGACTTTTGCAGAGTGAAACGTTTTGAAATAGTTGCCTCATAATAAGATTTATTGTCTGCCTGACTCCATTATGCAGAGAGCTTTTGGAAAAGGAAAATTTTGCAACAGTGAATCACTAAGGCAGAAATAATTTTATCTTTAAAAGACCAAAGTGGAGAAATGTATTAAGCAGAGGAGGGTATGACTGTTTTGAAAAGAAACAGGCAGCCTATTCTGGGTTTATTATTGCTGGGCACTTCCTTAAACTTTGTGTTAGTCTAATCTCTCAGGAGAGACAAACAAAAAAAACCCCACAATTTATTGTACCCCTTTGTCATTATTTGTTCTGTCCATCTTCCTTCAGTAATCAATTTAGATCACACTGATTGAGTACAGAGGTTGGGGGTTGGGGGGGGGTCATCATGTTGCAGTTATTTGAAACATTGGTGAGGCCACATTTGGAATAATGTGTTCAGTATTGCGCAGCGTGTTATAGAAACGGTGTTGCCAAACTGGAAAGTGTGCAGAGAAGATTTACAAGGATGTTGCCAGGACTCAAGGGCCTCAGCTACAGAGAACGGATGAACAGGCGAGTACTCTATTACTTGGAGCGCAAGAGGATTAGGGGTGATCTTAAAGAAGTGTACAAAATTTTGAGAGGAATAGCATGGGTAAATTCAGAACGTCTTTCCGAGAGTAGGGGCATCAAGAACCAGAGTACATAGGTTTAAGGTGAGGGGGGAAACGTTTAATACGATCCTGAGGGGTAATTTTTTTTTTACACAAATGGTGGCGGTGTATGGAATCAATTATCAGAAGGGGTAGTGGAGGCAGGTACTATCGCAATGCGTAAGAAACATTTGGACAGGTACATGGATAGGATTGGTTTGGAGGGATATGGGCCAAACACAGGCAGGTGGGGCTAGTGTCGATGGGACATGTCGGTGTGGGTAAGTTGGGCCGAAGGGCCTGTTTCCATGCTGTATGACTATGAGAGAATCTTACCACCTACTCTTGACATTTAATGGCATTGCCATGGCCAAATGTCCCACCATCAATTCAATTGGACTAGCCATATAAATACTATGGCTACAAGAGCATGCCAAAAGTTGCCTCATGGGAGAAGGCAGGCGAATGGGATTGAGAGGAAAAGGTAGATCGGCCATGATTCAATGGCGGAGTAGGCTTATTGTGCCAAATGGCCTAATTCTGCTGCTTTGTCTTAGGAAAATAATCATAAGTTGGGTACCTTGTGATGTGCGACTTACATCCTGCCATCCCAAAGACCAATTCAGCCCCAATGCGGAAGTATAATCTAATCCCATCATCATCACTGTTGAGATATCCTGGAACGTTCTGTCCAACAGCATGTTTGGAGTTGAGTCATGAAGTCCTACAGCATGGAAACGGGCTCTTCGGTCCAACTTGCCCACATTGACCAACATACCTAATGTACACTAGTCCCACCTGTCTGTGTTTGGCCAATATCCCTCCCAAACCTTTCCTATCAACTACCTCCTCCGACAGTTCCACATACCTCCTCGTTCCATATACCTACTGCCCTTTGTGTAAACAAAGTTGCCCCTCAGATTCCAATTGAATCTTTCCCCTCTCATCTTAAATCACTGTCCTCTGATTCTTGATTCCCTTCCTCTGGGTGAAATAGTACATTTACCTTAGCTCATGATCTCATGCACTTCTATAAGATGAGTACCGTCACCAGAAGGACTACAGTAGTTCACGAAGTTGGCACACCACAACCCTCTCAAGCATAATTACGAATTGACTGGCCTTGTCAAGTGGCCGGCAAGAGAGCCGAGGATGTTACATTCTGCCACGCAAGAGATAATTGAAAAGTAATTCTACTACTTGTGTGGCCTTTGTACTAAGAGTGGTCGATTGAGATAGGGATATACATGGATTAATCATTCAAGGGTCACGATCAATGTACTTAACCCACAACCAAAGTCAGCTAGTGGATATTGTTAACACAAAACCAGTCAATAAAATTCAAAGATCCTCTAAGAATAATAAATAATTAATACGTTAGCTAACCCAGTCTCTTGCATGGTTTAAAAGCATGACCTTTGCTCCTACTCAATTAATAAAAATGAATTATTCTTTCAATCCAGATTCATTGTTTGTTAGCCGATATCAGGCCACTTCCAAGTTGACTTGCTCTGATTTAACCGAACTCCTCAAGCCTATCTGAACAGAAAGTTAATTTAAACTGCCATTTATCCCTCTAAGTCTATTTCAACGTTACCAAATATATCCGCATGTGAAGAATACAAAACCCAAATCAGCATGTTAAATGTAGATTAACCAAGGATTCCTATTGCTACAGACTAATGTTTTGCAATTTCATCCATTGCTTCTCACAAAAAACTTTTAGATAAGAAAACGTCAACACGTTTAGAATTTTAAGAATCCTGCAGCAGATTGTCGATCTGAAACGTCACCTATCCATGTTCTTCAGTGATCATAAGGAACAGAAGTAGAATTAGGTAATTCGGCCTATCAAGTCTACTCCGCCATTCATCATGGCTGATCTATCTCTTCCTCCTAACCCCATTCTCCTCCCTTCTCTCCATAACCTCCGACACCTGTACTACTAGAATGCTGCTTGACCTGCAGAGTAACTCCAGTACTTTTGTGTGTCCTTTTGTGTATTAACTTGCATCTGCAATCCTTTGTTTCTAGAATGTATTTGTTTTGTGGTATAGCAACAAGCAGTGCAAATCAATCTAAATGTTAAACCCTTTACCCTTTATATTATATGGAGGGAAGGGGGGGTTATGCTGTTGAATGCATGCAGAGCCGCTAAGAGGGCAAGTGACTTTTTTTAAAATCCTGCCCTTGATAACTCTTGACACCCAGGATTCCTTGGACTTGCTGTTAATCTTAAATTACCAGAGAGTCCAAACCAAAGAACCATCTAAGAACAAAAAAGCTCAAAGTACTGGAAATACTCAGCAGGTCTAATAGCATCAGTGGAGAGAGAAACAAAGTTATTTTTTTCAAATGCATAACTGTCTATCTGATCTGAATGGTCAGGTCTCTCCACAAGTCTCTAGCCTCTGCCATATTTTGATTTAGGACAGCCCTACTAAGATTTGTTCAGTTGTTAAGAAAGATGAAGTCTGTCACCCCATATGTAGTGAAACACAAAGTGCTGGAGTAATTCAGCAGGTCGGGCAGCATCTGTGGAAGGAATGGATATGCAGCATTTTGGGTGGGGACTCTGCTTCAGATTGAGTGCTGCTGTCTGACCCACTGAGTTACTCCAGCACTTTGTGTTTTATGCAAGATGCCAGCATCTGGAATTCCTTTTGTCTCCCATATGTCATTATCATTTTATCCCAGTAGATGCTTCACTGTCTTATTTGATTACTGCATTCTGGTGAAAGAGAAAGTACATAGAAATTCCATTTCATCATTTTCATCAGAAAATACATGGGTGAGCTGTAGGCATAAAGTCGGAAGTTAGGAATGGTATTCAAACCTTGGCAGCCTACCATACATAAAAACATAGAAACATAGAAAATAGGTGCAGGAGTAGGCCTTTCGGCCCTTCGAGCCTGCACCGCCATTCAATATGATCATGGCTGATCAACCAACTCGGTATCCCGTACCTGCCTTCTCTCCATACCCCCTGATCCCTTTAGCCACAAGGGCCACATTTAATTCTTAAATATAGCCAATGAACTGGCCTCAACTACCTTCTGTGGCAGAGAATTCCAGAGATTCACCACTCTCTGTGTGAAAAATGTTTTTCTCATCTCGGTCCTAAAAGACTTCCCCCTTATCCCTAAATCCCCTTGGTCTGGACTTCTCCAACATCGGGAACAATCTTCCTGCATCTAGCCTGTCCAACCCCTTAAGAATTTTGTAAGTTTCTATGAGATCCCCCCCTCAATCTTCTAAATTCTAGCGAGTACAAGCCGAGTCTATCCAGTCTTTCGTCATATGAAAGTCCTGACATCCCAGGAATCAGTCTGGTGAATCTTCTCTGTACTCCCTCCATGGCAAGAATGTCTTTCCTCTGGTTAGGAGACCAAAACTGTATGCAATGCCTTCTGTTGTGATCCACACACATCTGTTGGAGGATATGCCCAGACTAGAATATTACTGAGATGCGACCTCCCACTCATGAGGTCTAACAGAGCAGCGCATTTGTTCACAGACTTCCTGGCGATCGGCCTGTGAAATCCACCTAATTGAGTGTGTACCAGGTCTGCCTGATTATATTTAGTGGACCATGAACATGAATGGGAAATATTAGTTCAACAGAAAGTTAAGTTAAAAATGTTATTTGATTTAATTAAGATAGTTTTACAATATTGATGTCCATTGTCAGTCTGTTAAACCTGACAATTTTTTAAAACTTATTTTTTTTAAAAAATATCTTGCTAAACCCTGAATAACTTTGAATGAATGGACATGTGACAAACAATCCAATTAAATGGAATGGAGACACAAGGAAGGAACTGCAGATGTTGGAATCTTGCCGAACTCAGTGGCAGCATCTCCGGAGGACATGTTTTGGTGACGTTTCGGATTGGTTCCCTTGGTCAGTCTGATTGGATTGGGTGGCGGGGGGGGGGGGGGGGGGGGGGGGGCTGGGGGCTGGAAAAGGGGCAGTGACAGAACATACCCTGGCAATTGATAGGTGAATACAGATGAAGGGTTAGGGTTAGGGGAAGGGTGGCATTCAAATTGTTCAGTTAAATGGAATGGCATCTTTGATACACATTGAACCTGTCTACAATGATGCACTTTGGGACCTCATCAGCAGAGCCATTCTGCCAGCACAGCTGGCCGCTGTGTTGAGAGATACCCTGCTCTGCCCTGAACCCTACAGTACATAGATAACTAAATTCCCAGTAAATTCCCTAAACCAAAAGGGAAGAATTTGTACGGTTGATAATATAGGCAACGATTAATTTCATGGCACTGTCAGATTTGTCCCATTAGATCGTAGCCCCATCTATACAAAGAATAGAATGCTACATTACAGTCATTATTTTATCATTAGTATGCATTGAGCAAAAACCTAATAGGATAAACCCTCACCCCTACCATAATCATGCTGCTTTCATATTCCAGAAAGATTGCTTTGTACTCGGGAGATGTTTAATACTCTCTAAGAGAAGTGTATCCAACAATAAAGTGGACCAGTGCCTCCGTTTTGCTTCTGTAGGCTAACCTAGCTTGCCCTGAATATAAAATGACCAACTGTTCAGAAATGTGTACAAGGGTAACTATAGGGCAGTGGAACAAAGGAGTCCCTTTACACTGCACTTTCATCCATAAAAAAAGTCAGTAAAACCTTTAGCCCACTGAGTAATAAGAATTAAATTTCTGCAACTCGTTCAATAGAAGATTGTATGTGGATCTAAGCTTTTTTATGATTGGAATTTGCTATAATTAATTACATGATGTACAGGAGGGGCTGCCTCAAAAAGGACGCTAATATCATCAAAGACACACACCACTTACATCTCCATCCATCACAAAGTATAGCACATGAGCCTGAAAACCGTGACTTTGAGATTCAGGGACAGCTTCTCACAATTGATTACTGCCTTGTTAATTTATCAAGCAGTAACAGCCCATCCTCATTGCCAGTGTGGCATCTTAAGTTCTTTAGAACTGCTGTTTGCTTTATTAGATTACAGAAACAGAACTACCAACAATTTATTCTTTATTGAAGTCAATTAACTCTCAATCATAAGAAAGCATCACCAATCATATCCCTCCACATAGCCGGACCCAGTCCTTAAAGCTACACCTCCAAATTTAGTCTTAAGAAGAGTCTCGACCCGATATGTCACCCATTCCTTCTCTCCAGAGATGCTGCCTGTCCCGCTGAGTTACTACAGCATTTTGTGACTACCGCAAATTTAGCCTGTAGGTTTTAGCTCTCCAAAAGACCAATCCAATTCAGTTGAATATAATCCTGGATTTTTATGAAAATTGTAAGTTTATCTAATTTATATAAACTTATATTTATATATTACTGCCTTAATGAATTATAAAATATTTCATTTTTCTTTAATTATTTACATCAATTTCATTTATGTTTTTAATTCCTCTGATTATCTGAAACATTTTAAAAGCAGAGAAACAAATCTTTAGCAGTCTGAGATATTGTGTGCCATTACGATAGAGCTGCGGGTAGTGCCTCAGACTACTAACTGGAGGTGTGGTCACCATATTTGGCAGGATTCATTCTTAATGGCCGAATGGAACAGAATCTTCTAAAGATTTATCAATGGAGGTATCTTTGCGATAAACGTCCTTTCTAAATCTGCTATATGGTAGCTTTATGAATCTCAGACTCAATGTATGAATGTTGCTCCAGCCATCACAAGGTGAAGGGTCAAATTTTTGTTTAATAATCTTCATTTTTTTTAATCGTTTCAGTAAGATATATATCATAATTAACACTGTTTAAATGAACAATTTAAATACAAATCATTATTGTGATTATGTCTCTAGGTGTCCTATTTGATTCTTACTCATGATTCAGAGCAATCTAATTTTCATTTTTGGCTTTACTAATTTCTGTTGCTCCTGTACAAAATCAAGATGTAACCTCCATCATATTTGAGGCACTTAATCCTGAATGTGCTATATTCATTTACCACAAACTAGATACCTTAATCCCTAACAACTGAACTGTAAACTCCAGCCCTTAACCTCTGTGAGCCACCGGGATCCAGCTGATTCTGGATTTCACACAAAGGGTGGTGGTTGTATGGAACAAACTGCCAGAGGAGGTAGTTGAGGCTGGGACTATCTCAACGTTTCAGAAACAGTTAGACAGGTACATGGATAGGGCAGGTTTGGAGGGATATGGGCCAAACGCAGGCAGGTGGGACTAGTGCAGTTGGGAGATATTGGCTGGTGTGGGCAAGTTAGGCCATAGGGCCTGTTTCCACACTAACTATGACTTTATGATTCTAATTGCAGCATCAAAATTCGGGGAAAAAACCCTTTAAATTTAATCTTCCATGCTTTAAATTGTAATATTATCATAAACCTTGAATATTGCAGTTGTCCTACTTAAACTGATTAGGTTCTTTTGAATTTTGGAAACATGGTTCCCTAGCTGCTTTTTAGTTTGATAGATTTTGTTTACTTTGTTATTTTGCACTGGAATGAAATCCATTGAAAGTGAAAGGGCAAATTATCTGACACATTAAAGCTAAATTGTGCTTTAATTTATTTAATCAAGGATTGTTTTCTAATTTGTAATGAACTAATGCAGAAAATTCTTCTCATGGGGTGCATAAAGAAGATTCAAGTTCAGACTTGAATCGTACAATAATAAACAATCAAATCAGATTACACTTAGTTTGGGAACTTAGGAAAATCCCACTGCTCTTCTAATTCATTGTGCATTGTCTTGTGAGGTGACGATGAAGCACAGCAGGCTATATTTATAGCATTCATGTATGCCACCAATTAATTTAGTATACATGTGGTGTTTTTTTGAGGAGTACTGCTAATATAAAAAACAATATTTTGCATGAATGATGTCAACGCTCTATGAATTACTTATTTCATTCTCATCTGGATTGAGGATGTGATTCTTCAAATCACATCTCCAATTCACATTTGCTTTGTGTCGGTATGCAAGCCATGTTCCTAATCAAAGGTTCCAAAAGCGAGTTGATCCCAGCAAAAACTGATGTCAAAAATGAATATGTCATAACCTTGCTTGCCACGCTATCCTACCTTTATCTCCAATAAATTCAGAAGCAGAATTGATCTTAAGAAACTAATAGGAAATGGTTTAACATATGGTGATAATGCTCCACAAGAAGGTTACCAAAGCTTATTGGCCGACCAGCTACACTATGTAGACAATGTTTGTGTTTGCACAAACATGGAAGCAAAGTTCCAAGGCCTCATCAATTTGTTCACAGAGGTATATGAAAGAATACTTTCGCCTTCCAACACAGTGAGGAATGTGGAGGAGTCACTGTGGTCGATGATTATACTAAAATGTATTTTGTGTGTTCTGTTGCTTTTTATTGAAATGACTTTATGGCAAATCAAATTCCTTGTATGTTGCAAAACATATTTTGTCTAATAAAGTATGATTATGATTATGAATAGGCTTTCTACTCAGCATTTGCACAAAACATCTTCAGCCAACCTTTCTTGCACTACCTCCAACAAACAACAGCAGCAAAATGTGGACCCCTTCCGACATTTTGTAACCTCCTCTTTGCACCAGAAAACA
Source organism: Okamejei kenojei (assembly GCA_035221665.1). NCBI lineage: Eukaryota > Metazoa > Chordata > Chondrichthyes > Rajiformes > Rajidae > Okamejei > Okamejei kenojei. The sequence continues at coordinate 116,223,374 of CM069131.1, read as the reverse complement.
CCTGTAATGAAATTTAGTATCTTCATCCATGTCTGAGAAAAAGGACGTTTTTAGGTCAAAACTTGAGATTCTGCACAAAACACATGATCTACAGGGCAACAGATTCCAGTCCTCCTCAGATGTTTCTGAAACCTTTATCTACAGCAGACACTTCAAACCAATGGAAGGCCACTACCATGCTGTCTGGCAAATTTCTCTAAATTCACTGCAAGGATACACAATGTCTTCTCCCAGGCCTATATCCCCAGCATTTAAATCTTAGTATGACTTAGATTGGTTTAGTTTAGAAATACAGCACAGAAACAGGCTCTTCGGCCCACTGAGTCCATGCCAACCCATTCATACTAGTTCTATGTTATCCTACTTTCTTATCCACTCCATACACACTGGAGGCATTTTTTACAGAGGACCAATTAGCCCACAACCCAGCATGTCTTTGGGATGTGGGAGGAAATCAGAGAGCCCAGAGGAAATGCTCACGGGGACACAGTACAAACTGCACATGGACAGCACCCAAGATCAGAATTGAACCTGGGTCACCAGCGCTGCGACACAGTGGGGCTACAAGCTGTGCCACTGAGCTACCAATGACTCTGTTAGTTCATAGGGACAGACCATGTTCTTTGGATGCCTGACAACAGACTGCCAAAAAACACTGCTGAGGTTTGTCATAAGAAGAGATGGTATTGAAAACCTTGTGTTTATGCACTGGGGGCATATGGAGGTCCAGAGTATGTGAAGGAACTAATAAGAGCAGGGGGAGGTATAATGGCTCCTCAAGTTTGCTCCATCTGATAATATTATCATGGCACATCAAATCCAGGTCTCGCCTCCTTTGCAGTTGCCCATAATCCTCAATTCCCTGATATTTCAAAATTTTATATATCTCCTCTTAAACACCCCCCAATGTTCTAGCTTCCACAAGTTAATCTGGGTGAGAGAATTCCACATTCACCACTGTCAGTAAAAATAAATTTCTTCACTCAACAGTTTTGAATGACTACCTCCTTATCTTGCAAATATGCACTCTCGTTCATGACTCTTCCACCAGTGGAAATGTCTCAACATCAGCCTGTCAGGTGCCTTAGAAACATGTATGTTTCTATAATATCACCTCATTCTTCTAAAGTCCAAAGAATACCGTCTAATTTATTTAGCATCTTGCATGTTCTCACCAAATGAACTAAATGTTCTGACCAAGTAAACCAAAACATATCAAATTTGAGCAACCACTGCCTATGAAATGGTTCTCAATAATGGAGTTGGAAAATCAAAAAAGGTGTGGTGCAGTGGTAGAGTCAGGTTTGATCCTGACTACTGCCGCTGTCCGTACGGAGTTTGTACGTTCTTCCTGTGTCTGCATGGGTTTTGTCTGGGTGCTCTGGTTTCCTCCCACTTTCCAAAGATGTGCAGGTTTGCAGGTTAATTGGCTTCTGTAAATTGTCCCTAGTGTGTAAGTATAGAACCAGTGTACAGGTGATCATTGGTTGAAGAGAGTTTTCACTCTGTATCTCAAAACTAAAGTAAATGGAACAAAGGATTAGCCTGGTAATTTTTCTTCTCGATTATCTCCTATGCTCATCCATCTCTCCCTCACTAAGGACACCAAACTATACATATTATTCCAAGCATGGCTACACCCACACTCTGCATATCTTTAATTAAACTTCTCCAAGCCTCCAAACCTCCAACCCTCTAGCATTTACCCTCCTAACCATTGGATGCACCTATCTGTGAACTGTTTTGGTATTCGTACTCCAGAACACCGAGATCAATCGGGAGGCCTCGACTAATAATCCAGAAATCCGAGTTCAAAACCCATTGTGGCTGCTGTGAATCTTTAAATCTTGATCAATCCAGAATTAAAAAGAATAAAGTGATAGCCAGTCTTAATATGGATAACCACAAAGTTATTGGCTGCTGTACAATCGCACCTGGCCCAGCTATGTTTTACAGGGAATTAAATCTACCATCCCCATCTGGAACATATTTGACCAGCCCCACAGCCTCTTAAATGTCCTCTCAAATGGCTTTGTGAATGTGGATGTGCACATCCCTTCCTTGAGCTATGAAGGCAGGTAGTAAACAACATTGTTAGGTGCTTCCTGAATATTTATTTAAAAGTAAAGAAACACATTTTTCACCAACTTTTTATAAATTAATAGGAAAGTATATAGAAAAGTATTTATTATAAATATTTCATCTTTGGATAATAGTACTTAACATGCAAGCAGTAGCTGTGACAACTTATTGCATATATTCACCTGAAATAAAATTCTGCTCTTGCATTTCTTGACTATGTAGCCATATCTCTTATATTTTTGATGAACCTTTATGTCTATTTTTCTCCCAAAATAAATGTACGCATCAATATTTATAACTGATATGTTATGATTTTGTATTGCACATTCTGGTCACAATTTGGTCCTAAGAATTAATTGTGATTCTCCTGACTTGAATGTTTTTTGTGTATTAGGATCCATAAACTAATTTTCCAAAATTTCCAGGCTTTTTTTCCATGTGATGCTTTATTTTGAATGCTGGCTTACCTATTTGCTAAAAGTGTTAAACAAATTCAAATGTTTTCCACTCTGAAAACCTGAGCTTTCCACTCCGAACAATTAGCATTGATCACTGACTTTGAAAGTAGTCCTTGGACAGTACATTACACGTGCATGGGATACGTAGTGAATGCCAGGGAAGGTGGAAGTAAGTAACCTCCTGAGAACATAGAATGTAGAATAGTGCAGCACAGGAACGGGACCTTCCGCCCACAATATGTGCTGAACATGATGCTGAGCTAAACTACTTGCACACAGTAAATTACAAACAAGGAACTGCAGATGCTGGCTTACAGGTCACGAGTAAATCAGCAAGTTGGGCAGAACCTCCAGAGATCGTGTATTGGTGATGTTTCCAGTGGGACCCTTCTTCATCCTAACCAAAATGTCACCTATCCACGTTCTTCAAAGATGCTGCCTGACCTGCTGAGTGCTTCAGCACTTCTGACATAGGTTCTCTGCAATGAAGAAGTGTTAGCGAGATATTTTTATACTCAGATTGCATGTGACCTGAAAGGGACGCTACAACTGGTAATATCCATCTGGCTGGTAAAGGCCCTGTATTGAGGAGGAGGCTATGTGCTGCATTTAATTTTCCACAGTATGAGTCGGCAAAGGTCATGATGGAAACAAAAATTTGGGGTGGTTGATTTGGTGAAAATCAAGTTTGCTGAGCCTTGACACCTTGACCCAAAGACATCGACCCATGAACGTGCCGTCCCTCGCCTCACATAGCCACCGCTCAGCCTCTGTGCCCTGCGGCCAAACTTGGAAGACCTAAGGAGCGCCTTTGTCAGCATAGGATGTGAGACCCCAGCTTGCTCACCGACATCATTGTCTTTCTCCACCAGCTGACACCACCACCTTCTTGAAGCAGCCAGGAGATGATTAATTTACTGCAGAATCCCAGTCTTTGAATTGCAATAGCAGTCGCTACAAAGATGTTCCAACACTCTACCATTAAAATTAAATTGTGCATTATGATTTCATGATAGTATGGTGATTGACGTGAAACAGTTGAATGGTCTGAAGAATGGTTCCCACCGTTAACATCAACTATCCAAGTTCTCCAGCGATATTGCTCAGTTACTCCAGCAATTAGTGTCTTCTTTTCCAAACCAGCATCTGCTGTTCCTTGTACTTTTTGTGCCTTTCCTGAATAATTAGTCTGCGTACAAAGAGTCCGTTTGGCCACTCGAGCAATAAAGTCTTTGCTTGAGCAATCCAGAATACACTATCCTATCCCTGTGTGTGAGTATGGACTTGATTTACTCTGTGGCTGCTTACATTGAAATAGAAGCTGTACTAAACAACAAATGCTTTGCCTTGGCTTGCCAGAAACAAAAATACTATTGTAAGTGAATCCTCTGAGAGTTAGTTGGTCAGGCCACCAATGCACCACTGCAGAGTTTACCCAATAGGAAGAGATTGGTTGGGTTCTGGGACAAAACCTTTGAATGATTTTGAATGCATGGGGTTGTCAGTGCTGTGCTGCATGTGATATGGAATGCATACTGCATTGAAGGTAGTTTGTTTACAATAAATAAAGAAAACAAACGTCTGAATGGCACTCCATAGCCTTTATAACTGTAAACAATGATTTGATTTTCATTTAGTAAAAGATCTATATCACAAATGGCTCCCACGTTATTAGTCTCAAAATCCATAAAATAACTTTTTGGCTGCACAGTTTGTTGCTTTATACAACTACAATCACTCAGATATTAAGTTGAACAGGACCATTTCTCCATACCTGAAGCTTTGTTTGTTAACTTTCATAAATTTGAGTGCTCAAGGAATGTTTTTCTAAGATGGTAAAGGGCCTGTCCCACTTAGGCAATTTTTTCGGCGACTGCTGGTGACTGCTGGCGACTGTCAAAGTCGTAACAGGTCGCTGATAAAGCGGCGACTGGACCCCCCCTATGACAACGTCTACGACAAGCTATGACAACCGGCCACCTAGTCGACAACAAGCTATGGCAAGCTACCGGCAACCGGCGACCCATTAGGACGTTCACCTATGACCACACCTATGATAACCTACACAAGCGACAACCTACGACAACCAAAGTCAACCTACGTCTACCCGCGACAAGCTACGACAAGCAACGACTCTGTTGGAGACAACTGAAGACAATTCAGTCACCGGTACCTGTCGCCGGTTGACATAGGTAGTCGCTAATGGAACTCACCGAAGTCAGCACCTGGCAACGACCAACTTCATCACCTACGACAGGAGAAGACAAGCTACGGCAAGCCCACAGTCGCCAAAAAGTTTTGAACATTTCAAAATCCAGCGGCGACCATAAAAACGTTACAACTCTTTAGGCAACTTGAGGAGACAACTCACGACCATTCAGGCATCACCCTGCGACCATTTGAAAACAGCCTAGACGCCTATAATAGCCGAAAAAATTGCCTAAGGGAGATGGGCTTAAGAGATTGAGAGAAAGATGGAATCTGGACCCATTGCCAGTATGATGCATCATAGTTTACAAATTGAGATGAAGTTTTGCTTTTGACACTCAGCCAACTTCATAAAATTGAATTTTTATTTCACAATGCCCGTTGCAAAATGAATGCTGACTTACCAGAATACTTTATAAAACCTTCTTGACAAATTTCTGACAGTGAAAAATGTGTATTTCAAGTCCTGATTAAGAACACCCACATAATTCCTACATGGAATCTTCAATTCCAGACATTGCTAGCTGATAGTGAAATTAAAAAGCATAATTACAACATTCTTCTGATCACATTTTAATGTCTCGATCATACCTGTTCTATTAATTTTTTAATATGTAGCACAGTGGCATAACTGGTAGAGCAGCTGCCACACAGCGCCAGGGACCTGGGTTCAATCCTGACCTCAGGGGGGGCTGTCTGTATAGAGTTTGCACATTCTCCCCCATGTCCACGTGTGTTTCCTCCGGGTACTCTGGTTTCTGCCCACATCCCAAAGACATCTGGGTTTGTAGGTTAATTGGCCTCAGTAAATTGCCACCCTTGTGTGTAGAAAGTGGGATAATTTAGAACTAATGTGATCAGGATATTAATCATTGGCATGGACTTGTTGGGCTGAAGGGGCTACTTTCATGCTCTAGCTCTAAACTAAACTGAAACAGTTGAATGGCAAGGCATAGTCTTTATAATATTAACTATATTTTCTGATGCACACGTTTTTTAAATTTGCAAATGTCACTGACTGCTGATATTTATTATCCGTAATGTGTCGAACTGAATGGCGTGAGACTGTCTTTGAGTAATTTAAGAGTAATTTAATCTACAAATAAAACTTCAGAATGTGTAATTTCATTTGATGCCGAGAAGGCATTTGATAGAGAAGTATGGAATACTTATTCAATACACTTGAAAAATGTAAGATTGGTCCAACATTTATTTCTTGGATCAAGCTGATATATCATACACCTCAGGATATCTGTACTTACCAATAATCAGAGATCCCATTTTTTCAGGCTCTTTTGAGGTACTAGACGGGCTGTCCTTTAAGTCCTTTACTGTTTGATATCGCTTTGGAACCTCTGGCCACCGCTATTAGGGAATTCCCTAATATATCTGGTATTGTCCGTGGGAATAAGACACATAAGCTATCTCTTTATGCAGATGATCTGTTATTATTCATTTCTCATCTGAGAAATCTATTCCGGCAATGGTAGCACTACTTAATCAATTTAGTAGCTTTTCTGGTTATAAACTAAATCTTAGTAAGAGTGAGCTTTTTCCATTAAACAATCTAGTTTCAAATTATGGATCGTTTCCATTTAGATTGACTACCGAATGTTTTACGTATTTAGGCATTAACATTACCAAAGATTACAAGGATTTATTTAAAGAGTTATCTACATGCTACGGGTATTGAGCCTCTAAAGGCCAGATCAAGGAAGGATGACAATTTTCTCTCCTTCAAGAGGTATCTTACAATAGCATCAAGATGCATTGCTACAAGCTCTTTTCTCATTTTTATTATTTAATTTAAATTAGTTTACTGAAAGTTCAATGATATTCAACTTGTGTCTTTGGATCAATAGGTGTGACCTTTGGACTAATCAGCTAACACAACCATCATCCCACTATATCAGGAATCCATCAGAATTTAGCCAGGGATTTCTAATTCTGGTCCTGTACCAACTTTTTGCATTGTAATTTTAAGGTGACAAGTTTTCAAGTGAGTCTAAGAAGGCATCATTGTACTTTCATACAATTGTTCATAATTTTTTTTTGCATTAGCACAGTCACAGAATCATACATCACGGAAACAGGCCCTTTGGCCCATCTCATCTACCTGCCCGCATTTAGTCCATATCCCTTTAAGCCTTAAGGGCCTGTCCCACTTACGCGACCTTGGCTGGCAATTATGCGACCTTGTGGTCGCTTGAGGCATACGGGCACCGTGTGGCCGTGTGGTGCCGGTCCCACTTAGAAGCGCGGAGTTGTACGGGGTTGATCCTGACATCGCGCGGGGCTCCGAAATTCTGGCAGTGGCCGAAATCTTTGCGCGCCAAGGGCCTGTCGGCACACAGGCACATTGCAAACATACGCAGAGTCTTGACGTCTTATGCCTAGTGCTTGGCGTTGCGCGATGACGTCCTCGCCCGGCGTGGCGTTGCATGATGATGCCACCGCCTGACGCCATGCGACGCCAAAATTCAGTCGGTCCGCCTCCTGCCCAACTGATTGGTAAGCATGACTCAAATGATGTTACGCGCGAACTTCGGCTGAAATCCGCTTCTGTTTGGTTGCGCCAAACGCACGCAATCGCAAGTGGGGCAGGCCCTTTCGAAACAAAGATCTGCAGATGCTGATTAATACTAAAGATAGTGCTGGTACAATGCAGAGGGTCAGGCAGCTCTGGATAAAAAGGATGGCCGATATTTTGAGTAGGGACCCTTCTTCAGACTCGCATCTCTGTAGAAAATGGATGGGTGACATTTTAGGTTCGGATCCTTCTTTAATCTGAAACATTCTGTACTGAAATGGCACCCATCCTTCTCCAGATATGCTGCCTAATCTTCTGAGTTACTCCAGTTCTTTGTCTATCCCTCTGAATCCTTCCTATCCATGTCCATATCTAAGTGCCTTTTGAATACTTTCATAGTACCTGCCTCAAGTACCTCCTCTGGCAGATCGCTCCATAAATCCACCATCTTTTGAGATAATTTCTATTCACGTTCATAAGTTCTAAGAGCTGAATAAAACCATTTGACCCATCAAGTGTACTCCACCATATAATCATGGCTGATATATCTTTCCCTCACAACCCATTCTCCTGCCTTCACCCCATAACTCCAGTCACCTGTACGAATCAACTTTTCCACTTAGAGGGAATGGAAGGGGGAGAGGAAGCGTGGGAATGGAGAGGGGAAGAGGCAATAGTTAGAGAGAGTTTTTAGAGTTGTCCTGATACAAGCAATGGAAGAGATTTTAGAGTCATTGTTATAGTCATAGAGCATGAAAACGGGCCCCTCGATGCTGACCAAGTTGATCCATCTACCTAATGCCATCTACCAGTGTTTGGCCCATAGCCCCTCAATCTTTGGTGTCCCTGTGTCTGATGATAAATAATTTTCAGTTAAACCCACTAACCTTTTAATAAATATTAATGTTTGTCCTTCAATCACTTCATCTGTGGAAAATCACTTTGATTCTCATCTATATACAACACATCATTCAACTCATGATTCAGTTGTTATTGAAAATACTATAAATCCATCATAGCTTAAAATTGAAATTACTTTAATATGAAAGCAAGATTTTTTTTAATGAAGCAACAGAAATTGATAAGAAAGCAAACAAAAGTATTCAGATTCATTTCTCGATGCAAGGATTGCTAAATATGATAAGTACCATAATCCCAGAGGACCCAATTTGACGAATGTATGATCTGGAGATATGAATACATGGAACTTCATATATTTCTAATCTATATTCTGCAGGAATGATATTGCAATATTATACTGTAAATGCAGGGTTTTTGTTTACAATTACTTAAACCATAGAATAATGCAACACAGGAACAGTCCTATTTACATTTCCTACCCTTATTAACTGAAGATAGGCACAAAGTGTTGGAGTAACTCAGCGGGTCAGGCAGCAACTCTGGAGAAAAGGATGAAGAATTGGTCTGACGCGGAACGTCACACATCCTTTTTCTCCAGAGATGCTGCCTGACCAACTGAGTTACTCCTGCATGTTGTGTCTATCTTTGGTATAAGCCAGCATCTGCTGTTTCTTGTTTCCTCCTTATTAACTGATGTCAAGTTTGCAAGTTGTGGAGCTTTATGCACAGAATCGTGAGTATACGATCAGTAAAGGGCAATGTCGTCCATCGCGTCCTCTCCATGAATATGGCAAAATGTTTGCAGAGACATTATTGTAAAATCGTCTGAATACTTCTGACCAGTTTTATCATTTAGATTTTTCAAGAAGTTTTGTTACATTTTAAGTGCAGTAACTACGATGAATTTACAAATCTGAATCCCCATTCTGTGGAAGCACAATAGAGATTATCTGGATGCAAGTGATTCTCAAAATTGTATCACTTCTGGTGAAATGAAACTTTACAACTGAACTCTCTGTACAATTCTACTCTCTATACCCATAACTGTATATCCAGATGCACCTTCAATGCCATCCGTAAATTTGCTGATTATATCACCGTAGTTGGATAAATAGCTGATAATGATGAATAAGAGTACATGAGGGGGAATTGAGTGAATGGTACCAGAACAACCGTCTTGCTCTCAGTGTTAGCAAGAACAAGGAGTCACTTGTTGACTTGGTGAAGGGAAAAGCAAAGATCCATAAACCTGTCTTCATCGATGGGATGGCAGTTGCGAGAGTCCACAGCTTCGTTCCTGGGTGTTCCATTCTCTGAGGATTTGTTCAGGGCCAAGTACACTGATGCAATCACAAAGAAAGCTCATAAAAGTCTCCACTTCTTCAGAAGATTGCGGAGATTAGGTATGTCACCGAATATTCTATTGAACTTCTATACTGTTGCATCAGGGCCTGGTTCGGGAGCGATAGAGGCTACACAAAGTGGTGGACATTGCCTGGTCCATCATGGGTATTGACCTTCCCACCATCAAAGGGGTCTACAGGAAGCATTGCCTCCAGAAGGTGGCTAATATCATCAAAGATCTAAACCACCCTGGCCATGCTCTCATCTTGCCACTATCATTGAGAAGAAGGTACAGGAGTCTGAGAGCCGTGACCTCGACCTCCAGAGAAGCTACTTCTGAAGAACTATTAGGCTCATGAAGCATATTGCGCAACTACCTCGGCAACAATTGGACATTACTTCCGATTTTGCACTATTTTGGTCTGGTGAAAACATTTTGTATTATTGACGGCTGTACATTTACAGTATGTGTTGTGTAGAGCTGCTGCAAGCAAGAATTTAATTGTTCCATTACTGACGCATATGACTATTAAACACTCTTGACTCTTTTGACTCTTGAATTTCATTTACAGTTAGTCAAATGTAAAATGTTTCCATGAATCTACTCAGTTTCCAATGTTTTAGAATGGCATTTAAAAAACATGATTAAAATTGCCCTTTTATTGAGTGATCATTTGGTCAGTACAGGTTTATTAATCCCTGAATCAAAATAGGCTTTTATAACAAAAATAGCTCTGCATTGATTCTAAGTACCACTTTATACTATTTATAAAATATTGAAATATTATCAGTTAATACTCAAAATACTTTTTCTATTTTTAAACTAAAAGATACTGCATTGCATCTGGGGAATCTACGAGCAAATATTTTGAAAATAAATGATTACCGTAATGAAGACGCAATTTTTTACCCAAAAATAAGGCACACAAATGTACCTGTGTCTTGGAGGCCAAAGGTTAGGTTATTAGCCAAGAAAGATAGACTTGGCTATCCCTCAGTACAGCAACATCAAGAATGATTGAGGGGCGGGGGAGAGTTCTTTTCACAGCGTGCGGGGAGTCTGGCCTGGGTCAGCATGGACAGGAGCGTTGGGAAGGAGGGGGTCGGGGATCATGCCAGTAACTCACTCACTCACCGCTGCCGTGGCACTCCGGGCGCGGAGCCACCGCATTGTGGCCGGAGAGGGAAGTAGCTCAGGTGGCTGCGAGTGGCCACCAGGACCGGACAGCGGAACCGGCCGCCACCTCGGCGCCTTCTGCTGGCCCACTCATCTTTGGCAGTGCGCTCCGTCTGAACACCTCTCTCCTGCCGCTCGCCGGCCTAGCTCATGTAAGCCACTCCCCGCAAATCCTTAAATTCCAACAGCCGCCGAGAGCAGGACATGGCCTCATTTGCGCCGCTGGCATTCACTGCCTGGTCCGTGTCTTTCAAGAGCAAAGATCATAGAGCGGAACGGGTCAGTGGGCGATAGATAACAGGAAAGCGGGCAGTGGAGCTTACTCCTGTGTCAGCGCGAGTAACCTCAATTGGCCCCTTGAACTAGCATTAATTCAATAAGATCACAACTGATTCAACTTGTCCTGGTGTGCTCCCGTTTTTCCCACCATCTCTCCACCTGCGTCTTCCTCCACCCCCCATCCAGTCACTCATTTAGAATGGAGGAGATCTGGAAGCCTTGGGCAAACTGAATTGTTACTTTCTTTATTTTAATTTATTTATTTATTTCGTTTTGAGCGTGAGAAAGTCTATGTCCCGCCAGCCTTTTTTCAAAATTTAGCAACTCAAAATGGGGGTGCGTCTTCATTGCCGGGAGTGTGTATTTTCTGTTCTTGCACAATTATCTGATTATTTTCATTTGTGAGACTTCAAATAAACATTATGGCCACTGCAGTGACTTAAAATATGAGAAATATATTCTTATGTTGCAGGGATGAGCTGATATTTTCAAAATTCAGTAAGTCAAAGTCTTAAGATTGAATGCCTGAACTTTTACTTTGAGAAGCATAAATTGCAGAAATGCTTGATTTTCAAATTGAGTGCAGAGGTCAGTGTTTTTGTGATTACTGCAAAGTCTGGATTCCAGTCCATACAAATCTTTCCAATTTGGGATTAGTGTCTGTGTGCATGAATATAGTCATGGGAAGCCTTGAGATTGAACTAGTATTTCTTCAACAAACTATTTTCTCCCTCTCTTCCCATGTTAATGTCCCTTTGTGCTGTATCTCATTTATCATCTGAGAAAGTGGCAATGGAGTGCCCACTTATTCCTCTCTGCCAAAAATGGCTTAATCACTGTGGGCAGGTGACTGGGAATAACTAGGGTGACACATCCTTCTTCTCTCATTCATTTCCAGTTGTTAAGCACTTGGCTTCTGCTCTGAGCCTTCACCCGATTACCATGCAAAGAATTTTAGAAAATATGTAAATGTAAATAAAATTGGCCACACTTACTGGAGATGATTCAAAGTGACATTACTCTTGGCCAGTAGCTCTGTGTGTGCTAAGCCAAGTCTGATCAAGAGGGTATACTGATTCATGATTTGTTGGAATTTAAACAAAGTTTTAATTTTTAGCAAAACAACATTCAGAGAAGGGTGTGAGATGCGGAAGTCGAATATCACAGTGTTGAAGGAATGGAAAGTGTAAGAAGTAAATAGATGAGCTTGCGGCTCAGTTAGATTAGAGGTTGGTAGATATGATATTGTGGGGATTACTGAGACGTGGCTGCAGGAGGATCGGGCCTGGGAACTTAATACTCAGGGTTATACATCCTAAAGGACAGGCAGGTGTGCAGAGGAGGGGGTGGGGGGGGGGGGGGGGGGGGGGTAGCTCTGTTGGTGAGGGATGGAATTCAGTTCCTTGCGAGGGAAGACATAGAGACTGACGAGGTAGAGTCACTGTGGATTGAGTTGATGAATTGTAAAGGCAAGAAGACACTAATTGGTGTTATCTACAGACCCCCAAATAGTAGCCTGGATGTAGGGTGTAAGTTGCAGCAGGAGTTAAAATTGGCATGTAACAAAGGTAATGCCACTATGGTGATGAGGGATTTCAATATGCAGGTAGACTGGGAAAATCAGGTTGGTTCAGAATCCCAAGAAAGAGAGTTCATAGAATGCCTCCGAGATGGATTCTTAGAGCAACTTGTAATGGAGCCGACCAGAGAAAAGGCAATTCTGGATTTAGTGTTGTCCAATGAACCAGATATGATAAGATAACTCGAGGTAAAGGAACCGCTTGGAGGTAGTGATCATAATATGATTAGTTTTAATCTGCAATTTGAGACAGAGAAGGTTAAATCGGAAGTGTCAGTGATGCAGTTGAACAAAGGGGATTATGAAGGCATGAGAGGGGAGCTGGCCAAGGTAGACTGGAAAGGGATCCTTGCAGGAAGGATGGTGGAACAGCAATGACAGGGATTTCTGGGCATAATCCGGAAGACGCAGGATCATTTCATTCTAAAAAGGAAGAAAGATTCTAAGGGGAGTAGAAGGCAACCATGGCTGACAAGTGAAGTTAGGGATAGAATAAAACTAAAAGAAAAGATGTATAACACAGCAAATAGTAGCCGGAAGCCAGAGGATTGGGAAACTTTCATAGGACAACAGAAGGAAACAAAAGGGGCAATACGGGCTGAAAAGATGAAGTACGAAGGAAAGCTGGCCAGGAATATAAAGAAGGACAGTAAAAGCTTCTTTAGATATGTTTTATTTTATTTTTTGTTTTTTTTAAGGGAAAGAGTAGCAAAGTCAAATGTGAGTCCCTTGAAGGCAGACACGGGTGAAATTATTATGGGCAACAAGGAAATGGCAGAATGAATAGGTACTTGGATCTGTCTTCACTAAGGAAGACACAGACAATCTTCCAGATGTACTGGAGGACAGAGGATCTAAGTGGGTAGAGGAACTGAAATAAATTTTCATTAGGCGAGAAATAGTATTGGGTAGGCTAATGGGTCTGAAGGATGATAAATCCCCTGGGCCGGATGGCCTGCATCCCAGGATCCACAGGGAGGTGGCTCTAGAAATAGTGGATGCATTGGTGATCATTTTCCAATGTTCAATAGATTCAGGATCAGTTCCTGTGGTTTGGAGGATAGCTAATGTTATCCCACTTTTCAAGAAAGGAGCGAGAGAAAAAATGGGGAATTACAGACCAGTGAGCCTGACTTCGGTGGTGGGAAAGATGCTGGAGTCAATTATTAAAGAGGTAATAATGGGGCATTTGGATAGCAGTAAAAGGATTAGTCCAAGTCAATATGGATTTATGAAAGGGAAATCATGCTCGACTAATCTTCTGGAATTTTTTGAGGATGTGACAAGTAAAATGGATGAAGGGTGCCAGTGGATGTAGTGTATCTAGACTTTCAGAAAGCCTTTGATAAGGTCCCGCACGGGAGACTGGTGACTAAAATTAGGGCACATGGTATTGGGGGTAGGGTGTTGACATGGATAGAAAATTGGTTGGCAGACCGGAAGCAAGAGTAGGAGTGAAGGCAGGCAGAGGCGAATGGAGTGCCGCAAGGCTCGGTGTTGGGGCCGTAACCGTTTACCATATATATTAATGATTTGGAAGAGGGAATTAGGAGCAACTCTAGCAAGTTTGCGGATGACACAAAGCTGGGTGGCAGTGTGAACTGTGAAAAGGATGTTAGGAAGTTGCAGGGTGACCTGGACAGGTTGAGTGAGTGGGCAGATGCGTAGCAGATGCAGTATAATATAGATAAATGTGAGGTTATCCACTTTGGCGGCAAAAACAAGGGGGCAGATTATTATTTCAATGGGGTTAGGTTAAGTAAGGGGGAGGAGCAGCGAGACCTGGGTGTCCTTGTACACCGGTCACTGAAAGTTGGCTTACAGGTACAGCAGGCAGTGAAGAAAAGTAATGGAATGTTGGCCTTCATAACAAGAGGATTTCAGTATAGGAGTAAAGAGGTTCTTCTGCAGTTGTATAGGGCTCTGGTGAGCACATCTGGAGTATTGTGTACAGTTTTGGTCTCCTAAATTGAGGAAGGACATCCTTGTGATTGAGGCAGTGCAGAGTAAGTTCACGAGATTGATCCCTGGGATGGCGGGATTGTCATATGAGGTAAGATTAAAAAAATTAGGCTTGTATTCACTGGATTTTTGAAGGATGTGGGGGTCTCTTATAGAAACGTAGAAAGTTATAAAAGGACTGGACAAGTCAGATGCAGGAAAAATGTTCCCAATGTTGGGCGAGTCCAGAACCAGGGGCCACAGACTTAGAATAAAGGGGAGGTCATTTCTCACCTCTGTGAGAAAAAAACTTTTTCACCCAGAGAGTTGTGAATTTATGGAATTCCCTGCCACAGAGGGCAGTGGAGGCCAAGTCACTGGATGGATTTAAGAGAGTTTGATAGAGCTCTAGGGGCTAGTGGAGTCAAGGGATATGGGGAGAAGGCAGGCTCGGGTTATAGATAGGGGACGATCAGCCATGATCACAATGAATGGCAGTGCTGGCTAGAAGGGCCGAATGGCCTCCTCCTGCACCTATATTCTATGTTTCTATGTTTCTATGAAATGATAGAAAGTCATATTTTCTGTCCCTTGGCTGTGGCGTTCACAAGCAGGAGAGATGCTGCAAGCAGATGTTTTTACCAGGTTCATTTGCAAAAGGTTCACAGACGCCCTTCGCATGAAGGCAGGAAAATTCTAAATGGATTCAAACTTTTGGCATTTCACTGTAGTGCTGTAATATTTGAACATTGCAATATTTGGATGAAATACATATAGCTTCACTGGAGAAACTAACAGGAAGTCAGATTGTTTATAAACACTGATATCTCAAAATACATGGGGCCAATCTACACAGGCAGTTGACCTAATTACATTTGGCACCTACTGTTCATCAGAATGAGTGTGCAGCTGGTTAATCTATTTTTAAATTGCTTATAACCATCGGGGAAGTTCTGTTGTGCTGATTGTTACCCAAATGTACCAAAATTAAATTTTATATTCCATGTCGGTGGGATGGCAACCTGGTTAAGACTTGTTCTTGACCTTTTATATTGTCCAGTAAATAGATCAGTTCGGCTATACAATATATGTTGTACTACAATGCATTGTTCTATGAATCCAGCGCACATACAGTACCTAAACTTGCAATAGGTTTATTACATTTACAAATCAGGAACTTAATACTTGTCTGATGTCCCTCAATGAAATATGTCAGCCACTGACTGGCATATATTCTGTGCACCATGTGATCAGGATTTTTTTTAAAAGGCATCTAGAAATCAAAATACATCAAAGTATGTGGAGCCTGAAGGAATAAAATCCCTAGCTTCCACGATAAAACTCCAGGCTCACTTATCGTGTCTTTCTGCTGGCCTCCATTAGTGGGCATTGCACATGGTGCTTTGAATTGTTCCCCATTTTCAGTTGCAGTCCAATTTCCCGGCCTGTGTCATCAAGGACTCACACCACCTTGGCTACACTCTCTCATTTCATTCCTGCCATCAGGAAAAAGGTTTTGGAAAAGGTTTTGAAAACCTTGTCTTCTTCCCAACATTCCTCAGGCCCTTGCACACTACAGACACCAACTAATCTTCAAACTATGAATGTTCTTGGTTGCACTAGGGACTTTGAGTTTTTGTTTTGTTTTGCACTAATATTGAGATTTTATTTTGAATTTAAAAAAAAATTATGTTACTTATTGAGCACTGTGTTCAGAGACCTGTTACACTGCTGCAAGTTAGAATTTCACGTTTCCATGTTGATACATATGACAATTGAACAAACTTGACTCTTGACTTGACTTTCGACCTGTGTTGCGAGGGCACATTGAGAATGGAGTATCCTTGTGCTGTTGTACCATCATTATCAATACCCTTTTGCGGAAGTGATTTAAAAAAATGTCTCCCTCCATTTGGAGTCATGGAGTGTGGTGACAGGCCCTTAAGCCTAACTTGCCCACAAGGACGAACGTGTCCCATCTACACTAGTCCCATCTACCTGCATTTGGCCTATTTACCACTAAACCTGTCCTATCCACGTACCTGTCCAAATGTTTCTTAAACATTACAATGCTACCTGGCCCAACTACCTCTTCTGGCAGCTCGTCCCATACAACAAGTTATAGAAACATAGAAACATAGAAAATCGGTGCAGGAGTAGGCCATTCGGCCCTTCGAGCCTGCACTGCCATTCAATATGATCATGGCTGATCATCCAACTCAGTATCCTGTACCTGCCTTCTCTCCATACCCCCTGATACCTTTAGCCACAAGGGCCACATCTAACTCCCTCTTAAATATAGCCAATGAACTGGCCTCAACTACCTTCTGTGGCAGAGAATTCCACAGATTCACCACTCTCTGTGTGAAAAACGATTTTCTCATCTCCGTCCTAAAAGACTTCCCCCTTATCCTTAAACTGTGACCCCTTGCCCTGGACTTCTCCAACATCGGGAACAATCTTCCTGCATCTAGCCTGTCCAACCCCTTAAGAATTTTGTAAGTCTCTATGAGATCACCCCTCAATCTTCTAAATTCCAGCGAGTACAAGCCGAGTCTATCCAGTCTTTCTTCATATGGAAGTCCTGCCATCCCAGGAATCAGTTTGGTGAACCTTCTCTATACTCCCTCTATGGCAAGAATGTCTTTCCTCAGATTAGGAGACCAAAACTGTACGCAATACTCCAAGTGTTGCCTCACCACTCACCAAGACCCTGTACAACTGCAGTAGAACCTCCCTGCTCTTGTACTCAAATCCTTTTGCTATGAATGCCAACTTACAATTCGCTTTCTTCACTGCCTGCTGCACCTGCATGCCTACTTTCAACGACTGGTGTACCATGACACCCAGGTCTCGCTGCATCTCTCCTTTTCCTAATCGGCCACCATTCAGATATCGTTCTGGCTCCTATCAAATCTTTTGCCCCATACCTTAAACCTTTGTCCTCTGGATCTAGCTTCCCCTACTCTGGGGAAGGGACTCTGTGCATCTACCACATCTATTCCTTGCATGATTTTGTGCACACGTGCTGAATTTTAACTGCTGAATTTTGAGTGTTGTTTTACTCCATGTTTTGAATTGTGAACTGTGCCATATTGATGGCCCTAAGCAATATAATATATAGTCGTCTGCCTTGCTCAAATACGCAAACTTTATTTAGTTGATCTTAAGCATATGATGTTTATCTTTTATTCTTTCATGACATAAGAAACTTTATAGTGACTTACTGCCAGCAAATTAGGATTGTTTGTTTGGAAGTATAACAAATCTGATAATTAGCTTCTCAGCATATTTGTTTATTTATCACAATTAGTGCAGAAACCATGGTTTCTCACCCATCAGTGATAATTTGAGCCCTTATAGTACTGTCATGAATGTTTTTTACTAAGGCATCATCTGCTGTGTAGTTTATTTTAAGATTATACGTGTGATTCCTTTTTGAACCTGGATAAAAACAATTGACTCGCAGCTGGTGTTGCACAGAGACCCACAAATTAACAGGATGAAAACGAAGACACTGAGGAACTGCAGATGCTGGTTCACAAAAAAAAAAGATATAAAGTGCCGGTGTAACTCAGTGGGGCATCTCTGGAAGTGTAACATTTGGGGATGGGACCCATCTTCAGACTAATGGTAGTGGTGGGGTGGGGGAAGCTGCAAAACAATGTCGGGACAAGTTATCCCTCAGTCTGAAGCAGAGTCATGACCCGAATCTTCACCTATTCCTACACTCCAGTGATGCTGCCTGACCCGCTGAGCTACTACAGCATTTTGTATCTATCTTTGGTGTCGGGACAAAGCCTGGCCAAGTGGATACGGGTGAAGGGGGTTTTGATTGAAAGTTCGGTGGAAAAAGGCCAGGGATGAAAAGAAGGTAAAAGGCTGTAAGAGAAAAGGATTGGTGTGAAGCCTGAGAAAGGGAATTAAGGGGATGGGAGAAAGGGGTGTGCATCTGGGTGGGGCACAGGAAAGTGCGGGAGGAGGTGGATGGATGATTGTTACCTAACATTGGAGATTTCAGTGTTCATACAGTTGGTGTAGGAAAGAACTGTAGATGCTAGTTTAAATCGAAGGTCAACACAAAATGCTGGAGTAACTCAGCGGGTCAGGCAGCATCTCTGGAGAGTCTAAAGAAGGGTCTCGACCCGAAACGTCACCCATTCCTTCTCTCCAGAGATGCTGCCTGACCCGCTGAGTTACTCCAGCATTTTGTGTCTACCTTCATACAGTTGGGTTTTCATAAGATCATAAGTGATAGGAGCAGAATTCGACCATTTGGCTCATCAGGTCTACCCTGCCATTTAATCATGGCTGATCTATCTCTCCCTCCTAACCCCATTCTCCTGCCTTCTCCCCATAAATAGTTCTCACTAGTTGTGGTGGAATAGTAATTCTCCTTAGTTGTGAGCTATGCAAATGGAATACAAGATATTGTTTCGGGATGCATGTCAGCGCATGGCTGACTTTAATGCCTGTGCATTGAAAAGTAAAGGTTAGCTCACCGGAGGTCAATTGCCAGTGGATAAGGCCTCTCAATCTGCCACAGGCGTTAGGTCTGAGTCCAGGGTTGGAGCTCAATCATACAGAGGGGTCTAACACAACGACCTGTCTAAACATGTGCAGTCTTTCAACTGACTGGAGTAGCTGACCTGGAAGGTATTGAGTGTAATTTTTCACCCTTATTTTATTTCATATATTAGAATAAATTTCAATCAATTAAATGTGTTGTAAGCAAAGTTCATATTTATTATTTATATACCTTTTCCCATTTTTTAATTTTAAAACCATTTAAAGCTATTTAAAAATGTTCCAGAAAGTATTTAGGGTGGTGAGGGAGCAGGTCTAAAATCAACCAACTGAGGCTCACCACCCCTCATGAGCTGCTCTGTTTCATGGGATCCCTGCTGCAGCAAGGCCTGATCTGGTCGCCACACTATAGGAAGGATGTGATAATATTGTAGAGGGTGCGGAGCAAATTCATCAGTATGCTGCTTGATGTGGAATAGAACCATCTTGGCCTTGAAGTTTACAGGCCAAGTCTTTGAGGATGAAATAAATACAGATGGGTGCCCACTGGCTGGCATGGACACATCGGGCTGATTGGCCTGTTTAGATGGAAAGTGACTCTTGAGACTTTATGAAGTGTCCTGCAGGCCCGCAAAGGGTTAATATGCGTAGGGGATAGCAAATGGGGAAGGGGAGATGGGTAAACACTCGACACAGGCCACATCATGTGACTCTGCAGTCCTGTCGACAATGTCTGTAAAGCTTGGGTAGCTCATTTCCATGTTTTTTGTTTCGTAACTGAATCATCCTGTCTATCATTGGACATTATGGAGCTTAATGTAATATAGATGTGCGATTGGTGGATAGATCAAATAAAATATCAGCTATTTAAGGTGCATCAAGAAACAGCATTAATAATGGTGATTCGCCCATACCACTGCACGTGGATTTGATAACATCCATCCTAATTTGGTGGGTTGGCTATCAATGGAAAGGTCACAAAGCTAAAATCTATTTGCATCATGTATGATTTAATTTCTCATCCCGTTCCACCTGACACTATTCTAATGACTTTTTTAAAAATCAGCTACTTTCCTGCAACCATCAGGTCTTAGACAAACTTGTACAACTCTAATCCTACCTCACCATAGGAGCAGAATTAGATTCTATCAATCTGACACTAAAATAGATTTGTTTCAGTTTAGAGATACAGCACGGAAACAGGCCCTTCAGCCCACCAAGCCTGTGCCGACCAGCAACCACCCTGTACACTCGCACTATCTGACGCGAGGGATAATTCACAATCTTTACTGAAGCCAATTAACCTACAAGCCTGTACGTCTTTGGAGTGTGAGAGGAAACCGGGGCACCCGGGGAAAACCCATGTGGTTACGGGGAGAATGTACAAACTCCGTACAGACAGCACCCATTGCCAAGATCGAACCCGGATCTCTGGGAATTTAAGGCAGCAACTCTACCGCTATGCCACTGTGCCAACCCTAAGGAAAAAAAAATGTTACACTGGAAATAATTTGGAAATCCAACCTCTATAATCTAACCCATCCTCTCACAGAACAAACTAATAGCTCCGCTGCGTGGTACAGTTGGCATGATGTTGACTGCATCGGAAGGCTTGTTATCTGGGATTTTTTTTCTTAGTGGAAATTAGGGTGAGATACTCCAAGAATAGAGGTATGGTAGACGTAGCAGGCATCTGTTTCTCATGGCTGGGTTATTTAAAACTGCAGGGTATAAATGTCAGGTGATCAGGAGGAGGTCTATAGAGATTGGAGGGGTATATCCTTCACACAAACTAGTTGGTATCTCATATGATCTGCCTGAGGAAATTGTGGTGGTAGGAACTGTAACAACATTTAAGAGGTATCTTGATAAGTTCTTAAATTACTTTTATTATTATTTTTAAATCGTTTAAAACATTAGCGATGCAGTGGTGCTGGTTTCCAACGGGCATTCTTTTCAATGCTAAGTACGACAGTGTTTGCAGCTTCTTCTGAAGTGTGGATGGCCGCTGGCTCGCTAGGAGCTCATCCGCCCTTTGACAAGTCTTGTTTTCGGTTCTGCTGGGGGTCCACAGCCCCCTCCTCACCTGGTAAACCAGCTGGGGGAGACAGTTTAGTTGCCGACTATCCGACCATGGAGCAGGTAGTACTGGATTATATGATACCCGTGGCGGGGGTAACTCCCCCCGACCTGACGAGTAAATGAATAAAGAGGGATATGGGATTAATACAGGCAAGTGGGATTAGTATAAATGGTTGGAATGGATGTGGTAGGCCAAAGGGCCTGTTTCACTGTTGGACAAATCTGATTCTCATCGAGTCTGAATACAGATGGAGAAGGGAAGGTGTATATGCTCCTGCTTAATAAAACCATGGCCAGACCTCAGTGGGAATACTGTGCATAGTTCTGGTCACCAAGGGATTGGAAATGATGTGATAGTGATGGAGAAGGTGCAGGGGAGATGGGAAAAAGATTTAGAATGGATATGAAGAAGACCTTCACTCAGAGAGTGGCGAGGCCTCCTTCACTCAGTGATGGGCGAGGCCTCCTTCACTCAGTGATGATCACCTGGAATGCACTATCTGAGGGAGTGGTTGAAACTGTGTCCCCGTGAACATTTAAGTGTTTTCTCAAGCACTGGAATAGCTTAGATATAGATGGCTATGCACCAAGTGCTGGGTGATGGAATTAATAAAGGAGGACTGACTGAACGTTATTGCCTTCCACCACAGTGAACTGTTGATTCCACTGTGGTGGATGTTCATGTTATATTCTATTGTATATTGTGTTCTTTTTGATTATATGACTGCATGGTAAATCAAATTCCATTGTACCTTAATTGGTGCATGTGGCAATAAATGTGAACTTGAACTTGAACTAATACAGATGGGTGCCTTTCAACGATGAAGATGAGTTGGACTAAATGGTCTGTTCCTGTGCCATATGATTCTATGCAAGGAATGTCTCGGCTTGTATCTGAGCATTGGTTGCTTCATTTAAGTTTCAAGACAGGATACCAAGCAATCAATAGCCAAAATTGTGTTGTTTCTGGAAGCATGGTTTTGGAACAGCTCCATCCAAGACCACAAGAAATTACAGAGAGTTGTGGGCATAATCCAGACTTTCAAGCATACTAAACCCCCCTTCCATTGACTCCATCCTCAGCAAGGCCACCAGTATAATCAAGGACCAGTATCATCCCAGCCACTCCCTCTTCTCCTCTCTCCCATCAGACAAGAGGCATAGAAGTTTGAAAATATATACCGCCAGATTCTGGGACAGTTTAATCCCAGCTATTATCGGGCAACTGAACCATCCTCATCAGTTTGAGAATGACCCTGACCTCCCATCTTTCTCATCGGAAACTTTTAAAATATCTTTAATCGGATTATACTAGGCTTCACCTTGCACTGAATGTTATACCCTTTATCCTGTATCTGTACACTGTGGACAGCTTGATTGTAATCACGTATAATCTTTTTGCTGACTGGATAGCACGCAACAAAAAAGCTTTTCACTGTACCTTTGTACATGTGACAATAATAAACTAAACTAAACAATGTTTCCACAAAATCCAGCCCCAGACTGATATCTGCCACCCAAGATCAACTCAATTTAAAGATAAATCAGAGAGAAAGAGGCTGTACATAAATAACGGAAGTAAAGATCAGGAGTAAGAATCTTTGAATAATGCATAAAAGAAAATTAAGGTCAGATGTCACTGCATAAAACTAGAAAGTGTATGGAATTAATGGATGGAAAAAACCCATGTGAGAAGCCTGTATTCAATAGGTAAACCTTTACAATGAAAATGTTAATGATGAACGCTTAATTTGCTGTTGTATGAGACAATATGCTTCCAAGCCACCAGTGATGCTTCTCTTGATCTGCTCAGAAACCATGCAACAGCATAGCCTTAGGTGATTTTGCCCCACACCATTATATCTTTGACCTTGTATCTTTTATTTTCCCTTGCTGCATTTGTAAAGTTGCTCTGCGTTTACTAATGAAGCATTCAACTGCACTGAGCTAATGGAAACTGTGGTGCATTCCGCTAATTGCAGGCACTGTGCATTGGGGCTTTGAGATGATGTTCAACACCACCTTTCTTACTTTTATTCAATGCCTGAATAATTTAAAAAGAGTTGAACTCTTCAGTGGAATAACAATTCTGAACCATGTTTCTGAAAACATGGCGAGTTTCAGTGCAAGTTCCGAACAAGGACATAACTCCAAGAGGATAAATTCAAAAACAAGAAGGGAAAGACAGTTCCTCTGGCTTGGATTACAATCAGTCCTTTTTATTGCTCAAATTAACTTTTCTGTTATCTTCATACCCCCCAAATTTCCCAGTCCCTTGAAATTTTTCCATTTCTATCTCTGATGTATTTAATAATTTTCTACAGCTTTTCGTAGTAGGCTTAATTATACTCATGTATGATATGGTTGGATAGCACACAATGTTTTTCACTGTATCTTGGTACATGTGACAGTAATAAACTTGACAAAATTAAGTGAATAGTTATTATTTACAATCTTCTGAGTGAAATAATTTATTCTCCATGTTATGAGTGCCCTCCTGCTTCCCCCCCCCCCAACCATTGGCAACCTCTATTTCTAAATTTTACTTCGGAGTCACGTGAGTGACTTCGTGAAGACCCCACCAGCACGCATGCGCAACATATCGTCGAACGCATTGTGAAGCGACAGGCTGGGAGGAGGTTCGCTCCTCCACCGGCAAGTTTAAAACAAACCCACAGGTAAGTATTTAAATTATTTTTATTAATATTTTTAAATCGTTTTTAAAATATTTTTATTATTATTTTTAAATCGTTTAAAACCTGGAGTGATTTTGGGCACTCTGTTCTTGTCATATTTACAGAGTACCCCACGGGCTCGATGACCATGGACAAATCTCGAGCGAAGAAACGTGCCGCTTCCAAACAGACTGCGGACCGCGGGACCGCGGGCAGTCAACAGCGGCTGACTACACCTGAGCTGGCCGTTGAACAAGCGGCAGCTCCCGACTTCACGCCGCAACAGCCCGCAGGAACACCTCGGACTGGCGGCAAAGCCACCTGGAAGTCGGGCAATCCCGTTGACTCAGCAGGGTCCGGGGTAGACGACCTGCCGTTTGCGGGTAGCGACGGCGGTCGATTATCCCGCATGGAACGGGTGGTGAACAGGAGTCTGGTCACCGTGGGTTTTCTAGCAGACCCACAGCAGTACCCTTTACAGGGCTGCCAAATGTCTCACCCTCTTCGCAGGGGAGCATAAGGAGTCAGGTCTGGGCTGACTCTGAAGAGGGGAAGTTGGCTGAAGAATCTGACGTGCTGGGGGTGCAGGAAGAGGAGCTACTTGGGCTGGTATCCAAGTTTGCGATACCATCACAGAAGGGACTGCCATTGCAGCCACAGCTGGCAGCCAGTATAAATTACTTAACGACTCACCAGCTGCAAGAGCAAGTCATGAACAACACTACGGCCAAGTACCTAGCTCCAGAGAAATGTATCTCTCTCAATGTGTCTGCGATGAACAACCCCATCTGGGGAAATATCAATCCCGGCATCAGGACCCAAGAGGTCAAAATGAAAAAATACTCAAACTACTGGCCTCCGGTATTACAGCGTTTGCCAGGTCAGTGGATGGGAAAGACATGTCGGAGGAGCAACAGAATGCTCTGGCACTCTTCTGCAATGTCCAATTTTAGATAAATTGCTTTAGGAAGAGTGCCATCCGACTTACACTGAACCCGAAGTTCACAGGGTTGTGTAGAACCAGCAGCGCACAGCCGCCTATTCTGCTGTTCGGGGACAACCTGCCCAAACAGGTCCAAGACCTTGATGAAGAGGCAAAAGCCGTCGGTATGATCAAGGTGCTGACCGCTACCAGGTCCTTATTCAGTCGGCGACAGCACCCCTATGCAGCCACCAGCAGGGCCCGCTATCACAGCGAAAGAACAGCTGGTGAAACCCCAAAGGCCGCACAACCCTCACAAAGGTCTTTTTTAGGCCATGTCCCAGAGCACCCTTCCTGGAAAATGCGCCAACCCCACACCACAGCACCTCCACCTCCCAAGAGCCAAGGAAGAAACCAACTCAGTGCCAACGGTAACCATGGAGGTAGGTGGGTCTGGTTGCCCTGGGAACATAGCATGTGTAACTTCACAAGTCGGGGGCAGGTTACACTAGTTTCGGGATGCACGGAGTTCTATAACTTCTGACCTTTTCATACTGCACAGTATTCAGGGATACAAAATTGAATTTGTTGACAAACTCCTCCTTCCGGTTCAACATGAAACTTGCTGAAAATTTGTGCTTTTGCAAAAAGAGAAAGTGGAAGGTCATGCAGAACTACTTAGATTATATACCAAGGGAGTGATAGAGAAAACCAAACATAAACCTCTTGAGTTTGTATCAAACATCTTCACCATAAACAAAAAAGATGGCGGATGCTGGCATTATTATTGATTTGACACAACTGAATACTTTTGTGCAATAGACCCACTTCAAACTGGAAACGTTTGTTACTGCTAAACAACTAGTTTCCAAAAGGTACTTCATGGCTTGCATAGACCTAAAAGATACTACTCAGTATGTTGTACTACTCGGTACAATTTAAAGTTTTACATAGATTACATTACTCCAAAGTTAAATTAAATAGAATCTTTCCACAGATATCGTCTACCTGCGATAAATGTCAACACCCAGAGACCAATTTAACACATACCTTTGCAAATTGTATAAAAATTAAGAATTTCTGGACTGAGATTTTTAGAATAACTTCTGAAGTTATTAATACTAAACTGGATCCGGACCCAAAATTAATAATACTTGGAACATCAGAACAAGGTTTAACTCTTACAACAAGTCAAAGAAATTTCCTAGATTACAGTATAATAATTGGGAAGAAACTAATATTAAAATTTTGGAAGGGCCCTATATCCCCCACAACTAAAATGTGGATTACGGAAATGTCGGAGACCCTACACCTGGAAAGAATCAGATTTGCCTTAATGGACAAACAAGAAGTTTTCGCTAGAATATGGTCTTCTTTCATTGATTACTTAAAAGGGTAGAATGGTTCGGCAGGGAACCCTAACTGAAACTTGGATTTAGGAATAGATGAAAAGTTATATTTTATATTCCTTGATCTTATCTCCTATGATGTATTAATAGTAAATTATTCTATTCTTTATGATTTTCTTTTTTTGATGTTGATTGTTATTCTATTTTTCTTACTGTTCTCCTCTCTTTATAAAAAAAAATTATTAGTCAAAATGATACACTTGACAATATTAATAATGTATGTCCGTTGAACATGAAATATTGCTATCATAACATATGTTTGCTAAATCACTAAATACTTTAATAAAAATATATATTCCAAAAAAAAAACAAAATAAAACATACTACTCAGTACCTATACATAAGGATCACTGCAGATATTTGAAATTTATCTGGATGGGGCAGCTCTGGCAGTATAAAGCGCTGCCTAATGGACTAACATCAGCCCCCAGACTATTTTTTAAAATATTGAAACCAGCACTGGCATTTCTTCGGAAACAGAAACACATTGTCATGGCATATCTCGATGACATCCTAATTGTGGGGAAAACCTTGGAATTGGCTAAATTGGCCTTCGCAGCCACCAAGCTCCTATTTCAAAAATTGGGGTTTATCATCCATCCAGACAAATCCAAGTTAATGCCTTCTGTGACAATGGATTATTTGGGGTTCACGATTGACTCTGCTCATATGACTGTCACCTTGCCAAGAAGCAAAGCAACAGACTTGATAGGGGCATGTAACAGCCTTGTTTGCCTCAGTAAACCATCCATTCGGCAGGCTGCCAGGGTAATTGGGAAGTTCATGGCTGCTTTTCCAGCCACACAATATTGACCTTTACATTACTAAAATTTACAAAGAGCCAAAATTGCAGCACTCAAACCTCACGCTGGCCATTTTGACAGGCCAATGCAGTTACCGGCCAAAGCAAAAATTGAATCGCGATGGTGGATTAGCAATATTCAACATTGCTCTAATCCCATCACTATCACAAACCCTTCGGTTGTGTTACAAACTGACGCCAGCGCTCACGGCTGGGGAGCTACCGATACCACCTCCAGTTGTGGTGGTAGATGGAATACACACAAGCCAACCTTACTTCAGACACTGGGTATCAATCATCTAGCGATGTTTGGAGCATTTCATGGACTTCGGGCTTACTGTTCAGATATGCACCATCTGCATGTTTGCCTACAAATAGATAACACCACATTGGTGGCATACATTAATCATATGGGTGGTATCAAGTCGACATCTTGTGATGAATTGGCCAATTCAATCTGGCACTGGTGCATAGAAAGAAACATTTGGATATCAGCTACTTACCTTCTGGGTAAGTTCAATACAGTGGCGTACACCAGGTCACACATATTCAATGACAACACCGAATGGATGTTGGACGACCAGGTATTTACTGACATTGTAGCTCGGTATGGAACGCCAGATATTGACCTTTTTGCATCCAGACTTAATCATCAGATATGTTGCATGGGAACCAGACCCTGGGGCAGTGGCGGTGGATGCTTTCTAGATAAACTGGGGGGATTTCTTCTTCCATGCATTTCCCCCTTTCTGCCTCATCAGTCGAGGCAGAATTGCGGAAAATTAAACTAGACTCCGCATCAGGTATTCTGATAGTACCCGATTGGCCTACAGGGCATGGTTCCCTGTGGTACTCGACATGGTCATAGAACCATGTTTTCTGATATCCAAACGCCCAAATTTGCTGGTACACCTGTGACAGGGGAGAGTCATCCATGCCATGACCACATGAACCTATTGGTTTGCAGGATTTGAAACGACCTCTCCTGGAATTCGGGTTGTCGGACCGAACCATGAATATCATCATGGCGTCATGCAGAGAGTCCACCAGGAAACAGTACCTCACCTATGTCAAAAAATGGGAGGTATTTTGTACCAGGACAGGCACTACATACAACACAGCCACTATCATGGATGTACTGGAATTCCTGGCTAGTCTACATCTCGATGAAGGCTTGAGTTATAGTGCCATCGACTGCGCCAGAAGTGCCTTATCTTCCTATCTGGGACAAGGGTTAGAACACCTTGGAGTAGGATCTCACCCCCTGGTGTCGAAACTCATGAGGGGTATTTTTAACTAATTCTCCCAGGCCCCGATATTCTCAGACCTGGGATGTTGGGCTTGGCCTGACCCTACTCAGAGATTGGGCACCAGCCACGTCCCTCTCACTGACCAAGCTCATGTATAAGATAGTGATGCTTATGGCACCTGTAACGGCACAGCGGGTCCAGTCTCTGCCTAAACTAAAACTGGACGCCATGATAACTTCTCCAAATAAGGTAACCTTTTACATTCATGAGCTGCTCAAACAGAACAGGCCTGGGTCATCTGGCCTCAAATTGGAGTTCCTGGCTTATCCAATAGATAGACGCATTTGCATAGTGACCCACCTTCGTCATTACCTGGAGATCACCAAAAATCTCAGGGGTACCGAAATGGGCCTATTGATAAGTTTTAAATGCCCTCATCACAGAGTAACCGTACAGACCATCTGAAGATGGCGCAGGGTGGTGTTAGGTGCAGCAGGGGTGGACACTGATATTTTAAAATCTCATTCTACCAGGGCTGCGGCTACATCAGCGGCAAGGATAATGGAAGTTCCTATGGACTACATCCTTGCAACGGTGGGTTGGTCCAATGAAACAACTTTCTAGCGGTTTTATAATAAACCTGCGGCCACGCCTGAGATATTTGCAGACACTATTTTAAGTTCTGTATTCTAATTTTCCCCGAAGTTATGGGTTATTATTATTGTTTGTTAAATAAATACATTATTGATTTTCAGCACTGTTTCATGTCTGAAATACGTTAACATACTTCCTCCATTGATTATTATGGCAGTGGGTGAGCATGGACTCGTTCCAGGGCATGAAATCACAGAGCTTTGAAGTCTTCATGAATTCACTCACGTGACTCCGAAGTAAAATAGTAAGATTAAACTAGAACTTACCAGTTTGAAGTTTCATCCTTATTTTATGAGGAGTTACGATGAGGGATTTCGTGCCCTCCGCTCCCAACCCTCTATTATAAGGTAAACTGGTATGTTAGTTCTCTTATCTTACTATCTTCAGTCAACTCTACTATCTGTGATTTCACACCGCTGCTTTGAAGAATGTCGCGCATGCGTGCTGGCGGGGTCTTCACAAAATCCCTCATTATAACTCCTCATAAAATAAGGATCAAACTTCGAACTGGTAAGTTCTCATTTAATCTTACTATTTTCCAGCCTCAGGTTGCCTAATAAGGCAAAACCTTAGTGCACTTAAAATGTGTGTGAAGGAACTGCAGATGCTGGTATAAACCAAAGATAGACAGAATAAGCTGGAGTAACTCAGTGGGTCAGACACCATCTCTGGAGAAAAGGAATAGGTTGCGGACTTGATGGGCCAAATGGCCTAATTCTGTTCCTAATAAAGGTATGACTTTACCTTTATTATCTCCCTTAAGTTTTTTTTTCTTCTCAATTTCTATGCGATGGATCCTATCTTTTTCACATTTATTTTACTATACGCTGGAATCTCTTTCACACTTGTGGAGCTATTGTGGATATATCCTTCTAAACCTTTCCTAACCAGTTAACTATCCAAATGTCCTTTAAATATTGTGATAGCATCTGCCTCAACTACCTCATCTGGCAGCTCGTTCCATATACCCATCATCCTTTGTGAGAAAAAGTTGCCTTTCCAGTTCCTATTAAATCTTTCCCCTCTCACCTATGTCCTCTGGATCTTGATTCCAAAAGTCTTTTTAACTGTGTCCACAAATAAGGAAATTGTTTTTTAAAAAAGCATTGGGGACAGCAGTAAATGACATTAATCTCCAGTCAAAATCAAATCATAACATTGTTACTTCCCTGACATTTGCAAACTGTTTTTAAATGATATTGCAAGGTATGATGGAGGAAGTCAAATTGGATATGTATAATAGTTTGTAGACTTATGGTGTTTTAAAATTGGCAGCGTTTTCCAACTGGGAGTTTCTTTCTGCTTCAGGCAAGAAAGAACTGAGCTCTGTGTTTTGAGATTCTTGGGTAGTGTGTGCTTTGAATAAATCATGTTCCGAATTCAGCACAATGCTTCACACCGTAAAATTGCAAGTTCAATTTATGGTTGCATTTCATGGAAATGTTATTCAGGCTCCTGTTATCATTTGAAATTTATGAAACAGGGAGGTCAGCAAATATTGAATGTACCTCAACAAGTGGGAGAATTATAGTGTGTAGATAATAGAAGTGGGTTGCAGTGAATTGGTGAGAGGATGGGGCAGTATCATGAAACCTTGCTTTATTTCAGCTAAAACTATGGACATTCAGTACTGAGTAATGGTTAATCAGCTCAATGTATCACTACTATTGCAAAGCTCAATATGCATGTTCTCAGAATGTTAGTGTAGGTAGGATCTGCAGATACTGGTTTAAACTGAAGATAGATACAAAAAGCTGGAGTAACTCAGCGGGTCAGACAGCATCGCTGGAGAAAAGGAATAGGTACAGTTTTAGGTCAAGCTGAAGGATCTTGGCCCGAAATGTCACCTATTCCTTTTCCCCAGAGATGCTGTCTGACCCGCTGAGTTACTTCAGCTTTTTGTGTCTATTCCCCGAAAGTTACCTCTTTATACTTAACTGCACTTTTCAAGTTAGTAGAAAACTACAACATTTAAAGTATCTTCCAATTTAGTTTCAATAAAGTGCTGTGTTTAAAATTAATATCCAGAGAGCTGAAAATGAAAGAGCCCCTGTCCCACTTTCCCAAGTTACTCACGAATTCTCCCGAGTTTTCCCCTTGATTCAAAATAGGAGATGCCAGCCATAGGTACTCTGGGCTATTTTTTTTACTCGTGGACATTTTTCAACATGCTGAAAAAAAGTCCCGACTTACCTAATGCCCCAGGTAGCTGGCATTATGAACCGCTACGAAATATCTACGGCCTCCTACAGCCTCCTATGGACTCGCTACGGACTCGCTACGGACATTCACCGAGTTTGAATCAAGTGGAAAACTCAGGAGAATTTGTGAGTAACTCAGGAAAGTGGGACAGGGGATTTAATTAATGCCATTCATTCATGTTCATTATTATTTTCAGTGTAGATGAACTCAACTATTGTAGAGAATATTGGATGCTTGATTACTTACAGTATATTCTTTATATGTCAATTTTATGAAGAAAAGAATGGTATTTATTTTTCTGAGCAAATGCCATGGCAGATTCTTAGAGGATTAGGGTTGGCACATCAATTATGTAAGTTAATGCTCATTTAAAATGCTAATGATTTCAATGTAATTGCGAGAAACATGTTGAGGTGATTTAGAATGACCAGAAATTAGATTAATTTATATTATTGCAATGCATTATTCTTCAACGTTTAGGATATTGGTCAGATTTGTGCAGATTGAGCCTTGGTGCAAAGAGTATAGTGCTTTAGTATAATCACTGTGGAAAGGTATGAAGATGACTTCAATAAATTGTAGCAATTCAAGTTCAGTAAAATGCCATCAAAATTATAGAACTGTTGTAATAACCTATTTGTTTCAGGAATGTACCTTAAAGAACGGAGCTGCCATTCTTTGTTCCCAGTGACTCAAAGTCCATTCTGCACTGTTGCGTTCTAATGGTCAAATGAGTCACTTTGTAAAATAAATCATGTTTAGGCATCATGTAAAAAGCCCTCAATGGGTCAGCATGATGATGCAGCGGTAGAGTTGCTGCCTTACAGCACCAGAGTCCCGGGTTCGATCTTGACTACAGGTGCTGTCTGTACGGAGTTTGTATGTTCTCCTCGTGACCTGTGTGGGTTTTGTCTGGGTGCTCGAGGTTTCTCCCACATTCCAAAGATGTACAGGTTTGTAGGTTAATTGGCGAGGGTGTGTAGAATAGTTTGAGCGAACGGGGATGGCTGGTCGACGCGGACTCCATGAGCCGAAGGGCCTGTTTCCGCACTGTATCTCTAAACTAAGCTAAACTAAACATCAACATTTGTGGAGTACCAGTGGGCAAACTCAGCAATAATTATAATACAGCTAGACTGGTAGGAAATTTATACACTTTATTTTTGTGATTATAGCACAATAATGAGCCTCTTGGCTCAACTTATCCTGGCTAGTATTTAGAAACATGGAAACATAGAACATAGAAAAATAGGTGGAGGAGTAGGCCATTCGGCCCTATGAGCTAGCACCACCACTAAAATCAGTACCCTATTTCTGCTTTTTCCCCATATCCCCTGATTCCTTTAGCCCTAAGAGCTAAATCTAACTGTCTCTTGAAAACATCCAGTGAATTGGCCTCCACTGTCTTCTGTTGCAAATAATTCCACAAATAGATTTATTCCTTGCACGTCTTCCCCTTTTTTCACTTCGCTGAAATCAAACATTCAACTTATCTTTTTATTCCCTTTCTCTCAAGTGTTCATTTGATTTCCTTTTGAAAGAATTTTAGTTATTGCCTCATTGAAGCTTTCTCATCCTCACCAGCCTCAGAGCACCAATTTATTTCTCTGCTGTGTTAATTAGTAACTGAATTGTATTTATTGCTGCAGGTTTAGATTCTTCCACAAGTGGAAACCCTTTTTTCCCCATATCAGCCTGTTCACAATGATAAGGATCTTTCAATGTCACTTTTATATTTTCTTTTCTCCAAAGAGTAAAGGTCCAACCTGTTCAATATTTCCTCAATTATAGTCCAAATCTCGCCAATCTGTAAAGTGATCTTGAAGGTTAATTTCAAACACAGATATATTAATAATGCATGAATGAACATGTGCATTTCCTAATACTTGGAATCTGATTTATAGGAAAGCTGTTTGGAATGTGTTTTTGGGAATGTGCCACAGTCATTCAGCACAGAGGCAAGCCCCTTGGTCCGCCATGTCCATGCCATCCATATTAATCCTATTTACCTGAATGTCTGTTCTGATTAAAATAAATATATAAATTGGAATTTAGGATGATGGGTTTCTTTGAACTGATCTTTTCTTTCCACTCAAGTTTCAACTTCACTGGATATTACAATGACATTTTTCGTCAGATCAAAGCAGCGAGCCCATGCTACATTTTAGCTGCTGGTACTGCAGTACAAAAATCTGCTCTAAGTATGATGTTTTCTATTAATCCATACAAATTTGAATCACTCAGTGGATGAAATTATGCAATTGATTGCCTAATTTCTGCTTGAGTCATTCTCCTTGCTTCTAATGATTCAACATATTAATCTTGTTGGAGTTATAGATCAGCCGTGTCTCCTCTGTTTCCCGCAGTTGTGTCCTTGCTCCCCTTCCCCCATACGGAATAAGGATAGAGCTAACCTGGTCCTCGCCTTTCACCCCATCAGCTCCCGCGTTCGGCTCATCATCCTCTGCCATTTCTGCCACCTTCAACATGCTGCCACCACCAATCACTTGTTCCCATCCCCAACCCGTTCACAATTCTGCAGAGACCATTCTCTGTGGAGCTCCTTTGTTTACCCAACACACGCTCCTGTTACCACCCCAGGCATGTTTCCCTGCAGGCGCACCTCTCTCTGCACCTTCTCCCTGCATCTCTCCTCTCAGTTCCATCCAGGGACTCCATCATCCCTTTCAGTTGAAGCAGAGGTTCACACCATCACCTCTTCCAACCTCATGCATTACATTCAATGCTCACTGACGTGGCCTCCACGATACCAGTGAGACTAAACATTGACTAAACGGGCAACCATTTTGTTGAATACATGCGCTCTGACTGCCAGGTCCAGCTGAAGCTCCCTATTTTAATTCCCCTTCCTATTTCTGTACCTGTCTTTCTAACTTGGGCTGCATCCACCGCCAGAATAAGGCCACAGACAAACATGAAGAACAGTTCCTCGTATACTATTTGGTTAGCTTACAACCCAATGGTGTGAACATTGAATTCTGTAATATGTTTAAGTCATAGTCATTCAGTGTAGATACAGGCCCTTCAGCCCAACTTGCCCTCACCAACCAATATCCCCATCTATAATAATCCCACCTGCCTGGGTTTGGCCCATATCCCTTGAAACCAATCTTATCAATGTAACTGCCCAAATGTTTTTTAAACATTGTGATAGTACCTGGCTCAATTTTCACCCCTCACATTAAACCTAGGTTCTCTTGTTCTTGATTCCCCTAATCTAGGTGAAAATCCCTCTGCATTTACCCTATCTATTCCTCTAATGATCTTATACACCTCTCTAAGATCACCCTTCATCCTCCTGCTCCCCAAGGAATAAAGTTCTAGCCTGCTCAAAGTCTTCCTTTAGCTCATGGCCATGAGTTCTACAAACAAAAATTGTCTTGTCTACATTGTAATGTAAGTGCTCATTGGAGTTTGTGGATGCCAACAATAAAACTTAAAATAATTGCCAAACAACTCTAGTTTCTATTTACTGGAACACTTGAGTTGCAAAGTCCTAAAAAAATCATTGTCTTGCACACTCCAGTGGTCCTCAATTCAAATCAGTAATTCTAGCTGGCTCTCCGAACCAGACTTACAGTTTAAAATACTCGCAGGGAAGGTTTAACATTGACTTACCCGCGGGTTACTACTTACCGCTGGTGGAGCTGCGCACTCCAGCCCGTCGGTGCGCCATGCGTCGGACGTAATGATGCGTATGCGGCTGGCGGGGCTTCTTCACGTAGTCAATCACGTGACTCCGAAGTAAAATTAAAGATATAGCTTTTTTTTTTAAAGTTCCCCAAAATGTTATACCAATACATTTCCAGCATGAGAAAGATAGGTTCTCAAACTCATCTATTGGAAGATTTTTTTTGTGTGTGGAATGTCTAGGTACTACTTAATGAAATAATTAAGTTGTGTATTTATGTGGTAAGTAACAACTACTGGGATGGGTATGGCACATTGTCAAGAGTCTATAAGAGCAGAGTTGGTTGTAGTTCATTTACTTACTTTCAGTTCCATTTGAAAAAGTTCCAAGACTACAGTTAGTAGAAACTTTAGTTGGGGAAAAAAACTGAACACCATTCAAAAGTTCACTATAAGGTTTCTCTGGAATGCCGGAAGTTGAGGGGGGACTTGATAGAAGTGACTTGAAAGAAGTATATAAAATAATGATAGGCATAGATAGTGTAGGCAGTCAGAACCTTTTTCCCCAGTGTGGAAATGTCCAAATGTACAGCCATAAGGTGAGAGGGGGAATGTTTATTAGGAATGTACTGTATGGGGCAAGATTTGTTTTACAAAGTGGAGTAGGGGCCTGGAATTTATTGCCAGGGGTTGTGGTGGAGGCAGATACGATAGTGGTGTTTAATAGACTTTTATATGGACATATGGATGGAGAATAGAGGGATATGGATCATGTACAGGCAGATTAGATCACTTTCACTTGGAATCTTGTTTGACTCAAACATGGTGAGCTGAAGGGTCTGTTCTTGTGCTATGCTCTGTTCTGTAATTCTTCATTTAGTGGATTTAGTGAAATTAATTGGGAATCATGAACACGGATTCATAAGGGAACAACATGTGTCACAGACATTATTTAGCACAATGTTGCCTGGATTAGCAGGTATTAATGACAAGGGGAAGTTGGATGAACTTGGATTAGTTTTTTTATAGAATGATGGAGCTTGAGGGGAAGTCTGAGTGAAGTATATAAAATTACAAGAGGGGAGAAGGTCAGAATCTTTTTCCCAGGGTGTAATGCCAAACACTGGAGGGAATAGTTTTAAAGTGAGAGCGGCAAAGTTTAAAGTCAATGTGCGGGTCAAGCTTTTCTTTACACAGTGGGTGGTGAATGTCTGGAACACGCTGCCAGGGCAGGTGAGGTTTGTTTATCTTGGCATTATGTACAGCACGGACATGGTGGCTGAAGGGCCTGTTCCCATGCTGAACTCCTCTCTTAACCATATAACCATATAACCATATAACCATATAACAATTACAGCACGGAGACAGGCCCTCTCGGCCCTTCCAGTCCATGCCGACCATTTGTTTTCCCCTAGTCCCATCTACCTGCACTCAGACCATACCCCTCCATTCCCTTCACGTCCATATACCTATCCACTTTACTCTTAAATGTTAAAATCGATCCTGCCTCCACCACTTCTGCTGGAAGCTCATTCCACACAGCCACCACCCTCTGAGTAAAGAAGTTCCCCCTCACGTTACCCCGAAACTTCTGTCCCTTAATTCTCATGTCATGCCCTCTTGTTTGAATCTTCCCTACCCTCAATGGGAAAAACGTATCCACGTTAACTCTGTATATCCCTTTCATCATTTTAAAGACCTCAATCAAGTCCCCCCTTAACCTTCTGCGCTCCAAAGAATAAAGACCTAACTTGTTCAACCTTTCTCTGTAACATAGTTGCTGGAACCCTGGCAACATTCTAGTAAATCTAGTAACTCTTCTGTTAAATCTTTGAGGAAGTACAAAAAGGGTCAATGAAGGGAGTGCATTTGATGGGTTTTTTGTAACTTCTTGAGTCCCCACTTAGCACTGGCCAAAACAAAAGCTTCCATGGCATCCAAGGGAGAATGGCAAATTGAATCTAAAATTGATTCCGTGGCAGAAGGCAGAGGGTAATGGTTGATGTGCATTTTTTGTGACTGTAAGGCTGTTACCAGAATGGTTCCATGGGGCTCAGTATTCTGTCCCTTGTTTATTGCAATAAAGACCGATGATTGAAACCTAAATATGGGGTCCATGATAACGAAATTTTCAGTTGTTTTGAAAACTGGCTGTGCGCTGGACAAATAAATATTTCACCTTCAGCATTTTAAACGAGAGCATGTATGAATTTCTAATGGCCCCTTCCCTTTGCCATCGATCAAAAAGGGCATTTCTGACAATCTTTTTCAACCATCTATGCAATAACAAATGACAGAGTCTTTGATTTATATTCCTTTAGCTATTTGAATCTTTTCTTGAAGATTGTAGGTACATGTATAATAAAAGTTATCAGTTCAATCCATAAAACTAAATTCATACATATCTCACAATACAGAAGAAATTTTGAAACATTGAATGATAAATGACCCAGCTATTATTCTCCTATCAGACTGACAGAAGATATCATCAACATGGACTTCAGTTAAGGACACCAATAATCTACTCACAGACTCCAAGTTTGTATTTCACCAGACATATTTAGTTACAGACCACATTATAACTTTGACCTATGCAGAGTCAGAAAGTCACACAGCATGGAAACAGTCCCTTCAGCCCAACCCATCCATGCCATCTTTGATGCCCCATCTAATCTAGTCCCATTTGCCTGTGTTTGGTCCATATACCTGTCCAAATGCCTTTTAAATGTTGTTATTTTACCTGTCTCACCTGCCACGTCTGGCAGCTGGAAAAAGTTGCTCCTCGAGTCCCTATTAAATCTTTCCCTTCTCTCTTTAAAACTATGCCCTCTAGCTTATTCCCCTAGCATGAGGAAAAGACTGTGTTTTTACTCTATCGATGTCACACATAATGTTATGCACGTCAACATGATCACTCGGGACCTGAACGCAAATAGGAGGAACAGCATCTCATGTTTCGCCTGTGTGAATATTGATTTCTCTAACTTCAGGTAGCCCCGGCATTCCCTCTCTCTCTATTCTGCCTCAACCTATCGCACTAGGTTCTCATTTTCACACAACCAACAGCTAAGAATGACCTGTTTCCTTTATCATCATTACTTTTTACATATATTTCATTCATCGTTCTTCATCCCTCTACATCATCATCTATATCTCTCATTTCCCTTATCCTAACCAGTCTGAAGAATGGTCTCGACCCGAAATGTCATTCATTCCTTCTCTCCGGAGATGCTGCTTGTCCTGCTGAATTACTCCAGCTTTTTGTGTCTAATATGATCACTCCTCTGTCTCCTGTGCTCCAAGGAATAAAGTCCTAGCCTACCCAACTTTTCCCTGTAGCTTGGTCCCTTGAGACCTGGCAATATCCTCATAAATCTTCTATGCACTTTTTCCAGCAAAAAAACAATTTCGGAGGCATATTGAGAATATCTGCTTTTGGCAGCATTCAGAATTTGATCAACTAAGACATTAAGGAGCCCTATTAAAAATGGGAGCAAGGGGGAAATCTACACCGGCTAGAGTTCATACTTTTCAAAAAAGGTTTTGGTTGGTTTACCAGAGTCATCTCAACTTCATAACATCACTTCAGAAGCTCCTGAGGCCAGTTTCAATGGTTCAATGGTGGTTCAAATTGCAATCGCACAGTGAAATTCCTTTCTTACAAAACAGTTGTTTAGTTGTTTGCTGGCTGCAGTTAGGCACTCCCGAACTCATCCACTTTCCACTGCTTCAAGGTCAGAAATTGCCATTGTCAAGTGTTTAGCTCTATTTTTAATAAATCAGATAATGAGGCATTGTATCCTTGCATGCAACTTGACTGAACATAGATCAATTCAATCTTAAGTATTTATGTACTACTCAGTAATACTGATCAGTGACCATTATATTGAATGTAAGATGTGGAGTGCATGTTTCGCTGGTATTAATAAAATAATCATTCTAAAATGGATTTGGCAGACAAATGTCAAAAGTAATTTTGTTTCTGGGAATTAATGACTTTTTCTGATATCCACAATTATGATATCCTCTTGAGTAGATTCATTTCATTTTTTGGCCCACCTTTGGTATTGTGCCCATTGAGCCTATATGAGTTTGTACTGAAAGTCCATTCAGTTGCTGAGGTGAGGATATAAATGTGGTTGAAGGTCAGGGGAGATGCTGTGAGCAGAACACCACATAGGACCTTGATCCACAGAACACATAATAGTTCAGCAGAGGAACAGGCCCTTCGACCCACAATGTCCGTACTGGTTGTGATTCCAGGTTAAACTAATCTCCTCTGTCTGTATGTGATCAATATCCTCTATTGCCTGCACATTCATGTGCCTATCTAGAAGCCACTTAAATGCAACTATCATATGTCCCTCTAACACTACCCCAGGTGACCACAACTCTTTGTGTGAAGGGGAAAAAAAAACTGCCCTGTACATCTGCTTTAAACTTTGCTCCTCTCATTTTTAAACTGTACCCTCTTGCCTTGACATTTCCACCTTCGGAATAAAACTCTTAAGAATTCCTGCCCCGGCCAGCTAACTGGACAGCCACTAACTGTAGATCTTCCACAGCTTGGCATGTATTTCCTGTTGTTGATACCTAATGTGAAGACATTAACTTTAAGGATTAAGCATATGTCTGAAGAATCCAAACTGGGATTTTTGCTGGTTTCTGTGCCTCAATATCTCACCAGGGTGGGGAATGTATATAGGGTGACGCGAAACCTAGCCACTACTTTCCTTTAAAGAATTCCCCAATAGAGTGATGTATTATCACTGAACAAATCAAATACATTGTGCTGTAAAGGGGACCCAGTGATATGAATTAGATATTTCTAAGAAGAATTAATTGAATCGTCATGTAAAGGTTGGCATTGCTATGATTAAATTAATCGATCAGATATCCAGAGAATAACCGGTAAGTGGAAAAAAGCTGTAGTTGCTGGATGCCTGAAATAAAACAGTAAAAAGCTAGAATAGTCAATAAATCTCATCAGACATTGTAAATTGTTATTTGTTACCAATAGTTTAAAAAACACACGGAATCTGAATTAGATATTCTCAAGTCCTATTTAATCTTGGACTGAGTTTCAATCCTAAATATAATTATTAATGACCCCCTTCCCTGTAATCATGCCCATCCTAAACATCCTTCCACCTGCATAATATTCCATGTCTAATTCCACTAGTCCATCCGTCGTGCTCTTTGATATTCATTGGCATCAAATACTCACAGAAATGTCCAGCCAAAGCCTTGTGAGATGCATTATGTTCTGAAAGCCCCGATAATCTACCCTTAAAGCTGGGAAATGTGTTCCTGTTTGCACAGTTCCCTCTTCATCAGTTGTCCTGCTTGAGCTTTGCCTTAAGTCTTCTCTTTTATCATCTCTGCAGTGTATTATCCTCTTTGGTATCAAATGCCTTGAAGTGTTTCCATGTTAAAGTACCATATAACTGTATTACCTGCAAGTTGGAGTCTTCACGGATTAGGCTGAGGCATTTCTCATTAAGTGGAAGTTGAATAATTTACAAAGCTCAGATCATAACAGCAATTTGAAAGAAACTACCTGGTACATAGACCAAGTAATTGCTCCACATAATATCAGGTCGGGGGGGGGGGGGGGGGTGGCTGTA
Organism: Okamejei kenojei; assembly: GCA_035221665.1. Classification (NCBI taxonomy): domain Eukaryota; kingdom Metazoa; phylum Chordata; class Chondrichthyes; order Rajiformes; family Rajidae; genus Okamejei; species Okamejei kenojei. Next base: position 116,183,114 of record CM069131.1, on the reverse strand, counting down.
TATACTATGCCCCAAATCCTAGCCACTACTTTCCCCTAAAGAACTATCTAATAGTGTGATGTATTATTGTCATTGAAAAAATAAAATCCATTGTGCTGCAAAAGGGAACCGAGTGATATGAATTTTTAGTTTTTAAATTTAGTTTAGAGATACAGCACAGAAACAGGCCCTTCGATCCACTGAGTCTGCACCAACCAGCATTCCCCGCACATTAACGCAAGTCTACACACACACACGTGACAATTTACACTTGTACCAAGTATACAAATCCAAGCCAATTAACCTACAAACCTGTATGTCTTTGGAGTGTAGGAGGAGACCGAAGATCTCAGAGAAAACCCTTGCGGCCACTGGGAAAACGTACAAACTCCGTACAGACAGCACCCGTAGTCAGGATCAAATCCGGGTCTCCGGTGCTGCAAGGCAGCAACTATACCGCAGTGCCACTGTGCCATGCTTGTAATTTCTAAGAACATTTAGTTGAATCATCATGTAATGATTGGCTTTGAATTAACACTGTGGGTGACCCTGATGCTGTTTATGAGAACCAGACTAAAAACTGGGAAGTTCAATTGAGATATTCATGGAACAGTGTTGTTGTGCTTCCTTTGTGGATTGTGTGTAAAAGCTGGTGTCAGTGTAGCATTCTCTCAATTACATACAATTCATACGAATGACCTGGAGGAGGGGAGAGGGTAAAGTATCCATGTTTTGATGATGAAACAAAAATAAATGGGGGAGTGCACTGCAATGAGACCTCTAGGTAATTGGAGTGAGCGAGTAAAAAATGTGGGGAAGAGTGAATGAAATACAGAGGGATCTAGGTATTCTTGGACACAAATTGCACAAAGTTAGTCAATAGTGTTTTATTATCATACATGGAATATTGTGTGTTTTTGTTTAAAGATATACTGGCAGTGGGGGCAGTCCAGAAGATACAATAGGCTAATTGCTGGAATGAGAGGGTTATCCTATAATGAGTGGCTAAAGAATTGTGGACGTAGCCCAGACCATCGGGCAAACAAACCTCCCTTCCATTGACTGCATCTACATTTCATGCTGCCTCAGCAAGATAACTTGCAGAATCAAGGACAAGTCTCACCCCGGTCATTCCCTCGTGTCCCCTCGCCCATTAGGAAATAGGCACAGAAGTGTGAAAATGCACACCTCCAGATTCAGGGACAGCTTCTTCCCAGCTGTATCAGGCTGCTGAACCATCCTATCACCAACTAGAGAGCAGTCCTGACCTACCATCTACCTCATTGGAGACACAGACTTTATTGGACTTTATCTTGCACTAAATGTTATTCCCTTTACCCTGTATCTGTACTCGTGGACAGCTTGATTGTAATCATGTATAATATTCTTGCTGACCAGATGGCACGCGTCAAAAATACTTTTCATTGTATCTAGATACACATGACAATAATATACTAAACTAAGAAATTAGATCTATGTTCTATGTAGTTTAGAAGTATGGGACACAATCCTATTGAGACATATAATAGCCTGTGGGGGCATGATAGGATTGATGTCAAATGGGAAAGCCTTGAACATGGGGACATTAGTTACTTGGTAGAGAGGTGATAATTTAAAATTGAGGCGTGTGGGTACTTCTCATAGAGGGTGGTGAATTTCTGGTGTGCTCTACCACAGAGGATTGCAGAAGCTGGATCACTGGGAGTATTTAAAGAGAGAATATATCAATTTTTGAAAGATCAGGGAATTGAGGACCATGGGGAGCTTGCACAGATAATGAGATGAGGACGAATGTAGACTAGAAAGAAATAGGGTTGTAAAACAGCAGAACAGATAAGAAGTTTATTTTGTGAGCAGTAAGGTTGAACATTTTATATGCTACACCACCACGAACATCATTTGTGAGGGTTTTGTACTGGAAAAAAACACTTGGGGAAATAAATCTCACATTGCAAAATTACAAGACATATTTCTTAATGAGTGTTAAAGTGATTGGAAACATACACAGTAGCTCTGATCTGGTTTCAGTTTTTAACTGCATAGCACCATTTTTGGAATAGTGTGAACAAATGTTGAGCATGTTTTGCCAATGCTTTGATTCTATTATGTTACAGTACTAAAGTATGCACAGAAGTGCTTAACTGATTAAGTTCCAACGGAAAGACGGAAATTATTATAAGAATTGGATATAGGGACAAAACACAAAATACAACCTGTTGGGTTTTGTTGGGGGGGGGGGGGGGGATTGTTGGGGGCTTGGACATGCTAGAGGCAGGAAACATGTTCCCGATGATGGGGGAGTCCAGAGCCGGGGGCCGCAGTTTAAGAATAAGGAGTAAGCCATTTAGAACGGAGACAAGGAAACACTTTTTCTCACAGAGAGTGGTGAGTCTGTGGAATTCTCTGCCTCAGAGGGCGGTGGAGGCAGGTTCTCTGGATGCTTTCAAGAGAGAGCTAGATAGGGCTCTTAAAAATAGCGGAGTCAGGGGATATGGGGAGAAGGCAGGAACGGGGTACCGATTGGGGATGATCAGCCATGATCACATTGAATGGCCAAATGGCCTACTCCTGCACCTATTGTCTATTGTCTATTGTCTATAAGAGGATCAAAAATAAAATAGGGAGATGCTGGAAATCTGAAATTAGACATAAAATACTGAAAATATTCAGCAGGGCTGGCAACATGTTCAGAGAAAGAGAACTAGAGGTGATTTTAAAGTCAATCAACATCCATCAAATGCTGGTTTCACCCCACTTTGATTTTTGATTGAAAAATACCACGTATAAACAGTCCCTTTGGCCCACTGAGTCTATGATGACCATCACACTACAGGGGCCAATTAACCTACAAACCCGTATGTCTTTGAAGTTTGAGGAATCTGGAGCCCTGGAGGAAACACAGTCCCAGAGAGAACGTGCAAACTCCAGAATATACTAAGAAAAATGGCCAACATTCTTTTCTTCAGAGCAAATTGATGTGAAATCAGTCACTATGATAAAATGCCAAACATAATGCCGAGTTGTTAATGCCGTCAGCAATTCAGTCGACTACCTATGGTTATCTTCTGTATATTGAAGTAATTCATGAATTAATGAATGACCATTATAACCATATAACCATATAACAATTACAGCACGGAAACAGGCCCTCTCGGCCCTTCCAGTCCGTGCCGACCATTTGTTTTCCCCATCTACCTGCACTCAGACCATACCCCTCCATTCCCTTCACGTCCATATACCTATCCACTTTAGTCTTAAATGTTAAAATCGATCCTGCCTCCACCACTTCTGCTGGAAGCTCATTCCACACAGCCACCACCCTCTGAGTAAAGAAGCTCCCCCTCACGTTACCCCGAAACTTCTGTCCCTTAATTCTCATGTCATGCCCTCTTGTTTGAATCTTCCCTACCCTCAATGGGAAAAACGTATCCACGTCAACTCTGTCTATCCCTTTCATCATTTTAAAGACCTCAATCAAGTCCCCCCTTAACCTTCTGCGCTCCAAAGAATAAAGACCTAACTTGTTCAACCTTTCTCTGTAACATAGTTGCTGGAACCCTGGCAACATTCTAGTAAATCTCCTCTGTACTCTCTCTATTTTGTTGACATCCTTCCTATAACTAGGCGACCAAAATTGTACACCATACTCCAGAATTGGTCTTACCAATGCCTTGTACAATTTTAACATTACTTCCCTACTCCTATATTCAATGCTCTGATTTATAAAGGCCAGCACACCAAAGGCTTTCTTTACCACCCTATCTACATGCGATTCCACCTTCAGGGAACTATGCACAGTTATTCCTAGATCCCTCTGTTCCACAGCATTCCTCAATTCCCTACCATTTACCATGTACTTCCTATTTTGATTTGTCCTGCCAAGATGTAGCACTTCACACTTAACAGCATTAAACTCCATCTGCCATCTTTCAGCCCACTTTTCCAAATGGCCCAAATCTCTCTGTAGACTTTGAAAATCTACTTCATTATCCACAACATCACCTATCTTAGTATCATCTGCATACTTACTTATCCAATTTTCCACCCCATCATCCAGATCATTGATGTACATGACAAACAACAGTGGACCCAACACAGATCCCTGAGGCACCCCACTGGTCACCGGCTTCCAACCTGACAAACAGCCATCCACCATTACTCTCTGACATCTCCCATTCAGCCACTGTTGAATCCATCTTGCTACTCCGCCATTAACACCCAAAGATTGAACCTTCTTAACCAACCTTCCATGGGGAGCATAAATAAAATATGACTTTTCCAGGAGTGATCCTAGACCATTGGTTAATGAATGGTCTAGGATCACTCCTGGAAAAGTCATATTTTATTTATGCTCATCCCACAAAACGTGTATCTTGGGTTTAAGGTACGCACTTCCCTTAGAATTACATCCAACTTTGCACAAACTGAATTCTACTGTTGATGCTACTCCACTGACTCTGGAGCTGGAGTAACTCAACGGGTCAGGCAGCATCTCTGGAGAAAAGGAATGGGTGACGTTTCTTGTCAAGACCCTTCATCAGACTGAGAGTCGGGGAAAGGGAACCAAGAGATATGAAATGGCACATAGAACAAATTAATGAAATCAATGATCAAGGAAAGGTAGAGCCCACAATGTTCCATTGTTGGCTGTGGAGAAGGTGATAATGAGAAAAACAAACAGTGAAACTCAGCAGGATGACAGTGAAACTAGTACAATAACCAGGATGAGGACAGAGAGAGAAAATTCATACATCTGGGCTCAGGTGCTGTTCCTCCATTTGGCTTCACTCTGACAGTGGAGGAGGCCCAGAACAGAAAGGTCAGTGTGGGAATGGGGAGGGGAGTAAAGGCGTTTGACAACCGGGAGATTGTGTAGGCCAAGGCAGACTACGCAAACTTATTCAGTGAAACAATCGCCTAGTCTGCGCTTGGTCTCGTTGATATATTGGAATCCACACCTAGGACAACGGATACATCTACTCGGTGGTTTCCTGATTCTGCGTTGGGTGGGCCAGGCATGCTGCCAGCATGGCAGCGGCACATGGCCCTCCAGGACCTTCAGCTATAGGCCTGAATCCCAAGATCCCTCTATACATCTGTGGTGTGCAGGGTCTTTCCATTAACTTTATTCTCTTTTACATTTGACCTCCCAAATTGCCACACCTCTCACTTTCCAGGGCTAAACTACACCTGCCATTTCTCTGCCCATTTCTATAGCTGGTCTATATCCTGCTGTATACTTTGACAGCCTTCTTCAATGTCTGCAGATCCTCACTGTCCCCGTCGCCATCAAACCTACAAACTGTCCTTGTAAAGTTACATTGATTGGAATTGTTATTGTATTTTTCCACTGTTATACACAGTACTTATTTGTCTTTATTCAACTGCTGTTACTCCCTTGGCTTGTTTAATCCTATTAAAACAAAAGATGCGTTTACTTCCAAACTTCAGTGGCGAAACTAATGAGGTACCCATTACCTAAGCAGACTCACAAAGACATTAATGTGCATGTTCATCTTCATCATTTAAACAAAGAGATTGCCTGCATGTTACATCATCTGGCTTCTTTCAATAGAATGGAAAAGGAATGGCCTTTATGAAGGGCAGGTAATTAGCTTCCAAGATTAATACCTTTGGGGTGAAGATTAAGAGCCACTTCTTTTTGTACTCCTTTAAGTGACCACATAGTAAATTGGAAACATCAATTGAATTCTCCGTGAAATGCAGCTCACTGGCTCTGCAGTGATTCAGAAACTATATTCCGTATCCCTCAGGCATGTGGGAACAATATTATGTAGCCATCTGCCACGTGCTCAAATGCAGGATTGGGACCACAACAGAGTCATGGAAAGTTTGAGGATTACTGACCACTCATGGAATAAATAGTACCAACCGGTACTGTCACTGCAGCAAAATTGTTTGGGCGACTGAATCCACATCTGTATTTTCCCTCATCTACAATGAATAAGTGCGGCAGCTCCTTGCTCTACCCTCGGCCATCCCCTCCATATTTCCAATAAGAGGTAATGAGCTAAATGGTAACATATGCAAATACAATGTGTAATCAGATAATTGAAACTTGCCTTTCAATTAAGTTAGGTACATTATTTAAATATCTGGTGTTATTCAACAGTAAATGGTCAGACCTCTTGCTGTAACCTTGATTAGCTGCACCATCAATTTGCCTCATGGCAAGAACACTTTGCACATCCATTTCTGAAGGATATACATTTGAAGGTGAAGGTTAATCATTCCTTGAAAGATGTACATGAAGCAGTGCAATGATGTGCACAGGCCTGTCCACTGTTTTGTATTCTCATATCCGCAAATGGTTCGTTCAAACTAATGGTTAGTTCAAACTTAATCAACTGTAAAATATATCGGACGCTTTATCACATCATGGAAACATGTTAAACCTCCCAAAATAATTTACGCTGAAAGCATATTGCGTGTTAAAAGGCAGTGTAGCTATTTTATGGACAGTTTTTCTACACCTGAATCTTAGGCTTTGCTGGTCTAGATAATAGAGTGCACTAAATCAGGGCCCAGGAATATCAGGATCAAGATAAATGACAGCAATGACAGCTGATGACAGTAGGGGGAGAGATTTGGATGCTGATTAATGGCCATAGAGAGTCTGAAAAGGTAGATGGGCAGAGGCTTTATGGTGATGATGATTGACCAGGGGTTTGGGTCAGTCAGGGATGAGCAATTCAGTCAAGTTTCTTGTCAAATGCACAAATACGGTGGGGTACAGAGACAATGAAAATCTTGCCTGCAGCTGCGTCACAGACGACACACACTAACCTCACAATATATAAATTGGACATAAATTCTATGACAATGAAAAGAAAAAGCTAAATATTTGTGCAAATCACAAATGGAAAATTAGACGTGCAGGAAGTGGTCCGTAATGTTCATTTGTCAAGGCAAGATTAGGGTGTCGTGGAAAACACTAAGTGCTGGAAGAACTCAGCAGGTCAGGCAGAATCTGTGCAGGCAAATGACTGAAAATGCTTGGAGTGCAACTCCTTCTTTGATGGTTGTGTGGGTTGGTTGCTGTTTCTCATCGCCCCTTCTGTCTTTTCTTGATTACTCACCAACCTGACACTGAATGCATTCTTTGTAATTATCCATAGAATTGCAATTGCTGACTTTACAAAATACTTATCTTTTAATGTCTCAGTTTAGATGTAATCCCATTGGTTATCAATAGGTTTCCTAAGGGTGATTCATCAACCTGTTTGGTAAATTATATCCAGTTAATTTAAGGCACATGATTTATGGGAGTGCAATTGTTGTAAATTAGTGAATCACACTTGTTGGACATGTTTTTTTCTTTCTGGCACTGGATTGTACAAACTTTGTGATTTCATATTTTATAGTTGATGGATAGTACCTGCACTTGGTTTAGTTGCAAACTGGATGTTTTGTATGTTTAATTCATGAACTCACATTTTAATGATGGTATTTACAATTGTTTGTTAAAAAGGAAATAAGCTGGAGAAATCTGAAACCAGAACACAGTTTCTTAATTGTTATGGAACATTCATCACAATTTCTTGACATTCATTACCAATAGGTAATATGCCATTTTAAGGAGATATTTTAAAAATCTCTTATGTTTTGCTGAATTAGTTGCATAGACTTGCATAGCATAGAAACAGGCCCTTTGGCCTAACTTATCCATACTAACCAATATGCTCCATCTACACAAGTCCCACCTGCTTGAGTTTGGCCCATATCCCTCTGAACCTTTCCTATGCACTATGCCCAAATCCCATTTACATTTTGTTATAATACTTGCCTCAACTAATTCCTCTGGCAGCTCGTTTCATATCCCCACTATCTCTCCGTGGGATAAATTGACCCTTGGGTTCCCATTAAATCTTTCCCCTCTTACCTCCCCTAGTTCTTGACCACCTTACTTTGCGTAAAAGACTCTGTGCATTTATCTAATCTGTTTCCCTCATGGCCTTATACACTTCTATAATACTTCCAGTAGCTATCCATGGGTTCACCCTCAGGAAGGCTGATCTAACTTTGCAATGGTAACCTTGGGAAGAGGCACACTTGAGACTGAGGGGACGCATATTATTGCCTCGTTAGCCTTCTGTTCAAAGCGGGTATACAATGCACCAGCGATGTTGCTTGACTTCACTTTGCAACCAATAATAGTATTCCGACCTTGCCACAGTCCCTCATTGTCCAAATGATTGTACTGGGTCACAGGTTTGTCACTGTGTTTATATTGTCCCAACATTGTGGGTTAGAATTGGTTGTTTTGGGTCCTTTGGTTTATCTAATGTACAAATAAATGTGTGGACTTGCGCTTTGTGTATCCTTCAATGTCAACCTATTGGTCAGTGCTGCTTCATGTCTCAATGGTAAGACATAGTGTAAGGAAGAACACAACTGAGAATCGATAGCATTCATCAGTCAAGGAATTGTGTATTAAAGTTGGGACAAATGTTAAAGTTTTACAAGATGTTGGTAAGGCTGCACTTGGATCATTGTGTTCAGTTTTGGTCACCTGCTGTAGGAAAGATGCCATTAAACTGGGAAGAGTGCATAGAACATTTACAAGGATATTTCCAGGACTTGTGGGCTTGAGCTCTAGCGAGAGGTTTGGCAGACTAAGACTTTATTCCTCGGAGCATTGGAGGCTGAGGGTGATCTTACAGAGGTGTATAGCATCATGAGGGGCGTAAGTGGGGTGAATGCACCATATTTTCCCCAAGGTAGGGGAATCAAGAAATAGAGGGCAGAGGTTAGCGTGAGAGGGGAAAGAATTAATAGGAAACTGAGGGGCAACCTTTTCAAGGTGATGAGTTTCTGGAACAAGCAGCCAGAGGAGGTAGATGTGGCAGGTACATTAATATAATTTGAAAGTTGTTTGGATAGGTACATGGATAGCAAAGGTTTGGAGGAATTTGGCCCAAGCACGGACAAATGGATGAGATGGAGTATCTTAGTCACCGTAGATGATTTGGACGAACGAAATGCACAAGAAACTACAGATGTTGGAATCTTGAGCAAATAGAAAATGCTGGAGTAACTCAGCAGGTCATGCAGTATCTGTGGAGGGGATGGACAGGTGACCTTTCATGTCAGAACTCTTCTTCAGACTGATAGCTTTGATGAAGGTTGCCAACTCAAAACATAATCTCTCCAATCCTTCCACGGATGCCGAGTTCCTCCAACACTTTGTGTCGGCCCAAAAAAGCCTATCTCCATGCTGTTCGACTCTAGGACTGGGAATTCAATATTCCATGTAATTCCATGTAAAAGGAATAGTGAGCAGCCACAAAGGGAAATGAGATGGCTTGGTTTTATTAATCAAGAAAAATGAGCAAAGATAGAGATGCAGCAAATAGTGACGTGGAATCATTTGGTGGAAATAATGAATAGCGGGTCAAGGAAGCCAATGATCGCAGTGTGCTGTAGGCCTCCAAAATGTTGCTTCTCCAAAGGAAAGAAAGATGAACAGGAATATCACAAAGGCATGTTAGAAAGGAACTGCAATTATCATAGGTGATTTTAATCTGATTAGACTAATCAAAAGGGCAAAAATGCCATGGAAGAAGAAATCTGTGTCTTGCAGCAAAATGTTGCAGAATCTACCCGGAAACAAACTATTTTAGAAGTTAGTCATGTGTAATGCGATTGCATTAATAAAATATGTTATGATTTAGGATCCCCGAGGGAACAATGATCACCACACATGCTGGTCTCGTGCCCAATGTCCTAGATTTAAATAAGGGCAATTACAATGGTAGGAAGGCATCATTGTCTGCAGTAGATGAGGTGAATAGACTGTGGGACAGGTCAGTGGATGAGCAGTGGTGACAATTCAAACAGATAGTTCGCAATGCACAGCAGAAATTTATCCCAATAACGAATCCCAGGGAAAAGATGAAATACCTGTGGTTTAAAAAAAGCGGCCAAGGAAAATATTACATTAAAGGGGGGAAAAGTGGCGCAGCAGTGGAGTTGCTGCATTACTGTGCCAGAGACCAGGGGGTCGATCCTGATTACGGGTACTGTCTGTACCGAGTTTGTACATTCTCCTCATGACCTGCATGGATTTTCTCCGGGTGCTCCGGTTTTCTCCCACACTCCAAAGACATACAGGTTTGTAGTTTAATTGGCTTTGGTAAAATGGTAAATTGTGCCTTGTGTGCAGGATATGCAGGGATCGCTAGTCGGCACAGTTAGTATGCAGGGATCGCTAGTCAGCACAGTTAATATGCAGAGATCGCTAGACGACACAGTGATTATGCAAGGATCGCTAGTCGGCACAGACTTGGTGGCCGCTGTACCTCTAAACTAAATTAAACTGATGAGAACATACAAAGTGGCAAAGGCTAGTGATGGACCAGTAGACCAAATGACTGGGAAGTTTACAAGAACTAGTAGCAGCAGATGAAACAGTTACTAAGTAGGCAGAAAGATTATGATATAAAACTGTCAATAATATTTACAGAAAGGCTTCTATGGATATGTAAGGGGAAGATGGTTGCTAGAATTCCCCTGAGAGCAGCATTGGAGTATTACTAATGGGAAACAAAGATATGGTAGATTCAAATTTAAATTAAATAACGTTTTGCTTCAGGTTTCATGGTGGACGATTCTACAAGAATCCGCAAAACATTTGAGGAGCTTGTTTTAAACAGTAAGAAATAAATTGAAATGATTAATATCATGCAGGGCTTCTTCTTTCGTGTGGCGTGCACAGCCTAAAGTTGTAGGACAACTTGTTCTATTTGATCTTCTGCTTGTGCACGTCGAGTTGATTGCATTACAGATACAGATACATTTTATTTGTCACGTGTGCCAATTGGCACAGTGAAATGAAATCACCATACAGCCATACAGGAAAAAAATAAAGAACACAACACAGAGTAGCTAGAAGTTCAACATAAAACGTCCCCTCATAGCAGGATCAAAGTTTCCCACTGTGAGGGAAGGCACCAAAGTCAGTCTCTTCCCAATGTTCCCCACTGTTCACCCGTGATCAGGGCGGACCATGTGAAGGTTGCAATCTTCCCCATGCAGGACAAAGTATTGAAGAATACTAATGGAACTATAGGCAGGAAACATGCCAGATCCCAATGACCTGCATCCAAGACTTTTCAAATGTAAGAAAGAACTGCAGATGCTGGTTTAAATCGAAGGTAAACACATAATGCTGGAGTAACTCAGTGGGTGAGGCAGCATCTCTGGAGAGAAGGAATGGGCGACGTTTCAGGTCGAGACCTTCTGCAGACTGAAGGGGTGGGACAAAGATAAAATGTAGGTGGAGACAGTAAGATTAATGGGAGAACTGGGAAGGGGAAGGGAATGGAGAGAGAAAGTGAGGGCTATCTGGTTAGAGAAATCAATGTTCATACCGCTGGGGTGTAAACCACCCAAGCGAAATATGAGGTGCTGTTCTTCCAATTAGAGACAGTGGAGCCATTTGGTTAGGCTAGACATAAAATGCTGGAATAACTCGGTGGGACAGGTAGCATGTTTGGAGTGAGTGAATGGGTGACGTTTCGGGTCGAGACCCTTCTGCAGACTGAAAGTCAGGGGAGAGGGTGTCTAGAGATATGGAAAGGTAAGGTGTGACAATGACAGAACAAAGCAGACGATGAGTTGGATAAAACGAGGAATCACAGAGGGGGAGCAAAGAGAGAGGATGTTGCAGAACGATCGTCGGAGGAAACATTCAAAGTAGGCATACCTTGAGCAGATTTCACAGTGGAACAGATGAAATGTGGGGGAAGGAACTGCATATGCTGGTTTAAACCAAAGATAGGCACAAAATGCTGGCGTAACTCAGCGGAACAGGCAACATCTTTGGAGAGAAGGAATGGGTGAAATTTTTCAAAGGCAACAGTTCTGGAAAGGTACCAGTAGTTCTGGAAAGGTACCATTGTTCAAGAAGGGAGGAAGACAATACGCACCTAATGATAGCCCTTTTATCCTAACATTTGTTTTCAGTAAAATGCATGAGTTTATATAGAAGAAAAATATAGCTCATAATTTAGAGAAGCCTAATGCAATCAAAGGCACGGGTTATTGATTGGGGACGATCAGCCAAGGGTAGTGCTGGCTTGAAGGGCCGAATGGCCTCCTCCTGCACCTATTTTCTATGTTTCTAAACTAAATCAGCATGCATTTACCCAAATCTAAAGAAGGACACTGACCCCAGAAACATCACCCATCCTTTTTTCTCCAGAGATGCTGCCTGACCCACTCAGTTACTCCAGCACTTTGTCTATCTTTGGTGTAAACCACCATCTGCAGTTCTTTGTTTCATGCATGGATTTATGTAAAGTGTAAAGTAAATCTATTGATTAATCTATTTTCTCCAATACCTTGAGCTGCTGGAAATCATTACAAGTTATTTAATATTGTTCCTTGAAGATTTAACAAGCAGAGTCAATAGCAGGGAAGAGGTAGATGTACTTGGACTTTTGAAAGCATTTATCTCTTTGTAGTCTTCTCTGTATATTCATGTGCATGAGGTTGCTATTTCTGCACTTGCCATTTCTTCAGCTGTGAAGTTTCCTCAAGTAAATGTAGGGGGACACAGTAGATTTACAGCTGCTTCAAGATTCTATGTGGAGTACATCAATGGACTGCACCCAAATATTGCCGGACCAAGTGCTAGATTTCAGTATTTATGTTTTGTCCTGATCCTTCTTTGTCCAAGCATTTACGTTCATTTTTAGAGAAGGTACTAAGTAAGCAAATAGATCAAGCAGTATATATGGAGAGAGGAACAGAATCAGTAATGGACCCTTTATCCAATCTGGAAAAGTGAGAGGCTGAGATGCAGAGGACAGAGGGAATGGCTGCGACGGGGCATAGACCAAAGTTGCCAAAGTAGCAATTATCTTAAAACCAGCAACTAGGGTAAAAGAGAAAAGAGACACATTGGCACTTAAAAGTACAACCACATTCAAGGCAAGAAATAAAAAGTGGTTATAAGGTCATAAGGTCAAAAGGTCACGTGATAGGAGTAGAATTAGGCCATTTGACCCATCAAGTCTACTCCACCATTCAATCACGGCTGGTCTATCACTCTTTCCTAAACCAATTCTCCTGCCTGTTCCCCATATCCCCTGGCACCCATACTAATCTGAGTTTGTTCAATTTAACAGAGACCTGAGATTTGCACATGTGCAAATGGAAAATGTAGAACCATCCCCTGATCTCAGATGAGGCATTAGTGGAGCAATGTAGAAAGCTAATGATGGATGTCCAAATGAGAGTGGGATGGAGTGACAGGGTGCTGAAACCTAGATATCGCCTTGCAGACCAATTGGAATGCACTAAATTGGAACAGGTGTAAGGTGGTGCAGCAGTATTGATGTTACCTTACAGAAACCTATGGTTCAATCCTGACCACTGGTGCTGTCTGTATCAAGTTTGTATCTTCTCCCCGTGACCTGCAGGGTTTTCTCAGGGAGCTCTGGTTTCATCCCACACTCCAAAGACGTATAGGATTGTCAGTTAATTGGCTACGGTAAAAATTGTAAATTGTCCCTAGTGTGAAGGATAGTGTTAGTGTGCATCGATTGCTGGTCAGCATGGACTTGGTGGGTCCAAGAGCTTGTTTTCATGCTGAATCTTATAACTGAACTAAAAAGTTGCAGGTGAATTACTGGTTAATCTTGGAGGACTGTTAGTGTCCCAGGATGGTGGGATGGGAAGTGGTAATAAGCCAGGTGTGACAAAAGGCCCAGCTCATCAGGCCTTGGCTGGAGATGAAATCAAAGATACAAAACAAAAATGTATTTACGGTATATTTCACCTTTTAAAGTATCCCAAAGCACTATACAACCACTTTACAACCAAAGCAATGTAGTTATTGTTTTATCATGGTAATCAGGGCAGCCGGACGGTCTGAACAATAACATAGTACTTTCCCACAGATAGCAACTTGACAAAGCTACTTCCATATTATATATCCATATTTATTCTTGGCCCATACCAGCTCACAAAATCTATTCCACCAACAATTTTTTTCCTGCAACTTATTCTCTCCACAATCCCACCAATATTATTTCCCTCCTGCTGAAATTATTTCCTTCTATCCTTCACATACACATCAGGGGCAATTTACAGTAGCTAATCAGCCATCCTAAAGAGGAAAGCAAAGTACCCTGGGAAAATCAATAAGGTCACAGAAAGAACATACAAATGTATATTGTTTGATGACATTTGGCCAATAAATTTGTGTCCACCAAACACCCGTGTTCTTTTTAATATACCATGTCTGAAGAAGGGTCTCGACCTGAAACACCATCCATTCCTTCTATCCAGAGATTTTGCCTGTCCCGCTGAGTTCCTCCAGCATTTTGTGTCTATCTTCGGTTTAAATCAGCAACTGCCGTTCCTTCCTACACATGTTTTTTTTAAATGTCAGCCTGAAATGGCTAATTGTCCTCAATATAACTCTCTCATTCCACCACTATAGTTTTGGCCTAGGATTTTTACTTGGGTAACCTAACATCATTGAACATGTATAATCATAACAATGTTTAAAACATATTTATTACTAAATATGTTTTTCAGTTGCATAAAGGGATGTACTGATTTCTTTAGTTGTTATACTTTTATACTGTATTTTCTTATGGATCGCTAGTCAATACATGTTAAGATTGTCTTGGATAGGAATAAGTCTAGACCTTACAGGAAGGTGCTAAATTGGTGTAAGGAAAATAGATCATTATTAGGCATGAGCTCAGGAGGGTAAACAAGGAGCAGTTTTTATTAGTAAGTCCACATCTGGCATGTGGGAGTTGGTTCAAGACAAAATGATAAAAGTTCAGAACTGACGTAAGTAGGAGGGATAAGGATAGCAAAATAAGGAAACCTGAAATTACCAAAGACGGTGAAAATTTGGTGAAAAAGCAAAAAGGATGCGTGTGCAAGGCTTAAGAGGATGGAATCAGACGGGACCTTTGAGAAAGATAAAGAAAGACTTAAGCGGGCAATTAGAAGGGCCAAAAGGAGCCATGACTCTTTGGAGAGTCAGATTAAAGAAAATGCCTACGCTTTTTATACCTTGCATTTAAAAAAATGTGGGGTAACCTGGAAGAAGTTAAATTCAAGGATCAAGAACGGATGTTGTGCTTGGAGTCTGGGGATGTAGAGATAATAAACTTGTACTTTGCAACGAGTTTCAACTAGCAGAAATACATAGAGTACCTTGAGATCGGTGTGGAAAATACTAATATGCAAGGGAAGTTTAAGATTAATAGGTTTCAAAGGTTTTTTATTAAAGAGAAGATATTGGGACTCTTGAAGAGCATTAAGTTCATAGATCCTCAGAGCTTGATGGAATCAATCCTGTTACTGAGAGAGGCAATGGAGAAGATTGCATTGCCTCAGTAACGGGATTGCAGGAGCCTTGATAAAGATCCTTTTGTGTTTTCTCTAGCCACAGGCAGTCCTAGAGGATTGCAGACTAAAGCCCGTGTCCCACTTTCCCGAGTTACTCACGAATTCTCCTGAGTTTTCCCCTTGATTCAAACTCGGAGAATGTTCGCAGCGAATCCATAGGAGTCCGTAGCAAGCTCGTGGGAGGCCGTAGGAGTCCGTAGATATTTCGTAGCAGCTCGTAATGTCAGCCGTAGGTACTCGGGGCATCAGGTAAGTCGGGACGTTTTTTCAGCATTTTGAAAAATGTCCATGAGTAAAAAAAATAGCCCCGAGTACCTACGGCTGGCTATTAACGTAATTCTCCGAGTTTGAATCAAGGGGAAAACTCGGGAGAATTTGTGGTAACTTGGGAAAGTGGGACAGGGGCTTAATTAACATTGTTCCTTTGTTTAAGACGGGAAGTAGAGAGATTTCAGGGAATTATATGCCAGCGAGACTCGTGTCTGAAAGAGAAGATAGTGGAGAGGATTCTTTGGGATAGGATTTAATCCCATGAACTTGATCGAGTTTTTTTGAGCAGATGATAAAAGTGATTGATTGAGAGGAAGGCTGTGGATGTTGTCTACATGGATTTTAGTAAAGTATTTGATAAGGTTGCCCATCAAAATATTAAGATGCTATTAACGGTGACTTGATCGTATGGATTTAGAACTGGTTTACTGGCAGAAGGCAGGGTTGTGGAGGGGCAATATTCAGGCTGGTGGTCTGAAACGAGGAGTTCCACAAGTGTCTGTGCTGGGACCTCTATTGTTTGTTATATATTTATAAACAGACATAAATGTAGCTGGATTAGTTAGTCAATTTTCAGATGACACCAATATTGGGGGTTCACGGATTGTGAGGAAGTCTGTCAAAGTATACAGCAGGATATAAATCATCTTTAGAAATGGACAGAGAAATGGCAGATAGAGTTTAATCCACGCAAATGTGAGTTGTTGCACCTTGAGATTTTGAATATAAATGGGATATTTTCAAGTCATACTAAATAGCATTGAAATACAAAGGGATCTTGGGGTTCAAGTTCATGACTCCCTGAAAGTGGCAGCACAAGTTGATAGTGATGAAGAAGGCATATGGCATGCTTGCCTTCATTGGTCGAACCATTGAGTAAAAGTCTCAGGTAGTCATGATGTATACGATTTTAGTTAGGCTGCATTTGGTGTTTTGCATACAAATCTGGCTTTGGAAAGGGGGCAGAGAATGTTAACCTGAATGATGCTTGGATTAAAGGTATTAACTACAGGGAGAGGTTGGACTGACTTGGATTGTTTTCTCTGGAACACCAGCGGTTGAGTGGATCTCTGATAGAAGTATGTATCATTCTGAGAGGCATAGATAGGGAAGACAACATTTTTTTTTCAGGATGGAAATATCAAATACTAAAGCGCATAGCTTGAAGGTGAGAGGGACGAACTTTAAAGGAGATATGCTGGGGAAGTTTTTTACACAGAAGTTGGCGAGATCGGAAAAAGGCTGCCAGGGATGTTGGTTGAGGCAGTTACAATAGCGGGATTTAACACACTTTTGGGTAGGCACACGGATATGCAAGGAATGGAGGGACATGTTTTATGTGCAGGTAGATAAGAGTGGTATCATGTTCAGCACAAACATTGTGGGGCAAAGGACATGTTCTAGTGCTGTACTATTCTAATTTCTATATGTCACAGCCAAAGTGGAAAAGTTTCAGTCAATAAAATGACTGCACAAATATTCAAAGGATTCTGCTTCCTCCGTGCTGCTTTAATGAAGGTTTTAACAACAAAATAGACAAGTTATGCTGCTATTAAAGCAGCATAAAGAGTAATATTTAGAATGCCTGTCTAATCCTATCTTTATAACTTAACACTGTTGGTCTAAATAAAATAATTAGCAGTTTTCACAGGCACCTTTGCAGAAAAACCTATAACCAGCGAAGCAAAATTATTTTTAGATACAGATTCATCTCAAATTTATAATAATGCCAGGGATTATCAAACATTTTAACAGGCAAAATAACTCTAATATTGATACTTTGATATTCTGTTTTGATCCTATTTGAACAACCCAACACATAAATAAACTTTTTGAAAAAAAGTTACCAATGAGCCAGAGCTGGCAGGTCAGCATAAATGTCAGTGAAATTGCTGATGGATTCATCTATTGACCTGACAACTCATTCATGAAAGTGAATGAATGTAACACAGTTGAATCTCCAAATCATGCGAATTTTCAAAGGAACACATTATTTGGAGATGGATTGACCATAAATTCGTGCCCATAAGCTCATGAATAGAAACGTCCTCCCTTAATAACTTCATAATTTAAATCCCAGTGCTTCTGGGAGAGGATTGTTTTGCCCTTGATCTCACCTAGCATTTATTTTGAGAGGGCTACAATACAAAAACAGGAATGTATTGCTGAGCCTATAAGGCACTGGACAGATCGCATTTGGAGTATTGTAAGCAGTTTTGGGCCCTATATCTGAGGAAGTATGTGCTGGCATTGGAGAGGGTCCAGAGGAGGTTTATGAGAATGACCCCAGGAATGTTGGGAAAAGAGGAAGTACAACGGGATCTGGGGGTCCTTGTACATCAGTCTATGAAAGTAAGCATGTAGGTACAGCAGGCAGTGAAGAAATCGAATGACATGTTGGCCTTTATAACGGGAGGAGTCGAGTATAGGAGCAAGGAGATTCTTCTACAGTTGTACAGGGTCCTAGTGAGACTACACCTGGAGTATTGTGTGCAGTTTTGGTCCCCTAATTTGAGGAAGGACATTCTTGCTATTGAGGGAGTGCAGCGTAGCTTTACAAGGTTAATTCCCGTGATGGCGGGACTGTCATATGCTGAGAGAATGGAGCAGCTGGGCTTGTACACTCTGGAGTTTAGAAGAATGAGATGGGATCTCATTGAAACATATAAGATTGTTAAGGGTTTGGTCACACTGGAGGCAGGAAACATGTTCCCGATGTTGGGGGAGTCCAGAACCAGAGGCCACAGTTTAAGAATAAGGAGTAAGCCATTTAGAACGGAGCCGAGGAAACACTTTTTCTCACAGAGAGTGGTGAGTCTGTGGAATTCTCTGCCTCAGAGGGTGGTGGAGGCAGGTTCTCTGGATGCTTTCAAGAGAGAGCTAGATAGGGCTCTTAAAAATAGCAGAGTCAGGGGATATGGGGAGAAGGCAGGAACGGGGAACTGATTGGGATGATCAGCCATGATCACATTGAACGGTGGTGCTGGCTCGAAGGGCCGAATGACCTACTCCTGCACCGACTGTCTATTGTCTATTGAATGATTGGGTTAACATATGATGCGCCCAGTTTGAAGGCACTGGGCCTGAACTCGCTGGAATTTAGAAGGATGAAGGGGCATCTCATTGAAAATACCGAATAGTGAAAGGCCTGGATAGAGTGAATGTGGAGAGAATGTTTCCACTAGTGGGAGAGACTAAGACCAGAGGCCATAGAATAAAAGGACGTACCTTTAGAAAGGAGATTAGAAGGCTTTTCTTTCATCAAAGGGTGGTAAATCTGTGGAATTCATTGCCACAGACAGATGTGGAGGCCGTCAATAAATATTTCCAAGGTGGAGATTGACAAATTCTTGATTCATTAAGGGAATCTGGGGTTATGGGGCGAAGGCACCGAATGGGGTTGAGAGGGAAAGATAGATCAGCCATGTTTGAATGGCAGCTAGAGTATGCTTGATGGATTGAATGGTCTGATTCTGCTCTTAGAACCAATGAATATGAACCCAGGAGCATTCTACAGAACCATAGAAACATAGAAAATGGGTGTCAAAGGCCTGTTTCCATGTTGTATCTTTCACACAATTCGGGCCAGCACCGCCATTCAATATGATCATGACTGATCATCCAAAATTAGTAACCCGTTCCTGCCTTTTCCCCATATCCCTTAATTCAATTAAGAGCTACTGTAAATCTAACTCTCTCTTGAAAATAGAGAGTACAGAAACAGGCCCTTCAGCCACCCAAGAGCTGTACTGATTATCAGCAAGCCATTGAAACTACTACTTTATGGAGCTTCCATTGTTCTTCAGCGATTGAATTATCGGTCCAGTATGTATTTCAACCAGGTAGTATGCTCTTCATGGTGTATATGGAAAAAGTTCTAAAAATGAGTAACCCATGAAGGAACAGCGTGATGTTGACAGTAACATTTGGATCTTTGTTTATATGATGAAAAAAAGCTCAAAGATGAGATTTAACATGTCCCTGGTCCCTCAACTCAGTATGACTCAGCTTCATCATATTCTGTGCTGAGACCAGTGACAGTGGCGGCACAGTGGCATGGATGTTAGAGACCCGGGTTCAATCCTGATATCGGGTGCTGTCTGTGTGAAGTTTGCACATTCTGCCTGTGATTGCTCGGGTTTCCTCCATGTGCTCTGGTTTTCTCCCACATCCCAAAGACGTGCGGTTGTGTCGGTTAATTGGCCTCTGTAAATTGCCCCTAGTATGTAGGGAGCGGATGCGGAACTGGGATAAACAAAGAATAGTGTGTCCGGTGATTGAAGGTTTGCATGTGCTTGGTGAGCCAAATGGCCTGTTTCCATTCTGTATCTTTCAAGCGATTCAAGCAAATAGGAAGACAGGTAGGCATTTCAAGAAAAAGAAACTGAAGGCACTCTCAGCAGCCTTAGGGAACTGCTGCCCTCATCAGAGCATGATTTCAACCCAGTTTGTAGGTTCTTCTGACAGGAGATTGTGAACTACTTCCAATTGAAATTACACTGGATTTGCAATTTTATTTTGATCTTCTGGATAAAAGTCCAGTGACATCACTAAAGGAGCTAATGTTTTGATAGTAGGAGTGGCATGTTGTTAAAGATCATGATCAAACAAAATTCTAAAAAGAGAAATACATTCTTAGAGCAAGCATTACTTCAGAAGCCACCCGTGATCTTTAAACTGGATTTCCACAGAACACAGCTGGTTTAAAGCAGCGACAGGCCCAATTAGAGGCTAGTTCAAACTGCAGAGATTAATTGAGGTAGTGAAGAGAAGATAGCATTTGGCAGAATACTCCATTGAAACAAACCACTTCAGTTGTTTAGAATCACATGGATGAATCTGTATAGCGATACCAAGTTTAAAGAAAGCAAGTTAATTGAAGGAAAAATGTTGAATTATTTTAAAGGGAATGAATGTGATCACATTTTCAGAAACATTCTTTGAAATGTCTTTATTTAATCCATTTTACCAGTACATAATATATATAATTTACTTTAAACATTCACGTGAACTAATTTCGGTATGATAGACTTGGCTAGGCTGCTAATTGAGAAACATATACAGTTTCCAGTCTGATTTGTTCAGGTCTTTTCTCACCTCCAGTTTATTCGCTTCCAGAAATGAGGGACCATCACCAGAGGCATAAATGGAACATAGAATGTAAAGAACAGAATGGTTCACAATGTCTGTGCTGAATGACTCCAAATGAAACTAATCCCTTTTGCCTGCAAATGACACCTGCATATCTATGTGCCTATTTAAAAGTCTCTTAAATGCCACAACCTTATCTGCTTTCACCATCTCTGGCAGTGCTTTCCAGGCACCCACTACTGTGTGTGTGTGTGTGTGTGTGTGGGGGGGGGGGGGGGGGGAAGAATCTGACAGTCCACCGTATCTATGCCTCTCATAATGTTATATACTCCTGTCAGACTCCGCTCAGCTTCCAAAACTCCAGAGAAAAGAACTCACTTTCCCTTTGGAGAGAAGATTCTTACAGTCAGCCCTATCCATGGTGCTGTTGAGTGTTAGTATTTGCAACCATTTTTAGCCAGGTGTGAAACCTGATGTCCCTCTATCACAGGAACTTGTCTTCAGCTAATAATATTCTGGATGTAGTATTGAGGGCCTGTGCCACTGAACTAACCATGATTACAGCCAATTTCCCCAAATGAGACAGAAGGAAATGTAGATGCAGGAATCATCAGCGAGACACAAAGTGCTGGAGTGACTCCATGGTGAGCCTTCATCTGTGGAGGGAATCGGTAGGCATAATTTGGGTTGGGACCCTTCTTTAGACCAAAGAGTCTGAAGAAAGATCCCAACCCAAAGTATTGCCTATCCATTCCCTTCATATGTGCCAGAGTTACTCCATCACCTGGTGTATTTTTTCATTCCAATTACAAGGAGGAAATTTCACAATAAGGACGGCAAATCCAATTTAGCCAATTTATTGTCCAATTTGTCTATTGACAATCATCCTTAAAGTGATGATCGATGTCATTAACAATTCTGTCAAGTGGCAAGCACACAGCAATAACACAAGACAAAGTACTGGAGCAGCTCAATGGATCAGGCAGCATCTCTGGAGAACATGGATAGGTGACATTTCAGGTTGGGACCTTGCTTCCAGATCAAGTCAACATTTAACGGAGTGTGGCATCAAGAACCCTGGCATAAAATGGAGTCAACGATGAACACTCCCATGATTGGATGATGATGGTTGATTGCTCTAGGACATTGCTACAGGCGTTCCTTGGAACAGTGCCCTGGGTTGAAATAGTTTCAGCTTCTCTTCAATGACCTTTCCTCCATTAGCCATGATACCAGTGAATGGTGGTGCTGGCTCGAAGGGTCGAATGGCCTACTCCTGCACCTATTGTCTATTGTCTATAACATCTGAAATGGGGAATGTTTGCTGATAATGGAACAGTCTTCAATTCCCTTTGCAAATTCTCAGCAAATTGACCAGGGAATATCTGAATGCAGAAAGATCAAGACAACAATGAGACAAGGCTGCCATTACCATTGCTGGGCCCTTCATCATCACCACCCTGACTGAGCATAATGATTGACCAGAAACTCTACTAGACCCAGTCATATAAATATTGTGACTACCAGAGCATGTCAGAAGCTGAGTATCAGCAGAGTGGGATTCACCTCCTGTCACCCCAAGGCCTTTCCCCAATCTACAAATCAGGACTGCAACACTCAAAAATCTCAAAGCAGCCAGCCTGACTGGTACCCATCCACAATCCTGAACAATCATTCCCTCCACTGTGGTCATGCAGTGTGTACCATCTATAAAATGCACTGCAGCTACCCACCTACTGCAGTTATCTCACAGCACATTCTCTGCAATCTACACTTTTCAGGACCAAGGCTTCAGCTGCAAGGGAACACTACCAGCTGCACCAGGTCAAATATCATGCCAGCTTGAGCAAAAAAAAACAAAGTGCTGGAGGAACTCAGCTGATTAGGTAGCATCTGTGGAGGGAAATGGCATTTCAAGTCAGGGACCTTATTCCTAGTTTGAAACATCACCCGTTCATTTCCCTTCATGCATGCTGCCTGACCACCTGAGTTCCTTCAGCTGTGTGTTTTTTGTTCAAGATTCCACCATCGGCGTTCTCATGTGACTGTTCAAAACAAAGGTGGATGAAACTATGCTGGGGAACATGGAAATATGGTATAATGCGAGAGACAGTAGGTTGCGAGATAAAGTATTTGGCTATTGCCCTGGAAGCTTTTGTGGAGGAAGTGCAAAGAAGGAGAGATGTCCTGTGTCCACAGGGAGGGCAAGGAAGTCATCCAGTCACATGCTCAAAAGGCAGTTGAAGCAACTAGCTGTGGAGGTCAATGCTGGTCGTCAAACCCTGTGGGCCTGGATGCAATAATGCAAGAAGATCAATCATCTCACATGAGTGGCCAAGGTCAGTGAATGCATCTTCAAATGCCATGTCGCATCAACTGCTCATCTAGTCACAAACATTGCTCAGTTCACCACTCTCCTGTCACTCACCTTCCAACAGTTCCTGCCAGGATTCATACCAGATACTACTATTCCCCTGTACAGGATTAGCTCAGCACTGCTGAAGGTTCATGTGCGCCTCACAACTTGTAGACAATGCTGGCACTTGTCATTGAAGGCACATCATCTGATGAGTATGTGCTAAACTCACCCCTTCCCCCCCCCCCACATCTGTTGAATTGTGTAACATAGAGCCAGAGGGATAATTAGCTGGTGGGTGGGAAAATAATGTCCACTTGTTCTCACACTCATTCTGCAGACATTACTCTGCAAAGCAAACTCAATGTTAGCATTTATTTCAAGAGGGCTTCTATACAAAAACAGGGATATAATGTTGAGACTCCATAAGGCGCTGGTAAGCCTGCATTTGGAATATTGTGAGCAATTTTGGGCACTATATCTGGGGAAAGATGTGTTGGTTCTGGAGAGGGTCCAGAGGAGGTTTACAAGAATGATCCCAGCAATGATGATCCCAACAAGAATGATCGCAGCAGTAACCTATGATGAGCATTTGCCGACTCTGGGCCTGTACTAGCTGGAGTTTAGAAGAATGAGGGGGGACCTCATTAAAACATACAGAATAGTGAAAGATTTGGATTGAGTGAATGTGGAGAGGATGTTTCCACTAGTGAGAGAGTCTCAGACTGGAGATCATAGCCTCAGAATTAAATAACTTTTTTTACGAAGGAGATGAGGAAAATTTTATTTCAGAGGATGGTGAATCTATGGAATTATTTGCCGCAGAAAGATACGGAGGCTGTCAGTGGATATTTTTCAAGTTTCAATGAACTTTATTTTTCCGTTAGGAACTTTGGTTAAGGCAGAGATAGATAGATTCTTGATTAGTACAGGTGTCAGAGGTCATGGGGAGAAGGCAGGTGAATGGGGTTAGGAGGGAGAGATAGATCAGCCATGATTGAATGGCAGATTAGACATGATGGGCAGAATGGCCTAATTCTACTACTATTCCTTATGACTTTATGTTGTTAAGACTGGGCTTTTCAAGGACAGCAATTGTTAAGGCCATATTTGACAGCGGGATTGAAATAATCTGTGGTCATTTTCCTCAATCCTTTTTACAGTCCAACACTATTGTGACACCTGATATACACAAGCTGCAAATGGTAGAGTGTCTGTCTCATACTTTATATTCATCCCCACGTCATAACTTTATTCCTTTGTTTTATTTCATGACCTGCAATACTCCCACAGCAAGGTGAAGCTAATAAAGAATACAGTTCAACATCTTTGCTCAGTCAGTTCCTCAGGAAACTATTGTACCTGCTTCCAGTCCTGTTTGCACCAGATGATGAGGCCATCATGGCTAAAAGACAAAGTACTGGAGTAATTCTGTGGGTCAGGCAGCATCTCTTGAAGACACGGATAGGCAATGTTTTTGTTTGGGATCCTTGTTCAATGCGGGACCTGCACCTCAACTAGGATAGTAGGTACCTGGTGGATCAGAGGGGTACTTAATGAGCTGGCACGCTCTTTTCACCACTTATCCTGGGCTCCCTGCTCTCTTCAAGCAGAAGGTGCAGAAGCCTGAAAGTTAAAACCACCAAGTTCTTCCACCTTGTTATCAGGCTTGTGAATAGTTATTCCATAAGCTAGGGATTGTCCACCACGATACGATAGAACTTTATTCATCCCCAGAGGGAAATTGGTCTGCCAACAGTCACAACACACAACAGGTACACGAAACTTGAAATTAAAATTAAATTAAAAGTGCAAAAAGACAAACGACCGTTGGCTGGCTACCGTGACCACAGCCTCTTAACCGGAACAAATGAACACAAACAAACAAACGCAGACAGATCCCCTGGGCAGTGGATTCTAAAACTAGATTGCCCCCCTCCCCCACAACGGGTTTCCCTATGTTCTCCCACCGCCCCTCATGGTGGTCCCCCTGTTTTGGACTTTGGACTTGGTCTATGGAACTGATCCGCCATAAAATGTAAACAAACTATATTCTGCACTCTGTATTGTCCCATTTGCTCTACATATTGTACTTGAGTTTTACTTGTTTGTATTATCCAATTGACTTGAATGCAAAACGAGCTTTTCACCTTATCCCAATACACATGACGATAATACATCTAAACCTAAACAGAGGGAATTGAGGTTCTCAATGCCATTCTAAATTCTACCTCTCCATCGTAAGCAGTCATGGGTCCAGAATGTCCTTGAGTTAGTGAGAATGTTATACTTCTTCAAGGAGACTGTGAGCACATCATTAAATCAATTGTTCTGTCCACCTGGTAATTTCTTCCTGCGAAAGAGCTTGGAGTTAAGTGCCTGTTTCAGGATGTGCAAGTGATGTAGCCTGCTCATTAGAGCCATCAGCATGTAATGGCTCAGAGTGCAGCACTTTGAGGTGCTGCCTGCAGGTTGCTGGTGGATCACAAGCATTCAGTGGGGCTGGGAAATTGTATCCCGATAGACCAAAGGTTTTATGCCACATTTAAGGTTGTGATTTTCAAGCATTCTTTCTGTCACAATCCAATGATTTGTGCTCCTACAATAAAAGTGATGATCAATGTCTTTATTGAGAGCTATCCCTTGAGATATGGGAAGTAGTTCACATTTTCCACAGTCCCATTGAACCTCCATTGTTATAGAGTCACACAGTATGGAAACAGGCCATTTCAGCCCTACATGCCCAAGCAAAACACGATGGCCCACCTGCCCTTGTTTGGTCCATATCCCCCTAAACCTTTCCTATCCATGTGTCTGATCAAATGTATTTTCAATGTTGTTATACTACCTGCCACAGCTATCCCCCGGCAGCTCCTTCCATATACGCACCACCAGCTGTGTGGAAAAAGTTGCCCCTCAGATTCCTATTAAATCTTTTACCTCTCACCTTAAACCTATGTCCTCTGGATTTCCATATTCTGGGGAAATGTCTCTGTGCATCTACTCTATCTATTCCCCACATGATCTTGTTCACCTCCATAAGATTACCCCTCATCCTCCTGTGCTTCGAGGAATATAGCCCTAGACTGGACAACCTCTCCCTACAGCTGGGGCCCCCAAATCCTGGCGACATCCTTGTAAATCTTCTCTGCACTCTTTTTAGCTTAAGAACATCTTTCCTATGGCAGGGTGACCAGAACTAAACACAGTACTCCGAATGTGGTTTTACCAAGGTCTTGTACAAGGGTTGGTGTACAGCGTCTGTAGGTTGATAAAGGACCTTTTTTGGAAGTGTTCGGTTTGAGCTTTATTCTCTCATACACTTCATTGAACAAGTAAGCAGTAACTTGGAGCTTAGCCTCCAACTGTGTGATGCATACAATTAAGCAATATCCATGTACTGCAGTTAAGTAATTAAATTTGAAACAACCTTATTTCATTCCAGGAGGATTTTTTTTGACGGGGTTGTCCAGCATTCCCACTCCTCAGTTTATTTCCCTGAAACCTATTTTCTCTCACATGTCAGTCACCTCTGCACTCACACACACACACACACTTTACAATGGATGACTGAATGACCAACCAGCATCCCTTTGCAAAGTGAAAGGAAACTGGAGCAACTGAAGGGAACCCATGCATTCACAGGGGCGACAGGCAACTCCATACAGGCAGCATGAGAAGCCAATTTGAACAAACGTCGCCAGAGCTATGAATGGCATGGTGGCGCAGCTACCTTACAGCACCAGAGACCCAGGTTTGATCCTGGCTAGGGGTGTTGTCTGCATGGAGTTTGTACGTTCTCCCCGTGACCGCTTGGATTTTCCCCGGGTGCTCTGGTTTCCTCCCACACTTCACAGATATACAGGTTTGTAGGTTAATTGGCTTTGGTAAAAATTGTAAATTGTCTCTGGTGTGTGTAGTATGTGCTGGTGTAACGGGATCATTAGTCGGTGTGGATTCGATGGGCCAAAGGGCCTGTTTACGCCTTGTATATCTAAATTGAACTAAACTAAACGCAACATCAAGTTATAGATATGAATGAAAAGCGTTGAAATTGAATGATATTGAATGGAAAAAAACCCCCAATTTACCAGCACAGGCCAGTTCAGGCCAGCTACTGCATGCAACTAAATGGAGACTTGCTACACATGTTAGCCTTGCCTGGTGTGCATTTGAAAGGTGTAATCATTAATCATCACTTTTATATGAGGTGAATCTGCCCACGCAGCTTGGCACTACTGAGCTCAGTCTGTGTACTCTGACAGCAGAGCAGGGCACAGCTGGCACATCAGCTCCTGCTTTACCCTGATATCCTCATTGTAGCACTGAAGCCTAGGGCATGATGGCCTGTGCACTGAAGCTAACCGGCACTTCTCTTTGGGCTGTCAAATCACCAGTTATTTATTTTGAGATTCCAGCAATTTTACAAGAAAATATCTTGCTGGGAATTTCTTTGATCCAGGCAGATATTACTGATTCAGAAAAATTCCCAGCGAAATAATTATGCCAGTGAAGTGAGAACTTTGTGGCAGTGCATCATTTTGGCGTCAAGTACCTTAGTCTTGAAATCGGTAGTTATCAGTTTGATGAACAGACAAAATCAGAAAAAGAATAGTTTTTCAGTTGCAAAGAACAACTAATCCTAACCAGATGCTATTTTTCATCAGCTGACAGATTTCATGATTTGGAACATTGGATATGAGTGATGTAAAATATTATTAACAACTTCTGGAGAGCAACAGATAATCTCTCAGAAGCCTTGAAATCTCAAAATTAAGTTAAGTGATGCTTTCAATGTTCTGGTAGTTCATTTTCACGCTTAAACTATCTCAGAAAATAAACTTAATACCTTTCACTTTTCCATTTGCCATCTGGTTCCATTTGTATGTCAATGAAAAGCTATAATGCAGTAGAGAGAAGATTTAGAAGACAACAAAGGAGAAATTAAACCATATAGTTTTACACTCAGAATCAATGTGTTGTTATTATTCTTCACATAAAGTATAATGAGGTATAAGGTTTTGGAGGTAAAGCATTATGGTGATAATAATAATAATAATAATAGACAATAGGTGCAGGAGTAGGCCATTTGGTCCTTCGAGCCAGCACCGCCATTCAATGTGATCATGGCTGATCATCCCCAATCAGTACCCCGTTCCTGCCTTCTCCCCATATCTCCTGACTCCGCTATTGTTAAAAGCCCTATTTAGCTCTCTCTTGAAAGCATCCAGAGAAGCTGTCTCCACCTGAGGCAGAGAATTCCACAGACTCTCGCACTCTCTACACTCTCGATCAGAACTCACGTTGGGAGAATTAAATTGAATTAATTCAATAAAATAAAGAATAAAAATGGTAATGGTAAAACGTCTGGATTGTTGAAAATATCATCTGGTTTATTACACTGATATTCCTTATGGGGAATGAAATCTCAACCTCACCTGATTTGACTGTATGACTCACACACGCAGCAAAGTGGCTGATTCCTATTTGGTTTCCAAAATGGCCTAGAAGGCCACCAATTCTTACAAACCTCAAAATGTGGTACTATCTTCGTCATAATAAATGAAGCATTCAGGAACACAGATGATCAGCATCATTTCAAGGACAGTTAGGGATGACCGTTAAAAGCTGCATTGGTCATTGACAATTGTCAAGGGTGGCACGATGGCGCAGATGAGGAGTTGCAGCTTTATAACGCTTGCAGCGCCGGGGACCCAGGTTCGATCCTGACTACGGGTGCTGTCTGTATGGAGTTTGTACGTTCTCCCCGTGACCGTGTGGGTTTTCTCCCAGATTTTCGGTTTCCTCCCACACTCCAAAGACGTGCAGGTATGTATGTAGGTTAATTGGTGTATGTATAAATTGTCCCTAGTGTGTGTATGATAGTATTAATGTACGAGGATCGCTGGTCGGTGAGGACTTGGTGAGCCGAAGAGGATGCTTCCGCGCTGCATCTCTAAAACTAAAAACAAGAACAATGAGTTCTAAGAAGCTGCCCTTTGAATGGTAATTGATTTACTCAATCCAATTACTGGATGGATAATAGATAGACGTTTATTCTTAGGCACGAGCACAATATTGTCATGTGGTATCGGAAACAGATTTTGGAAGCACAATATGATATGCAGTTGCTATGTTGTTATAGTTAGCAAAAGCAACTGAGGAAGGATTTCTGCTCCAATTTACTTTGTAATTATCATGATAAATTGAAATATAAGCAACAAAAGGGACCAGATAACAAACCTATTGCTATTACCATCTTTAATTTAATAATACAGTGTGGAAACAGACCAGCGATCCCCGCATATTAATACTATCCTATACACACACATTTTCCGCATAGTGGGTGATGCACCTGCGGAGAGAGCTGTCAGTAGAAGTGGTCGAACAGTACAATTATAACATGTAAAAAACACTTAGATAGCTACACGAATGAGAAAGGTTTCTCGGAGATCTTCAGTTTCCACCCACACTCCAAAGACGTATAGGTATGTAAGTAAATTGGCATCGTAAATGTAAAAATTGGCCCTAGGATAGGATAGTATTAATATGCAAGGATCGCTGGTCGGCATGAACGCGGTGGGCCGAAGGGCCTCTTTCTGCGCCGTATCATTAAATTAAAGATGGTAATAGCGATAGGTTTGTTATAGTGGATTGTTATAGCGCAAAATAAATGGAATGGTGCAGAATTGATGGTCCAAGAGGGTTTCTTGAAAGGTCCAACATGAAGGGGGACCGTACTTGACCTGCTAGTGGGAGACAATATTGATGTGGTCCAGTATTTTTTTTGGGAACAGTGATCACAACTCGGTAAGTTTTATGATGTTTATAAGGATACGTCTTTACTTTGGGCAAAAATACCAAATTCAGGAATAGCAAATTGCAGCATTAATAGGCATGAGCTTTTTTGAGAGTAAGTTGGGAGAAGCTGCTATTGGGCAATGAGGGAGTTGTTTACAGGCCAGCTGATGAGAATTCAGGACTAGCATGTTTCAGTAAGGAGAGGGAATAAGGATGGCAAGGTAAGGGAGACGTGGATGATCAAAGAGGCTGTTAATCTGTTTTAAACGAAAAACAAAGGTATAGGCAAGGTTTAGACAACAGACAATAGGCGCAGGAGTCGGCTAATCGGCCCTTCAAGCCAGCACTGACATCCAATGTGATCATGGCTGATCATCCCCAATCAGTACTCCATTCCTGCCTTCTCCCCATATCCCCTGATTCCGATATCTTTAAGAGCCCTATTTAGCTCTTCCTTGAAAGTATCCATAGAACCGGTCTGTGGAATTCTCTGAGGAAGTGAATTCCACAGACTCACAACTCTCTGTTTCCTCATCTCCGTTCTAAATGGCTTACCCCTTATTTTTAAACAGGGGCCCCTAGTTCTGGACTCCCCCAACATCAGGAACATATTTCCTGCCTCTAGCGTGTCCAAACCCTTAATAATCTTATTTGTTTCAATGATTCCCTCTCATCCTTCTAAACTCCAGAGTATACAAGCCCAGCCGCTCCATTCTCTCAGCATATGATAGTCCCACCATCCCTGGAATTAACTTTGTAAATGTACACTGCTCTCCCTCAATAGCAATAATGTCCTTCCTCAAATTAGGGGACTAAAACTGCACACAATACTCCAGGTGTGGTCTCACTAGGGCCCTATACAACTGCAGAAGGACCTCTTTGCACCGATACTGAACTCCAGTTGTTATGAAGGCCAATATGCCATTCGCTTTCTTCACTGCCTGCTGTACCTGCATGCTTACTTTCATTGACTGATGAACAAGGACCCCCATTGTACGTCCCCTTTTCCCAACATGACACCATTTAGATAATAATCTGCCTTCTTGAAGTGGATAACCTCACATTTATCCACATTAAACTGCATCTGCCATGCATCTGCCCACTCACCCAACCTGTGCAAGTCACCCTGCATTCCATAGCATCCTCCTCACAGTTCACACTACCACCCAGCTTTGTGCCATCTGCAAATTTGCTAATCTTACTTTGAATCCCTTCATCTAAATCATTGATGTATATTGTAAATAGCTGCGGTCCCAGCACTGAGCCTGGTGGCACCCCACTAGTCACTGCCTGCCATTCTGAAAGGGACCCATTAATCCAAACTTATGTTTCCTGTCTGCCAACCAATTTTCTATCCATGTCAGCACTCTACCCCCAATACCATGTGCCTTAATTTTGTCCACTGATCTCCTATGTTGGACCTTATTAAATCCTTTCTGAATGTCCAGATACACTACATCCACTGGCTCTCCCTTATCCATTTTCCTAGTTACATCCTCAAAAAAAGCCAGAAGATTAGTCAAGCATGATTTCCCCTTCGTAAATCCATGCTGACTCGGACCGATCTTGTTACTGCTATCCAAATGTGCTGCTATTTCATCTTTTATGATTGGCCCCAGCATCTTCCCCACCACCGATGTCAGGCTAACTGTTCTATAATTCCCTGTTTTCTCTCTCCCGTCTTTCTTAAAAAGTGGGATAACATTAGCTACCCTCCAATCCACAGGAACTGATCCTGAATCTATAGAACATTGGAAAATGATCACCAATGCGTTCATGATTTCTAGGGCCACTTCCTTAAGTACCCTGGGATGCAGACCATCAAGCCCTGGGGATTTATCAGCCTTCAGTCACATCAGTCTACCCAACACCATTTCCGGCCTAATGTGGATTTCCTTTAGTTCCTCCATCACCCCAGATCCTCTGGCCATTAGTACATCAGGAAGATTGTTTGTGTCCTCCTTAGTGAAGACGGATCTGAAGTAGCTGTTCAACTCATCTGCCATTTCATTGTTCCCCATAATAAATTCACCTTTTTTGGTCTTCAATGGTCCAAATTTGGTCTTAACTAATTCTTTCCTCTTCACAAACCTAAAGAAGCTTTTATTATCCTCCTTATATTCTTGGCTAGCTTACCTTCGTACCTCATCTTTTCTTCCTGCCTTTTTAGTTATCTTCTGTTGCTCTTTAAACATTACCCAATCCTCTTGCTTCCCGCTCATCTTTGCTACGTTGTACTACTCTTTTATTTTTATACTGTCTCTGACGTCCCTTGTCAGCCATGCTTGTCCCTTACTCCCCTTGGAAGAAACTGATCCTGCACCTTCTATATCATTCCCAGAAATACCTGCCATTGTTGTTCCACTGTTATCCCTGGTAGAGTATCTTTCCAGTCAACTTTGGCCAGCTCCTCCCTTATGGCTCCATAGTCCCCTTTATTCAACTGTAACACTGACACCTCCAAATTACCCTTCTCCCTCTCCAATTGTAGATTAAACCTGGTCATGTTATAGTCACTACCTCCTAAAGGCTCCTTAACCTCAAGTTCCTTTATCAAATCTGGTTCATTACTAAATCCAGAATTGCCTTCTCCCTGGTGGGCTCCAATGCAAGCTGCTCTAAGAATCCATCATGGAGGCACTCCACAAACTCCCTTTCTTGGGGTCCAGTACCAACCTGATTTTGCCAGTCTACCAGCATTTTGAAATCTTCCATAACAACCATAGCATTACCTTTACTGCATGACAATTTTAACTCTGCCAGTCTACCTGCCCCCTATATCCAGGCTACTGTTTGGGGGACTGTAGATAAGTCCCATTAGGGTATTTTTACCCTTACAATTCCTTAGTTCTATCCATACTGACTCCACATCTCCTGTTTCAATGTCACCCCTTGCAAGGGATTGAATTTCATTCCTCACCAACAGGGCAACCTACCCCACCCCCTCTGCCCGCGTGTCTGTCTTTTCGAATGGAGGTATACCCTTGAATATTCAGTTCCCAGCCCTGGCCCTCTTGCAGCCATGTCTCCGTATTTCCCACAACATCATATTTGCCAATTTCTAAAGGCCCTGTCCCAGTTACGTGTCCTTGGCACGCAACTTATGTGACCTCTTCATCACTTTGAGCCGCACGGGCATCGTGTGGCCGTGTGGGGCTGGTCCCACTGAGAAGCGCGGAGTGGTATGGAGTTGTGCGTGGTATAGCACGGCGCTCCCAAATTTTGTAGCAAACAAAATTTTCGCGCGCCACCGGCCTGTCGCGTAACTGATGGCCAAAGTAGGACAGGCCCAAGACCCTGGCGCGACGCAACGTCTCACCTCCAACAGCAGCAGAAGCAGTCAAACGATCGCCGAACTCGGCCTGGGGCTTACTGGCATTGCGGTCCATATCCGCCCCCACTTCTACTCCCAGAGCGGGGCCAAGTAAATTGAAGATAGACACAAAATGTAGGAGTAACTCAGCGGGACTGGCAGCATCTCTGGAGAGAAGAAATGGATGACTTTTCAGGTCAAGACCTTTCTTTCAGACTGAAGAAGGGTCTCGACCCGAAATATCACCCATTCCTTCTGCCCAGAGATGCTGCCAGTCCTGCTGAGTAACTCCAGCATTTTGTGTCCATCTTCAAATGACGTCACGCGCACCAGACGGCTGTGTGGACGCATGAACTAGCGCGCGACCTTTGCGGGACCGTCGCGCCTTAACGCGGCCACGAGGTCGCATAATAACCATATAACAATTACAGCACGGAAACAGGCCCTCTCGGCCCTTCCAGTCCGTGCCGACCATTTGTTTTCCCCTAGTCCCATCTACCTGCACTCAGACCATACCCCTCCATTCCCTTCACATCCATATACCTATCCACTTTACTTTTAAATGTTAAAATCGATCCTGCCTCCACCACCTCTGCTGGAAGCTCATTCCACACAGCCACCACCCTCTGAGTAAAGAAGTTCCCCCTCACGTTACCCCTAAACTTCTGTCCCTTAATTCTCATGTCATGCCCTCTTGTTTGAATCTTCCCTACCCTCAATGGGAAAAGCTTATCCACGTCAACTCTGTATATCCCTTTCATCATTTTAAAGACCTCAATCAAGTCCCCCCTTAACCTTCTGCGCTCCAAAGAATAAAGACCTAACTTGTTCAACCTTTCTCTGTAACATAGTTGCTGGAACCCTGGCAACATTCTAGTAAATCTCCTCTGTACTCTCTCTATTTTGTTGACATCCTTCCTATAACTAGGCGACCAAAATTGTACACCATACTCCAGAATTGGTCTTACCAATGCCTTGTACAATTTTAACATTACTTCCCTACTCCTATATTCCAATGCTCTGATTTATAAAGGCCAGCACACCAAAGGCTTTCTTTACCACCCTATCTACATGCGATTCCACCTTCAGGGAACTATGCAGTTATTCCTAGATCCCTCTGTTCCACAGCATTCCTCAATTCCCTACCATTTACCATGTATGTCCTATTTTGATTTGTCCTGCCAAGATGTAGCACTTCACACTTATCAGCATTAAACTCCATCTGCCATCTTTCAGCCCACTTTTCCAAATGGCCCAAATCTCTCTGTAGACTTTGAGAATCTACTTCATTATCCACAATACCACCTATCTTAGTATCATCTGCATACTTACTTATCCAATTTTCCACCCCATCATCCAGATCATTGATGTACATGACAAACAACAGTGGACCCAACACAGATCCCTGAGGCACCCCACTGGTCACCGGCTTCCAACCTGACAAACAGCCATCCACCATTACTCTCTGACATCTCCCATTCAGCCACTGTTGAATCCATCTTGCTACTCCGCCATTAACACCCAAAGATTGAACCTTCTGAACCAACCTTCAGGGGAACCTTGTCAAAGGCCTTACTGAAATATAATTTAGTGTGCCAAGGACACGTAAGTTGGACAGAGGCTTAACTGAGCCTCAAGCTCATCCACTTTATTTCTTGTACTTCGCGCATTCATATACTACACTTTGACCTTGTTATTCACCTCCTCTCTCGCTCCGCTCGAAATTGGCCCTGACCTTACTCTCTTATTCCTTCTCGAACTTTCCTTCTCA
This sequence comes from Okamejei kenojei, assembly GCA_035221665.1. Taxonomy (NCBI): domain Eukaryota; kingdom Metazoa; phylum Chordata; class Chondrichthyes; order Rajiformes; family Rajidae; genus Okamejei; species Okamejei kenojei. The sequence goes on along the minus strand of CM069131.1, from coordinate 116,148,131 downwards.
TTAATTCGGGTCGTTTGTAACTTTTCCTGTACTCACTTCCCCTTCAATTCCATCTTTATACTCCAAATTTGTCAATCCCTCTGCACCACTATTTAGTTTAAACCCACATGTGTAGCTCTAGCAAAACCTGCCTTAGGAAGATGAAATCAGGCAAGGCCTTCGAGGAATATAAAGCAGGCCAGGAAAGAACTAAAAACAGGGAACTAGAATGGACTGCAAAGTGTCTTTGGTAACTTAACACTTTGAAAAGAAAATCCCAAGGCTATTTATACATACATTAAAAACAAAAGAACAACATGGGAGAATATAGGACCACTAAATATCCCTGTCCCACGGTACGAGTTCATTCCAAGAGCTCTCCCGAGTTTAAAAAAAAATCGAACTCATGGTAAGCACGGAGAATGAACGTAGCGGGTACGTCGGAGCTTGGGGACGTCTCTTAGCGCTAATGGCAGGTAAGCACGGGAAGACACGTGAAGATTTTTCAACATGATGAAAAATATCCACGAGAGCTCCGAGTACCGACAAATGGCCATTACCGTAAATCTCCGAGTTCGAATCAGGGCAAACTCGGGAGAACTCTTGGAATGAACTCGTACCGTTGGGGTTTAAGGATAAAGGAGGGGATTTAATGCTGGTCAGAGAATGTAGGCAAGATAAAATATGAGAGATGTGCATTTGTATTCAACAAAGAGAACATGATAAGTGAGATCAGTGTGGGTATACTAATATACCAGGGCATTTTGAGATCAAGAAGAAAGTGGATTTTTGGGGCTCTTGAAGACCAATATGGTGGATGAATCCTCAGAACCTAATGAGAATCTATCCCAGGTTATTGAGACAGGAGAATGCAAGAACATTGACGAAGATCTTGTATCCGTTCTAGCCACTGGCAAGTTTTCAGTGGACGAGAGAGCAGCTAACATTGTTGTTTTGTTTAAGAAGGGAAATTAGAGATAATATGGGAAATTAGTGGCCGGTGAGCCTCACATCAAAGGTAGGGAAGCTATTGGAGTGGATTCCGCAGGATAGGACTGCCCTTGCATTTGGAAGAGGATTCACAATCGGGGACAGGAAGCACGGCTTTGTTCATGGCTAGTCATGCCTTACAAACTTGATTGAATTTTTCAGGAGTTGACAAAGGTGATTGATGAGAGTAGGGCAATGGAAGAGGTCTACATGGATTTTAGTAGAGCATTGGATAGAGTCCTTTAGGATCGGCAGATCCAAAAGATTAAGATGCATGGGATCCACAGTGACTTGGGTAGTTTGAATTCAGAACCGGCATATCCATAGACGACAGAGAGTAGAGGTGTAGGATATTTGAATGGTGACCGATTAGGAAAAGGGGAGATGCAGCGAGACCTGGGTGTCATGGTACACCAGTCATTGAAAGTAGGCATGCAGGTGCAGCAGGCTGTGAAGAAAGCGAATGGTATGTTGGCATTCATAGCAAAAGGATTTGAGTACAAGAGCAGGGAGGTTCTACTGCAGTTGCACAGGGTCTTGGTGAGGCCACACCTGGAGTATTGCGTACAGTTTTTATCTCCTAATCTGAGGAAAGACATTCTCGCCATAGAGGGAGTACAGAGAAGGTTCACCAGACTGATTCCTGGGATGGCACGACTTCCATATGAAGAAAGACTGGATAGACTTGGCTTGTACTCACTGGAATTTAGAAGATTGAGGGGTGATCTCATAGACTTACAAAATTCTTAAGGGGTTGGACAAGCTAGATGCAGGAAGATTGTTCCCGATGTTGGGGAAGTCCAGGACAAGGGGTCACAGTTTAAGGATAAGGGGGAAGTCTTTTAGGACCGAAATGAGAAAAATCGTTTTTCACACAGAGAGTGGTGAATCTGTGGAATTCTCTGCCACAGAAGGTCGTTGAGGCCAGTTCGTTGGCCATATTTAAGAGGGAGTTGGATGTGGCCCTTGTGGCTGAAGGGATCAGGGGGTATGGAGAGAAGGCAGGTACAGGATACTGAGTTGGATGATCAGCCATGATCATATTGAATGGCGGAGCAGATGCCACTAAGATTGGTGGAGTTGTGGACAGGCTGTCAAAAGACAGAGCAGAATAAAGATTAGTTACAGATATGGGTGGAGAAATGGCACATAGAGCTTAATCTGAGCCAATGTGAGATGTGGTACTATGGGAGGTCAAATGCAAGGGGAAAGTAAGCAATTAATGGCAGGACCCTTAATGGCATTTATGAACAGGGGGATCTTGGAATCCAAGTCTGTAGCTCCTTGAAAGTGGCAACACAAGTAGATAGAGTGGTAAAGAAGTTGTATGGTGTGCTTCTCTTCATTGGTTTGGCATTGAGTATAAGAGTTAGGAAGCTATGTTGCAGCTATATGAAACTTTGGTTGAGTCGCAATGGAGTATTATGTGCAGTTCTGGTCATTCTGTTACAGAAAGGATGCAGCGATTTTTGTGTGGATGCTGAAGAGGTTCATCAGGATGTTGCCCTGTTTGGAATGTTTTAGATGGAAGGCAAGATTGGACAAACTTGGATTCTTTTATATGGAATGTCAGAAGTTAAAGGGCAACCAGACCGACATGTATAGAGCAAAAAACAATGTGTGAGTGGAGCTCAGCGGTTAAAGGAAGCATCTTTGGAGGAAGTGGACCGGTGATGTTTTAGGTCAGAATCTTCTTCAGACTGATATCAAATATCATTCAGTCTGAAATAAAATAAAACCAATGTATATTAGTTGACGTAAAATTATGAGGGGCATAGATATGGCGGACAGAGTCGTTTTCACGGGGTTTTTATACAGAGAGAGTGGTAGGTGTTTGGATTGCACTGCCAAGAAAGGTGATCGGGCATATATAAGAGCAACACAGAATACATTTGAGCAAACACATGAACATCTAGGGGATAGAGGGAAATGGGCCATGTGTAAGTAGATGAGATCATTTGGATTTGCATGATGCTCAGTGCAGCATTGATTAGCCGAAGGGCCTGTTCATCCAATGTAGAGCACTTTTAAGTCACTGAATGAAGCCAGCATTAACATTTTCTTCTGCTTTATGTTTCATCTGATTTTTACATTTATTATATGTAGACATAAAGAGGTCACTACTCAACTGATGAAGGGAGCAGTAAGTCATTTTTTCCAGCACTGTGATCTCTCAGGGACCATTAAATGGAAATATGCTCTTTCTTTGAATGAGGTCACTTATCACATTGATACAGAATAGTATACAGTGAATATGTAGATAGTGGTTAACGTTATAAATCAAAAAATTCAAATATCTGGTGCCGAGTACTTTGAAGATAATTTGACCAAAGCCTTTTGATCAGTTGTAAGATTATAATGCAGCTCAGAACATTTAATGCATTAAACAAATCCTCCAGAGCTATGGCATTTTATGTTGTGTTTGCATCACGTTGTCTTCTGATGTGTGTGCAAAAGGCTGCTTATCATTTTGTAGGCTGCAGGTTATAACTACAGTCGGATAAATAATATATACTCGGAGGGACTGGAAAGCTGTACGGTAGAATATTGATCTTACAAAGTACGATTGGCCCTGCCAGATTCATTTGCTGTATTGTAATACAAAGGGGAAGGAGAATCTCAGAATGTTGACACAAAGGTAAAATACTGTGAAAGTTAAAAATCTGAAGTAAAAGGAAATTGCAGCAAATAATCAGAAGACCAGGTAGAATCTGTGCAGAGAAACACAGTTGCTGATGACCTTTCATCAGAACTACAGAATTGGATTTTTCAGGCGCAGATAAAGGATGGGGATTATGGGAGGAATTAAAAGAAACAATGGTCTGGGATATAGTGGATGTTAGGAATTAACTGGCAGCAAGGATAAATCTGCCAAGCAGATGCATGCAGCAATGGGACAAGTAAAGAAAGATAAAGATGTGTCAAGAAGATGTGAACGTGGGAACAACAGAATCATTGCCAGGGAGCCTGCAGTCAACAGAGAGTCCTCATTCACCATGGACTATGAAAAGAATGCGGTCTTAATTGATGTGATCATCCCCATGGGAACTTGTGAGGAAACCAAGTCTGAATTTATAATGAGGCCACCACTTCAGCATCTCAGAATATAAAATAAACATTATTAATGGATTCCAAAGCAAGGCCAGCTCACAAAATGAGAGCAGAAACAATCAACAGCAGGTTAAGCCCTATGGAGTAACTTTGGCAGAACTGTCAAACACTGAATATGCCTGAGTTTTTCAGATATACAAAAATCTTCTAAAGACTATAAAAGCACTTGCAAAAATAAAATTCTTTAAAAATATCTTACGAATACTGTCTTTAGTTTAGTTTAGAGCTACAGAGTGGAAACAGGCCTTGGTCACCTGGCCCGTGTCAACCAACGATCACCCAGACACTAGTTCTACGTTATCCCACTTTTGCATTCTACACATGAGGGACAGTCTACAGAAGCCAATTACATCTTTGGAATTCATAAGTTCATAAGTGATAGGAACAGAATTATGCCATTCAGCCCATCACGTCTACTCCACCATTCATTCATGGCTGATCTATCTCTTCCCCTTAATTCCATTCTCTTGCCTTCTCCCAATAACCCTGACACCCCTACTAATCAAGAATCTATCACTGCTTTAAAAATATCTATTGACTTGGCCTCCACTCTATGGCAATGATTCCACAGATTCACCACCCTCTGACTAAATAAATTCCTCCTCATCTCCTGCCTAAAGTAATGTCCCCTTATTCTAAAGGTATGACCTCTGGTTCTAGACACTGTCACTGGTGGAAATATCCTCTCCACATCCACTCTATCCAAGCCTTTCACTATTCAGTAGGTTTACTGTAAATGAGGTCCCCGTGCATCCATCTAAACTCCAGCGCGTACAGGCCCAATGCCGTCAAATGCTCATCATAGGTTAACCCACTCATTCCTGGGATCATTCTCATGCAGGAGGAATCTGGCAAAACCCACATGGTCACAGGGAGAACCTCCAAACTCTGTGCAGACAGCGCCCGCAATCAGCTTTGAACCCGGGTCTCGGACGGTTTAAGGCAGCAACTCTATCAATGCATGTGTCGGAAGGAATTGCAGATGCTGTTTTATTCCACTCTGAGTCTGAAGAAGGGTCTCAACCCGAAACGTCACCTATTCCTTTTCTCCAAAGATGCTGCCTGACCTGCTGAGTTACTCCAGCATTTTGTGTCTATATTAGCTCTATCATTACGCCACTGTGCCGCCTATGCACTGCTGTGTTGCTCTTCATACCTATGATTAACAAAGGTTCAAAGGTTCAAATTTATTTGTCACATGCACCATAAGGTGCAGTTAACTGAATTTAGCATGCAGCGTTACAATTAAGAAAGGACATAATACACAACATAATTCAACACAGACATCCACCACAGCATTCTTCACTGTGGTGGGAGGCAATACAGTTCAGACAGTCCTCCTCCTCCCACGTTCACCCGTGGTCGGGGCCCTGATCCTCCGTAGTCGCCACTACGGACGACCTGATGTTCAAACCCTCTGGTCGGGATGGTCGGAACGCCGACATCGGGACAGGTCGAGCACACCCCTGCGGCCTGGAGCTCCCAAATCGGCCACCTCCTTACCGGAGACTGCGGCTTCAAGATGTTGTCAGCCACGGGCCGGCGATCGGAGCTCTTCTCCAACGACCCCCGGTGAGGGATCGCCCGGCCCACAATGGAATGTCAGCTCCACGCCTGCCGCCAGAAGCTACTACACAGACCGAGGCTCCAAGATGTTGTAGGCCGCAGGCTAGTGGCCGGAGCGCTTCTCTGGTCGTTAAATTCCCCGCTGCGCCGCAGCTGAAGCTCTGGTCCTGACTCCGGGAAAGGCTGCACCTAACCTGTTGTAAGGCTGCGAGGGGGGGGGGTGGAAGAGCGAGGTAGATGTCTGAAAAACGGTTTCTCCCTATCCCCCCCCCACGCCCCCCCCCCACGCCCCCCCCCCACGCCCCCCCCCCACCCCCCCCCCCCCCCCCCCCCCCCCCCCCCCCCCCCCCCCCCCCACACCACTACAGAGAAACGCTAATAGGCATGTCGCACTTAGGCGACCGCAGGAGACTATGCAGTCGCCACATGTTCGCGGGTGGTTGCTGGGGAGTCGCCTTCATGGTAGTGAGGAGTTCTCGCATTCTGGGATCTAATCGCTGCCGTGGAGAGTAGTGAGAATTCTCGTGCCGTAGATGGGTCCCAGAAGATCCTAGTGGGTTGCCAGGAGTTCGAAGGTTCTCATAGGATCTCGTAGGTTCTTGTAGGTTGTAGCCAGTGCTGACCGGTGCTGATTGCTCATTGGGAAAAGAAAACATAAGCAGTAGTTTTCATATCCAAGAATAACTGACCGGTAATGCTAATGTCCGCCAAGCTTCACAACCGTGTTTCTCTGGCTTCTTAAAAGTTGTCTCCACTCCTGCTCCCCCCTCCGAGGTATTTCCACACTTTTCTCCTAAAAAGTCAGGCTTTACATTTTAGACTCTCAGTTTTGCTCTGTCATTCTTATCAGTTCCCCTTAATAATTTGTAAGCTAAATTAAAGCCATCCCATAATGTTCCAAATTCCTGGGCCTGGTGTGCATGATTTGTTTTCATGACGAGATAACCAAATTCATTTTAAATTCGATAAATCTATACATTTCCTTCTAAAATCTTAAGATAAACACAACATAAATGAATTACCTAGAGTACAACATTCTTTTAGTATTAACCCTTGGATGTTGATATTTTAATGATGACTTTAGAAAGAGACAAAGAAAGGCAAATGTCGAAACCTCTCAATAAATTTATTAATTATGTCGTTTAGTCTAGCTTAGAGATAGTATGGAAATGGCTCTTCAGCCTGCCGAGTCTATCACGACCATCGATCACCAATTCACACTAGTTCTGTTACCCCACTTCCACATCCCACACACAAGGGTAAATTTACAGAAGCCAATTAACCTACTAACCCGCACATCTTTGGAATGTGGGAGGAAACCAGAGTACCTGGAGAAACTCCATGAGATCACAGGGAGAAAGTACAAACTCCATTCAGACAGGATCGAACCTGGTTCTCTGGCACTGTGAGGCAGCAGCTCTAAAACTGCGCCACTGCGATGCCCCTACTGTAGGTCAGTGAAATGTGGAAAATTAAGCACTATTTGTTTATGTACCCTCTCCCAATTGGCAATAATCTAATTTCCAAACAATGCCACTAATTCTGGGCGAGGACGATTTTGGATGATTTACAGTCAGTTATGCTTTTGGACGCAATGGCTCAAGAAATTATTGTTGGACAATGGATTACAGTTTTCACTTGTAAAATATATAAATGGGGTAAAATGTTTCTAAAAACAAATGTGGAATCAGAGAACAGTAATTGAGACATTTCTGCACTCATCACAACTTGTCATGAAACATTGCTGAAGGTCATATTTGCAGTTTTATACTGAAGCGCCATTTTACAACTGACTGGAGTCTATTCTTCCATTAAATCCAAATAGTTAATTGCAGTTCCAAATGCAATGGGAAAAACATTGATTTACATAGATGTAGGAAAGATTGCATTAGTAGATCAAAATCACTATATTGATTAGTTAATTTTCAAACCTTTATAAATTTATTAGTAGTGAGACTTAAAATATTTTTTATCTTAGTCTTATACAATATGCAATGCAAATTTATTTTAAAGTATTTGACCTTTACCTGAAAGTGGTTTTAAAATTTGCTTCTCCAGGTGGTTGTGTTGACAGTGGAATGAAATGGACTCTCTGCATATGAGAACACTGTTTAAGGAAAACATAATGCACCACTTTAATATATTTGAAAACACAGAAACCCAGTGATTGGGACCATCGAAGATTGGTTTTGAGTAAGTGCCTCATAATGCCAACACATCCATTATTCAGAACTGTAGTCAAGGATACCGAGGAAAATGTTCCAGGAAATTTATAGTCTGAACTTGAGTGTCGGTACTTATTGACATGGAGGTGGTCAGAGCAGATTTTCTTTATCAGGTTTGTTTAACTCCAACTGTTCATAGAAATTCAAGTCTGTTTCATTCTGTCTTCACCGAGCTGGAGCTATGACATGATTAGATGGGAAATAAATGGTTGCCTCGGCAAAATGAAGAGGAGTGGAATCAGCATGAAGGAATACTTTTCTTGCCACTGTGTGAATTGAGGAAATCATAAATGTGGTAAAAGTAATAGTTTTGAGTGAAATCATAATGCTCGAAGCACATGAATTCCAAATGATGAGCTATTTTTACAGTGTCTGCAATAACAATCCAAATTATGAGCACGACTAAGCCATGTTTAATATTACCAAGAAAACTTCCATAAACACATCACAAAGCAAATAAAGAGTTAATATTTATGTTGGTTCTGCGGCAGGGTAAATGCGTTTTCAGAGAATCTCGCTTTGCCTTAATGGTGATGTTAGATCAATGTTTGATGCCCAATTTGAGTTGCATTACTAATATTGCAACAATATAGCTGATTCACAAATTAAATTACAATTGTAGAATGAGCGATATGTTTCTGGGTAAATGAAACAATCAATAAAATGCATCTTTTTTTCAGATGTTCGTACATTTAATATGCATCTAGTATATTCTGTAACTTGCAGTAAATTATTATTCTGAACTATAAACTATAAAATTCTGGAAGAGTTCATGATATCAAACAATACTCAGAAATATTATTTCCAGTCTGGGTGCTTCCAAGTGTATTTGAGTGCCGGATGGAAGTTGGTGGTGAAATGAATGAAGTCAGTCAGTTGTGTGTGGGTGCAGGAGGTGACACCAAAGCAGTCATCGATGTAACGGAGGTAGAGGTCGGGGATGGGGCCCTGGTCTTCCAAGTGTATTTGAGTGCCGGATGGAAGTTGGTGGTGAAATGAATGAAGTCAGTCAGTTATGTGTGGGTGCAGGAGGTGACACCAAAGCAGTCATCAATGTAACGGAGGTAGAGGTCGGGGATGGAGCCCTGGTCTTCCAAGTGTATTTGAGTGCCGGATGGAAGTTGGTGGTGAAATGAATGAAGTCAGTCAGTTGTGTGTGGGTGCAGGAGGTGACACCAAAGCAGTCATCGATGTAACGGAGGTAGAGGTCGGGGATGGGGCCCTGGTGAAGAAGGGTCTCGACCCGAAACGTCGCCTATCTCCTTCGCTCCTTAGATGCTGCTGCACCGCTGAGTTTCTCCAGCTTTTTGTGTAACCCCCAATATTATTTCCAGCATGTACTTCAGATTTCTAGCATATGTTTTTTGTATTGCAAATATTCACCAAAAGGTATTTAATATGTCCTGCAAGCAGGCCACGATAAATTAACATTCTTAACCAGGTTGGCAAGAATTTCAATGTACGTAACTTCAGTAACTGAGTTTATGATTCAGTGTATTTTTCATCATCTCTTCCTGAACATCTAACAATCTATTATCTCAGCTGAAAGCCGACTTGTCATTGAAACCTTTACATACATCCTTGTCAATGTGTTTGATTACTCCAGTGCTCTCTAAGTCAACCTTCATCATCAATTTTCGTAAACTCTACCTCATTCAAAACGCTGATTCACTTTTTCTTTAGCTGCGTATAGTTTCACAATGTCAATCCTCTGACACGTAAGCTGTTACTGAACCGATATACCAAGTGTTGACTGGCTGTAAAACAATGGGGCTTTTCTCACTCCAGTAAATACTTTTTAGCCCTCAAAATTCGAATGCATGAAGAAGCATTCTGCAGAGTGCAGAGTTTTAGGTGAGGCTCCCAGATCTCGATATTTAACTGTGCCCAAAGCTCAAGTTACTGTAGACACTAGGGACCGCCCAAGATATTATCAATTTTTGAATAGACTTGATACATGCAAACGGAGACAGAGGCTTTCCTCAGCAGCTGGAAATGTTATGGGCAGCACAGTGGAGCAGCAGTAGAGTTGCGGCCTAGTAGCACTTGCAGCACCAGAGATCCGGGTTCGATCCCGACTACGGGGGCTCTGTACGGAGTTTGTACATTCTCCCGTGATCGCATGGGTTTTCTCCGAGATCTTTGGTTTGCTCCCACACTCCAAAGACGTACAGGTTTGTAGGTTAATTGGCTTGGTATAAGTGTAAATTGTCCCCAGTGTGTGTAGATAGTGTTAATATGCTGGGAACATTGGTCGGTGCAGACTCGGTGGGCCGAATGGCCTGTTTCCGCGCTGTATCTCTAAAAACTAAAAACTAAAAAGTTCCTCAGCTTTTCGGAGATGTCTTCATTCTTTAGGAAATGTGGGTTCCCCTCTTCTATTATAGATGAGGCTCTCACCAAGGTCTCCTCTATATCCCTCAACTCCACTCTTACTCCCATCCCCCTACTCGTAGCAAGGACAGAGTCCCCCTTGCCCTCACCTTCCACCCCATTAGCTGTCGCATGCAACATATAATCCTCTGACATTTTTGCCACCTCCAGCGAAATCCTACCACATCTTCTCATCTCCTCCCCTTTCTGCTTTCTGTAGAGACCGTTTCTTCCGTAACTCTCCGGTCAATTCGGCCCTTCCCACCCAGACCACCCCCTCCCCTGGTGCTTTCCCCTGCAACTGCAGGAAATGCTACACATGTCGCTTTACCTCCCCCCTTGACTCCATCCAAGGACCCAAACAGTCTTTCTAGGTGAGGCAGAGGCTCACCTGCTTCTCCTCCAACCTCATCTGCTGCATCCACTGTTGTAGGTATCACCTTCTCTATATTGGCGAGACCAAGCGTAAGCTCAGCGACCAGTTCGCCCAACTCCTCCGCTCAGTCCGCACTAACCAACCTGATCTCTCGGTTGCCCAACACTTCAACTCCCCCTCACATCTGAATCTGACCTTTCTGTCCTCCTTTGTCAGAGTGAGGACCAGCGCAAATTGGAGGAGCAGCTCCTCACATTTCACTTGGGTAATTTATATCCCAGCGGTATGAACATTGACTCCTCTAATTTCAGGTAGTCCTTGCTTTCTCCCTCCTTCCCAGCTCTCCCACATAACCTACTGTCTCCGCCTCTTCCTTTATTTTTCCCCCCCCCCCCCCCCCCCCCCACCCCCTTGACATCAGTCTGAGGAAGGGCGTCTCGACCCGAAACGTCACCTATTCCTTTTCTCCATGGATGCTGCCTCACCTGCTGAGTTTCTCCAGCATTGTTTGTCCATTTTCACTTTGTCTGGAAGTTAGATTAGTGTTCAATACCTGATTTGAGTTACAATACTAACATTTAAAACAATATTGCTGATTCACAATCAAAATTACAATTGCATAATGTACCATTATACAATTGAGTTACCAAAACAATCAATAAAATGTTTAATTTATTTTCAGATGTTTGCATATTTAATATGTATACGCAGGGCAGGAAGTCATGGGAAAGATCAATGAGATGAAGAGAAATAGATGGTAGTGGTCTGTACTGGGAAAAACATTGCCTGGGAAGATGATTGGAATGTATAGTTTTTTAAACAACTAGGATGGGGTTAGTGCCATTTGGGTAGATATAGAGAGTATTTGATAATTCAGAAGCTAGAGAACATTAAGCACAAAAGGCACAGAGGTAGCCATCAAAAACAAGAGAACATATGTTTAAGGTGAGAGCGACAAGATTTAATATGAATTTGAGGGGCAACTTTTTCACTCAGAGGGTGGTAAGTATATGAAATGAGCTGTCAGAGGAGGTACCTGAAGCAAATACTATAACAACATTTAAAAGACATTTGGACAGGTACATGGATAGGAAAAGTTAAGAGTGATATGGACCAAATGCAGGGAAATAGACAATAAACAATAGGCAATAGGTGCAGGAGTAAGCCATTCGGCCCTTCGATCCAGCACCGCCATTCAATGTGATCATGGCTGATCATCCCCAATCAGTACCCTGTTCCTGGCTTCTCCCCATATCCCCTGACTCCGCTATCTTTAAGAGCCCTATCTAGCTCTCTCTTGAAAGTATCCAGAGAACAGGCCTCCACCATCCTCTGAGGCAGAGAATTCCACAGACTTACAACTCTCTGTGAGAGAAAGTGTTTCCTCGTCTCTGTTCTAAATGGCTTACCCCTTATTCTTAATGGGGCTAGTACAGATGGGGCATCTTGATCAGCATAGACAAGTTTGGCCAAAGGGCCTGTTTCCATGCAGTATGATTCCACGATTCTATTAGCAGTGAAATAAATTCTGAAGATCACAAACGATGACAAGTGAAATAACAAATCTACCTGGAGGAAATTTGAAAATTGCCTGAGAATATCCCTATCAGCAATCAAGTAAAGATCAGGTTGATCAACTTACCCAGAAACCAAGCTGGTTAAGACCTGCTTTACTCTTTGTCATTCAGAGGCTTTGCATGTGCAGTGACACAAAGCCTCCATACACATGTCCACCATTAACAAAGGGCCAAGGTCAAACAACTGAGAAAAGTATTTGATCATATTTTATGATTGAATTTTTGTCAACATTCATTTGCATGGCAATAAAAACAATATGTTACACCATGAAATGTTAAGATAACAGAATTGCAATTGGGAAGATGTCCTGGCATTTTTACCTTTTCTCGTGCATATTTTACATCATTGTCCAATTAAAGATTCTGATTATGCAAATAGAATAAGGCATAATTTGACTTTTTAATGACGTAATATATCTCCACAGGAGAAAACAAATGTTGCAAAGTTTATAGCTTTTATCTTATATTGTTATTTTTATGAGCGATCTGTTTAATATATTTGGAATACTATTATAATTTTTTGTTAAGCACATTTGGAGGGATTTATTATTTATCTAGTTTAAAATATCTAGAAATAATCTCCCACTATTATTTTCCAAGCCATTGAAAATTAGACTTCATAAGATCAAGAATGTATGATATAACAGATACACAAAATGAAATTTCTTTAAAATATTATTACAGGAGCTCAGCAGGCCAACAGCTATTTAGTAATAAGCTGTGGAGGTCGGTGACAGGCAGTTAGTTAGCAAATGTAAAGTTTATGAAGGAGCATAAATAACTTGGTTGTGCATCAAATGGACCGGGACTATGAAAATATTGCAAAGCAGACAATAATGAAACAGCAACTGGATTTAACAGAGCAGCTATCTGAATAGCACCTCATCTTTCAGCTCGACAAATTGCAGCTTTCTGGACTCCAAACTGAATTCAATCATTTTGGATAAAGGTTTTGTTCTTTCCATTTACTTCTATGCTCAACGCACCTTTTGCTTCTTTGCATATTGCATAACCAAACCCTTTTCCTTGCACCTATGTCAATTTTTTATGATTTAATCTCTCCTGCTTTCTGTCACGCATCATCTGATTTATTCTTTACTCTTTATCTCCTCCTCCCTTCAGCCATAACTAAAAATGCATAAAAGGCCCACATAGATAAAGTCCTATTGCTCTTTTGTATTGCCTGACCTGCTGATTATTTCTGTTTTATTTATGAATCTGAAGTTTGTTCTCTACCCCACACCAAACAGGGTGAATATAAATGGACTGCCATTTTGCTTCACAGCCAAAGATATTTCCAGGCACAGCAATTCTTGATAAGCCATGTGCACTTTTTCCATTATATGTCATTATATGTGGCGTTATTATGATCGTGCATGATCAATAATGCCAAACCTCGGCATCCAAAGTACAAACTTCCACATATATTTAATCAACAAAAATACACTTATGAGCACTGCCACCAAATATCAACCCAAGGACACCATTGCTAATGGTACTCAAAATTGTAACTGCTCCAAATAATCGAGTCTCCACTTCAGATTTTTGTATGGGTTTGTTATTGTCAAGTGCCCCGAGGAACAATGAAAAGCTTTGTGATGCCTGCTATCCAAACTGTTCAGGTAATACTGTGCATTAATACAATCAAGTCCACTTCAAGTACCATAGATAGATCAAAGGGGAAGTTTACAGTGTGAAGAATATAGTTCTCAGCATTGTAGTGCATCGGTTAGGCAGACAAAGTCCAATGGTGACAATAGGGTAGGGGTGAATCGGTTAGTACCCCAGCTTATGGATTAACTGTCCTGAAGCATGCCAACAGAGGAGAAGTTGCTGTTCCAGAGTCAGGTGGTGAGCGTTTTTGAGCTTCTGTACCTTCTGATGGATAGAAGCAGAGAGAAGAAGAAATGACTGGGGTGGGATGTCTTTCATTATGTTGGCTGCTTCTCTGAGGAAATGTGGAGTGTAGATGGAAGAGTAGCTCTCGTATACCTTTTTCATGATATTGCACAGTCAACAGCTGGAGGTAAGGGAATAGTGCAGGAAGGACCTGTAGATGCTGGTTTAGGCCAAAGATAGACACAAAATTGAAAGGAGGGACCAGAGGGGGAGGTGTTGCATTGCTTGTCAGAGAAGATATTACAGCAGTGCTTTGGCAGGATAGATTAGAGGGCTCGTCTAGGGAGGCTATTTGGGTGGAACTGAGAAGTGGGAACGGTGTAGCAACACTTTTAGGGGTGTATTATAGACCGCCAAATGGGGAGCGTGAATTGGAAGAGCAAATATGTAAGGAGATAGCAGATATTAGTAGTAAGCACAAGGTAGTGATTGTGGGAGATTTCAATTTTCCAAAAATAGACTGGGATACACATTCTGTAAATGGGCTGGATGGTTTGGAGTTTGTAAAATGTGTGCAGGATAGTTTTTTTGCAGCAGTACATAGAGGTATCGACCAGAGAAGGGGCAGTGCTGGACCTCCTGTTAGGAAATGAGGCAGGTCAGGTGACGGAGGTATGCGTTGGTGAGCACTTCGGGACCAGTGATCACAATACCATTAGTTTCAATATAATTATGGAGAGAGTCAGAACTGGACCTAGGGTGGAGATTTTTGATTGGAGAAAGGCTAACTTTGAGGGAATGCGTAAGGATTTTAAATGAGTGAATTGGGACACTTAGTTTCATGGGAAGGATGTAGAAGAGAAATGGAGGACATTTAAAGGGGAAATTGTAAGAGTACAGAATCTTTATGTCCCTGTTAGGTTGAAAGGAAATAGTAAAAATTGGAAAGAGCCATGGTTTTCAAGGGAAATTGGACACTTGTTTCGAAAAAAAGAGAGATATCTACAATAATTATAGGAGGCATGGAGTAAATGAGGTGCTAGAGGAGTTATAAAGAATGTAAAAAGAATCTTAAGAAAGAAATTAGGAAGGCTAAAAGAAGATATGAGGTTGTTTTGGCAAGAAAGGTGAAAATAAACCCAAAGGGTTTCTACAGCTATATTAATAGCAAAAGGATAACGAGGGATAAAATTGGACCATTAGAGAACCAGAATGGACAGCTATCTGCAGAGCCAAAAGAGATGGGGGAGATATTGAACAATTTCTTTTCTTCGGTATTCACCAAGGAGAAGGATATTGAACTCGGTAAGTTAAGGGGAAAAAGTAGAGTAGCTATGGAAACTATGAGATTCAAAGAGGAGGAAGTACTGACACTTTTGAAAAATATAAAAGTGGATAAGTCTCCAGGTTCTGACAGGATATTCCCTAGGACATTGAGGGAAGTTAGTGTAGAAATAGCAGGAGCTAGGACAGAAATATTTCAAATGTCATTAGAAACGGGAATAGTGCCGGAGGATTGGTGTACTGCGCATGTTGTTCCATTGTTTAAAAAGGGTTCAAAGAATAAACCTAGCAATTATAGACCTATTAGTTTGACGTCAGTGGTGGGCAAATTAATGGAAAGGATACTTAGAGATAATATATATAAGCATCTGGATAAACAGGGTCTGATCAGGAACAGTCAACATGGATTTGTGCCTGGAAGGTCATGTTTGACAAACCTTCTTGAATTTTTTAAAGCGGTAACTAGGGAAATTGATGAGGGTACAGCAGTGGATGGTGTCTATATGGATTTCAGTAAGGCCTTTGACAAGGTTCCCCATGGAAGGTTGGTTAAGAAGGTTCAATCTTTGGGTGTTAATGGCGGAGTAGCAAGATGGATTCAACAGTGGCTGAATGGGAGATGTCAGAGAGTAATGGTGGATGGCTGTTTGTCAGGTTGGAAGCCGGTGACCAGTGGGGTGCCTCAGGGATCTGTGTTGGGTCCACTGTTGTTTTGTCATGTACATCAATGATCTGGATGATGGGGTGGAAAATTGGATAAGTAAGTATGCAGATGATACTAAGATAGGTGGTGTTGTGGATAATGAAGTAGATTTTCAAAGTCTACAGAGAGATTTGGGCCATTTGGAAAAGTGGGCTGAAAGATGGCAGATGGAGTTTAATGCTGATAAGTGTGAAGTGCTACATCTTGGCAGGACAAATCAAAATAGGACGTACATGGTAAATGGTAGGGAATTGAGGAATGCTGTGGAACAGAGGGATCTAGGAATAACTGTGCATAGTTCCCTGAAGGTGGAATCGCATGTAGATAGGGTGGTAAAGAAAGCCTTTGGTGTGCTGGCCTTTATAAATCAGAGCATTGAATATAGGAGTAGGGAAGTAATGTTAAAATTGTACAAGGCATTGGTAAGACCAATTCTGGAGTATGGTGTACAATTTTGGTCGCCTAGTTATAGGAAGGATGTCAACAAAATAGAGAGAGTACAGAGGAGATTTACTAGAATGTTGCCAGGGTTCCAGCAACTATGTTACAGAGAAAGGTTGAACAAGTTAGGTCTTTATTCTTTGGAGCGCAGAAGGTTAAGGGGGGACTTGATTGAGGTCTTTAAAATGATGAAAGGGATAGACAGAGTTGACGTGGATACGTTTTTCCCATTGAGGGTAGGGAAGATTCAAACAAGAGGGCATGACATGAGAATTAAGGGACAGAGGTTTTGGGGTAATGTGAGGGGGAACTTCTTTACTCAGAGGGTGGTGGCTGTGTGGAATGAGCTTCCAGCAGAAGTGGTGGAGGCAGGATCGATTTTAACATTTAAGAGTAAAGTGGATAGGTATATGGACGTGAAGGGAATGGAGGGGTATGGTCTGAGTGCAGGTAGATGGGACTAGGGGAAAACAAATGGACGGCACGGACTGGAAGGGCCGAGAGGGCCTGTTTCCGTGCTGTAATTGTTATATGGTTATATGGTTAAAATGCTGGACTAACTCAGCGGGACAGGCAGCAACTCTGGAGAGAATGAATGGGTAGCGTTTCGGGTCAAGACCCTTTTTCAGACCGCGTAAGGGAATAGATGTTAAGTTGTGATCATGGATCATGGGTGGATTAGATTGAGTTGGGGGTCATGATTGGGTGGAGAGAGTGGCAAAGAGAACCTTTCTTATGTAAAGGCCACTGATCTGCAGGTTTAGTTTAGTTTAGAGATTCAACACGGAAACAGGCCCTTCGGCCCACTGAGTCCACACCAGCCAGCGATCCCCGCACATTAACACTATCCTACATGAGAACAATTTTCACATTTACACCAAACCAATCATCCTACGAACCTGTACGTCTTTGGAGTTTGTGAGGAAACCAAAGTTCTCGGAGAAAACCCGTGCAGGTCATGGGGAAAACGTACAAACTCTGTACAGACAAACACCCGTAGCCAGGATCGAACCCGGATCTCTGGCACTGTAAGTACAGTGATGCAGCGACCCTACTGCTGCGCTACCGTGCCGCCCGGGGAGATGGTTACTTGCACTGGAATCTGTGCGTTATCTGGGTGAATGAATACTGTCACCCATGGCCACATATGTGAATGGGTTTGTAGAACTGTCAGGACCTAGAACTAATTTTCAGACCATGGAAAACATATAGTCAGTTTAAAAATAAAATTCAGAATAAAGCAAATAAGTATCGTGCTATGTGATAATAGTTCTAAGTTTCAGTAATTCTACTTTACAGCACCTGAGTTAGTGTTCAATTAGCTATAAAGTGGTTTGGCACTTCTTGAAAAGAGTGTGAAACATCTACAAATTAGCATTTTTTCTCCTTTTCCAAAGCACATGAGGATTGAAAACGGAAACCATGCCTCCAGGTTTGTGTGTCCCTGTTCCAATCCTGTATTTTGTAAAACACAGGATTGGAACAAGATTGAATCAGTCTGAAGAAGTTTAGTTTAAATTGGTTTATTATATTTTATTTTAGTTTATTAGTCTCATGTGTGCCAGCTTTTTATTGTGTGCTATCTAAAACTGATTAATGTAGTTCGAAGATCACCAGGGATGTAGATGGAAGGTCAGTACTGCTGTCTAGCTGGTGAGAGGATGGTTCAGTTGCTTGATAACAACTGGAAAGAAACTGTCCCTGAATCTGGAGGAATTTGTTTTCAAACGTCTGTACCTCTTGCTTGATGGGAAAGGGGCGAAGAGGGACTGACCGGTGTGGGACTGCTCCTTGATTATGCAGGTGGCCTTGTAGAAGCAGCAAACAGTGTAGGTGAAGTCAATGGAAGTGAGGTTGGTTTGCGTGATGGTCTGGGCTATTTCCACAACTCTCTGCAATTTCTGGTGGTCTTGGATGGAGCTGTTCCCAAGCCAGGCTGTGATGTATCCCAATAAAATGCTTTCCACGACGCATCAGTATGAATTAATGAGTGAATAAATACATTATTGTCACATGTAACAAGTCACAGTGAAATTCTTTGCTTGAATACCCAAGGTATGCAATTGTTGCCACATAAAGGATGCCGCCAAAGTTACAAAATATCCTGCGCCAGGTCCACCTTTGTTCTTCCCACCCCCTTCACACCCCCCCCCCCCCCCCCCCCCCCCCCCCCCCCCACGGCAGTCCCCTCAAACTGGGTCCTCCAATGTTCTTCCCCCTCCCTCGTGGCAGACCAGCAACATGGGGTCCTCCTTGTTCCTCTCCAAGCAGTGACGTCCTCAATCCCATGCTGTCTGTCCTCGTCCAACGGTCGGCGCCCCCATCAACCACCGCACCAACCTCTCCTTCCTGATGCCTCCGTGGCGCCAACCCAGGCCCCAGACACGGGCTCTGTTGACCCAGACTCCGTCAACCGCGGGCTCTGTCGACTAGTGGGGCTCCGACTCCGACCCGCGAGGCTCCACCGAACCTGTGAGGCCCGGCTGGTGATGACTGTTGGGGACATGCCAAACTTCCTAAGCCTTCTAAGGAAATAGAGGCTTTAGTGAGCTTCCTTGCCCATTGCTTCAAAGTGGCTGGTCCAGGATGAATTGCTGGATATTTATTCCGAAGAACTTGAAGCCTTCAAACATCTCTACTTCCGTGCCCTCAGGGTGCTTCCTGAAGTCGATTACGATCTCCTTTGTCTTGCTGACATTGAGGGAGAGGTTGTTGTCTTACCACCAGGCTACAGGGTTCTCAATCTCTTTCCTGTACTCCATCTCATCATTATTTAAAACCCAGACCACCACGGTGGTGTTGTCTGTGATTTTATAAATGGAGTTGGATTGGTATTTGGCTACATCGTGTAAGTGTATGAGGAGTATAGGAAGGAGCTGTGAATACTTCTTTGCAGGCACCAGTGTTGAAGATTATTGCGGAGGGCGATTCGTCACCTTTCCTCACTGATAGTGGTCTGTTGGTTTGGAAGTCAACGATCCAGTTGCAGAGGGTAGTGCTGACTCCAAGTTCCCCATGTTTGGAGATGAGCTTGGTTAGGATAATGGTATTGAAAGCAGAGTTGTAGTCTATGAAAAGGAGTCTGATATAGGTGTCCTTCTTATCCAGGTATTCCAGGGATGAGTCAGAGCCAGGGAAATTGTGTCAGCCGTGGACCTGTTATGACAGTAGGCAAACTGCAGTGCATCAAAATTGCTTGTTAGACTGGATTTAATGTGTTCCACAATCAGCCTCTCGAAGCACTTCATGGTGGTGGATGTCAAGGACACTGGATGGTAGTTATTAAGGCATGAGATCTTGCATTTCTTCAGCACTGGGCTGAAGAAGGGAGGAGATTGTAGTAGGGAGGCGAAGGTTCTACTCCGTACTACAATCAGCCATAAGAAGGGTCCCAACCCAAAGCATCACCTGTCCATTCCCTCCACAGATGTTGCCTGACCTGCTGAGCTCTTACAATGCTTTGGATTTTGTTCCAGATTCCAGCATCTGCAGTTTTTTGTGTCTCCTGTGTTTAACTTGCCCAGGCCAACACTGTGGAAGTGGGACTAATATTGAAATGTTTTCTTCAGGAGATATTTTCCAACAGACAAAAATATGAAGGTGTGAAATTTCCATCATGGTTCTCCTGGTGAACCGTTATTTCTGCAGAGAATTTTCAGAAATGCTGAGACAATATTTGATCGAAGAGACCCTTTGTGGAATTTATTAACTTAATATGTTATTGATTTCATAGAAACATAAAAACATAGAAAAATAGGTGCAGGAGAAGGCTATTTGGTCCTTCGAGTCAGCACTGCCATTCAATATGCTCATGGCTGATCATCTAAAATCAATGGCCTCTAAAATCAGTATCCTGTTCCTGCTTTTTCCCCATATCATTTGATTCCTTTAGCCCTGAGAGAGATCTAAAGGAATCAACGTATATGTGGAAAAAGCAGGAAAGGGTTACTGATTTTAGATGATCAGCCATGATCATATTGAACGGCGATGCTGGCTCGAAGAGTCGAATGGCCTACTCCTGCACATATTTTTCAGTTTCTATGTTTTTGAATCTAACTCCCTCTTGAAAACATCCAGTGAATTGACCTCCACTGCCTTCTGTGGCAGAGAATTCCACAGATTCACAACTCTCTGGGTAAAAAAGTTTTTCCTCATCTCAGTCCTAAATACCCTACCCCTTGTTCTTAAACTGTGACCCTGGGTTCTGGACTCCCCTAACATTGGGAACAATTTTCCTGCATCTAGTCTGTCCAACCCTTTAAGAATTGTATGTGTTTCTATAAGATAACCTCTCATCCTTCTAAATTCCAGTGAATACAAGCCCAGTTGACCCATCCTTTCATCATATGTATATGAATATTTTAGTGGCAGAAAAGAAACAATATAAAATAACAGTTTGGTAGTGAAGGTTCATTTATTCCTGGTCTTCTGGTGTTCTTACAATACAATACAATACAATACAGTACAATACAATACAATTTATTTGTTGTCATTTGAACCTCAGTTCAAACTAAATTTGGTTTCTGCAGTCATACAAACAATAAAAAGAACCAAGATACAACACAATTTACACAAACATCCATCACAGCGAATCTCCTCCTCCCTGTGATGGAAGGCAAAGTCTTATCTCTTCCCTGCACTCCTCATTCTCCTCCCGATGTCAAAGTCAAAGCCCCCCTCCAGATCATTTTCAACCCCGCAACTCAGGCGGGAGAAGTTGCTGTTGCGGGAGCTCTGAAAAGCGGTCTTCCACCAGGGACCCGCGAGCTCCCGATGTCACCGTCTACCAAGCCGGCGGCTGGAGCCTCCGAATCTCCAGGGTCAGGCCGCAGCAGCTCTCCACGCTCTGAACTCCGCCAGCTTCGCGATGGTGAGTAGTCTGCAGGCTGGAGCCCGAGGTCGTTCCGGTTGGAGGCCGCTCCACGGTGCTAGGCTCCAACGACAACGGAGACCCGACAGAGAAAAGGTCGGGTCCTCCGTGCAGGGAAAAGATTTTCCCCACCCACATCCCTGCCCCGCCACACATACCCAGTTAAAAAAAACACTATAAACTACACTCAAACGAGAAAAAACGTGGGTTGCGCCGCCCACCCAAGGCCCTTTGAGGCAAATGTTAATCATTCTGTGGACGAAGAGCTGGCATTGTGGGAAAACTTTTAAATTATTCAGTCCAACCTTACCTAAGACGTTGTCTTATTGTGTGGCCATGGATGTCAACCATTACATTATCAATTACAAAAGTATTTTATTGACTGTAAAAGAGACAATAGACAATAGACGATAGGTGCAGGAGGAGGCCATTCGGCCCTTCGAGCCAGCACCTTCATTCAATGTGATCATGGCTGATCATCCCCAATCAGTACCCCGTTCCTGCCTTCTCCACATATCCTCTGACTCCACTATTTTTAAGAGCCCAATCTAGCTCCCTCTTGAAAGCATCCAGAGAACCCTCCTCCACCGCCCTCAGAGGCAGAGAATTCCACAGACTCACCACTCTCTGTGAGAAAAAGTGTTTCCTCGTCTCTGTTCTAAATGGCTTATTCCTTATTCTTAATCTGTGGCCCCTGGTTCTGGACTACCCCAACATCGGGAACATGTTTCCTGTCTCTAGCGTGTCCAAACCCTTAACAATCTTATATGTTTCAATGAGATCCCCTCTTATCCTTTTAAACTCCAGAGTGTAGAAGCCCAGCTGCTCCATTTTCTCAGCAAATGACAGTCCCGCCATCCCGGGAATTAACCTTGTAAACCTACACTGCATTCCCTCAATAGCAAGAATGTCCTTCCTCAAATTAGGGGACCAAAACTGCACACAATACTCCAGGTGTGGCCTCATTAGGGCTCTGTAAAATGCAGAAGGACTTCTTTGCTCCTATATTCGATTCCTCTTGTTATAAAGGCCAACATGCCATTCGCTTTCTTCACTGCCTGCTGTACCTGCATGCTTACTTTCATAGACTGATGTACAAGGACCCCCAGATCCCGTTGTACTTCCCCTTTTCCCAACTTGACACCATTTAGATAGACTTTTAGGATGTGCTGGGATCAGGGAAGGCACTGTACAAAGGTAGAACAAAGGTGGACCTGGCACTGAATTATTTGTAACTTTGTCAGCGTCCTTGATGTGGCGACTATTTGCATCAAACAAAGAATTTCACTGACATGAGACAATAAATTATTCACTGATTCATTCATTCATTCATTCATTTGTATAAATCTTAGTCTTCTCAATAATCTTGCCACATTGTAAGCAAATAGGAGTGCATGCACATTGACAGATGTACTGAAGCTGTCACCTTCACAGTTTATCCTGGTTGCTACTTGATATTGTTAACTTACTGTACTTCTACAAGTGAAACCTCGGTGGAAGTGTGTGTGTCGGAGCATTCAATGTATATTGCAGCCAAACTGAATGATCCATCAGTGTACATAACGATCAAAATAAAAGCTATTAGACTGCATGAGGTCATGTCATCTGCTGCTAGGGAATGTGAAACAGATTTCCTATAACACTGCTGTTGCAAATTAATGGATCTTGTGGTTCATAAATGAAAGTAAAACAGAAACCGCTCAGCTGCTGAGGTAGAATTGGTGAAGAGAAAAAGTCATTTCATTCGACAACTTTTCATCAGGGCAGCACGGTGGCACAGCGGTAGAGTTGGTGCCTTACAGCACTTGCAGCGCTGAAGAGCCGGGTTCGATCCCGACTAAGGGTGCTGTCTGTACGGAGTTTGTACGTTCTTCCCATGACCGCATGGACTTTCTCCCAGATCTTCGGTTTCCTTCCACATTGCAAAGACGTACAGGTATGTAGGGTAATTGGCTTGGTGAATGTGTAAATTGTTCCTAGTGTGTGTTGGATAGTGTTAATGTACGGGGATCACTGGTTGGTGCGGACTCGGTGGGCCGAAGGGCTTGTTTCCATGCTGTATCTCTAAACTAACCTAAACTAAAATCTGAAGATTTCGGATCAATGATCTTGAGTCCATCAGAAGATGTTTTCATCAGAACTGCAACCAATTGAAGGTCATCAATCTAAAGTGTGTTGAAGAAAGGGCATTGACATGAAATGTTCCAATAAAAGTCAGAAACCTGAAATAAAGTTCCCCTTCCTCTCTCCAGGAACACTACTTAAGTTAGGCACACAATGTCACTCAACGGGTCAGACAATATCCCTGGAGAAAAGGAATAAGTGACGTTTCGGGTCGAGGCCATTATTCAGACTGAGAGTCAGGGGAGAACGAAACTAGGGGTATGGGAAGGTACAGAACAAATCACAGCCAACATCAATGACTCAAGAAATGTGGAGCCAACATTGGTCCATTGTTGGCTGTGGAAGAGGTGATAATGAAAGGATACGAACAGTGAAACTAGCAAGATGACTAGGGTTGGGGAGGGATGGAGAGTAAGGGAATGCAATGGTTGAAATTAGAGAAATTAATATTTATGCCGCTGGGTTGTAAGTCTGCCACTTGTGAACACGATTCCTGCATTTATTTTATATTTTCAGCATCAGCTGTAGTTTGCTTTCTGCAAATGGACCAGTAAAATGGAGATGTCTTGGGCAGTTTCCCATATACCTTCCCCATCTCTTGCATATCAAGCTGCATGGTCATGCTCAGTTGACATATTTTGCTGAATTGTTTTTCCCTGGTTGGAGGTGATGTCTAGAGTAATGAAGACAGCCTCAGTCATAACTAACTCATAGAGCAATGCGTCTACTTTGCCAGGAATCAACTTGTGGTTTTGAGCCATGTACCATTCCATCACCAACCTGCATTGTATTTCTAATGCCTCTGCATTTATAATATTGGGCACTGGATTTGGCAGACTACAAAGTGCTGGAGGAGCTCAGTGGGTCAAATAGTAACCGTGAGGAGAATAAACAGACAACATTCTGGATTGGGACTGTGCTTGTAACCCATATGGCACACATTGTTTATGAAATAAAACCAACTTTTTGTGTCAAGAAGCATTTAGTCTGTCTATAGACTAATATACTTTTACTTCCTTATATAGTTACTTAACTTTGAGTGGCCGAGTAGATTTAGACCTAGAAATTTGTTGTGAAGTGCCATGTTTTTTTCTGCAATGCTATTGAATGTTACTGGAAACTGATTGCTAAATGAAATTTGAGTACTTAGTGCCTGCACTTATGTAAATTGTAGTTTGATGATCTGTGTATGTACATAGATGCTACTGGATATCCTCGGGAACACCATCAATGGACATGCACTGCAGCATTGAAGATCCTTGTGCATTTGCTTTTCAACAAACACAGGTTTGCATATAATACATGCCTCAAATGCATGTACCTGAGACTTTTAGCAAGAGTAAGGAAATCAAGAACCAGAGGTCATAGGTTGAAGGTGAGAGGGGAAAGATTTATTAGAAACCTGAAGGGCAAACTTTTCACTCAGAGCGTGATGGTTAATGGAACGAGATTCCAGAGGGTGTAGTTGATGTAGGTACTATAACAGCATTTAAAAGACACTTCGACAGGTACAAAGGATAGGAACGGTTTAGAAGCCTATGGGCCAAATGCTGCCATAGTGGACAAGTTTTAATGTGGCATCTTGGTCAGCATCAAAGAGTTGGACTGAAGGGCCTATTTTCATGCTGTTTGACTCATGCTGATTTTAAATGCACACTTTAAAAGGGGCAGTAGGAGGGTGAAACGAGGTAATGCCTCCAGCGACTTCAAGGTCGGCTGCAGGAGGTGCCCCGGGAGATGGCCAGACGAGGAAAGGGGTGTCTGTTGGCGGGAACTGCTCCAGTTCATTGAGCGGGCGCCCACCGATGTTTGGACTGAAATTCACACCAAAACATGGCCGTGCCTGCATATGTGATATATATATTCAAAAATAATCTCACTGTCCAGTTGCATAGGTGCCAAATAAAGCACTATTGAACTATTTAGACTCAAGGGCCTGTCCCACTTAGGCAACTCTTTAGGCGACTGCCAGGGACTAGTTTTAATGGAATTCACCTATGACACCTGGCGACAATGACAACATGTTGAAAGTTTGTGTCAGTCACTTGTAGTCACCAAAAAAATCACCTAAGTTGGACAGGCCCTTAATGGGATGATGGATAAGCTATGATTGGCATCTGATTTATTGTCTGGCTCTCATTCCTCCTCAAAGTAAGATCTAGTTTTCACTTAACAGTCTATGGGATCACTTGAATTTGAACTCTGTTCACCGTGATTGGATTCTCTTCCCTTGCCTGATTGCATTTGGCTCCAAGACACCCATCAAACAATGCTACTGTGCCTACAATCTTCTTCCCCGTACCACCGATCTCCTCTTGACCCATCAAAATCCTTCACACATTCTTCTCATTCTCCTCTCACGTTCCCAAACCTCTAATCTCACTGCACTTTCCCTTGTCCCTGATCATATTAAAATAACATGGTCACGGTTGACGGTTCTCCAGTGTACAAGATGCTGCTTTCATTGTTGAACAGGCTGCAAAATATTCTGAAAATTGAGATGACCATGTGCTTTCCTGAACTGCTCCAGTGTTAGAATATTGAATATTGGAAATGGCAATTGATTCCCCGCCACTGAATCAGTTCAATGAATAATTAATAGTAAAAGTATAGCCTCTACAATTCAGTTATTTCTTCCGTGAAGAATATTAGCTAGAAACAAGGGACAGCATATGCTGGTTTACAAAGAAAGACCAAAGTGCTGGAGTAACTCAGTGGGTCTGGCAGCATCTGTGGAGATGCTTGACCTGCTGAGTAACTTACTCCAGCTCTTTGTGTCTTTTTTTATAAAAATACAGTGTTGCCTATAGACAAGGTACTAGTGATTAGCTTTGCCACAAGCTAACTGTAGGTACGAAATAAATATTTTTAATTTCCTTCAAAAAATACTGCTTTAATAATAGTGATTTGTAAATACAGGGCTTAACATATGCATGGGTAGCATACTCAAGTGACTTACTGGTTCCATAATTTTGAAAATACAAATGTTATCTGTCAGATAACATCTGTAAAAATTAGGGCACAATTTAACAGGATTCGAGCCCCTGAGGTAGATTTTCAGCCTGCCTCCCAGGTGTCAAACTGGAATTGTGCACCAGCTGTCTCCATCGAAGAAACCATTTGATTTTCATCTCCACTGAAATAGATGGAATGGGAAAAGCAAAATACAGACTTGATGGTAATACTATAAAATGCTGCAAATACTCATCGGTCCCTTAGCACCCGTGGGGAAAGAAACACAAATTAACATTTCTGCTCAATTACCTTTCATCGCAACTGGCAAAGGTAGGAATTGAAAGAAGCTCTATGTTGTAAAGAAAGTGGGGATTGACAAAGGCAAGAAATGAGAAGATCTGTAATTGGATTAGGATCAGGAGACATTGAGAGCGCAAATTTGGTGGTGCAGGCTGAAAGAACACGAAGAAGGAACAGCACAGTGGCGCAGCTGGTAGGGCCACTGTCTCACCGCACCAGAGACCCGGGCACTGACCCCAGGCACTGATCCAGGCTCTGTTCATCTGCTATACACAGAATACTACTTGCATTGAAATAAATATATTTCACCTATTAGTCTCACCTGTCACTGCCTGCTCTTCCTTTCAGGCATACTTGCCATAATCTCTACCTTTCGATCAATGATTACACTTTTTGACCCGGTGCTCTGATTACCACCCCCTTGCTACTCTATTTTCAGCCTACTGGGTCTGCGCTGACCAGCGATCCCATACACTAACACCATCATATACACTCGAGTCAATTTACAATTCTTACTGAATCCAAATAACCTACAAACCTCGAATGTGGGAGAAAACCGGAGCACCCAGGGAATTTGGAGTGTGGGAGAAAACTGGAGCACCAAGGGAAAACCCATGCGATCACGGGGAGAACAAACAAAATCTGTACAGAGTTTGTATATTCTGACAGTCTTCCTCACAGCGCACGACCCCAGCAATCTTGGTGCCATCTGAAATGTACTAAGCAACCTGTTTATGTTTACAACCAAAGATTGGCACAGAATGCTGGAGTAACTCAGCAGGACAGTTTACATCCAAGTCATTTATATATGTCATAAACAGCAGAGGTCCCAGCACAGATTCCTGCAGAACTCCACTGGTCACAGACCTCCAGCTTGAATAATGTCCTTCCACCATAACCCTGCCTTCTAACAATTAGCCAGTTCTGAATCGATATGACCAAGTCACTGTTAATCCTGTGCTATTTAATTTTCTGGATTAGCCTGCCATGGGGGACTTTATCAAATGCATTATTAAAATCCATGGACGCCATCCACTGCCTACCCTCATGGATCACATTCATTACCTCCTCAAAAAACTCAATCAAGTTAGTAAGACAGAACCTGCTGTGTACAAAACCATTCTGATTGTCCCTAATTAAGCCATTTCAAATCGGAATAAATCCTATCCTGAAGAGTATTTATTAATAGCTTCCCTACCATTGACATGAATCTCACCGACCCAAATTCCCTGGATTCTCTCTACGCCCCTTCTTAAATGAAGGAGCAACATTTGTTTCTCCCCAGTCATCTGGGACCTCACCTGTGACTAGAAAAAGCACAAAGCTTTCCTCAAGGCTTCCAAAACGTTTGTTCTAGTTTTCTCTCCATGAATGGTGTCTGACCGATTGAGTATATCTGGAATTTTCTGCTTTTAATTACAAATAAAACTAGTAATGATACGTGGTATCTGAAAGATTAGTTCCATGCTTGCTCTGAAGAAGGGTCTCGACCTATTCCTTTTTTCCAGAGATGCTGTCTGACCCACTGAGTTACTTCAGCATGTTATGTCTCTTTGATTTAAACCATCTGCAGTTCCTCCTTACACATTCCATGCTTTTTTCCCTGTTTAAAAATTTAATAATGGAGAATTTCTGTCTGATAAGTGTACACAAACCAAGGTTAAAGCTTGAATTAATCTGCATGTAACCCTTCTCTTTAACTCACTAGAAGCAAAAATAAATCTCCTTTGCAGTTCTAGCTCTAACAGTAAGAACACAAACACTGTGATAGATGGAATTTCTAACCTAATATTTGCTGAAATGTAATTGATCTGAAATTAAAACTCTGATTCTCTCTGCATTGATGCTGCTTTATCCTTTAAGACGGAGATGAGAAAGACTTTTTTCACACAGAGAGTGGTGAGTCTCTGGAACTCTCTGCCACAGAGGGTAGTTGAGGCCAGTTCATTGGCTATATTTAAGAGGGAGTTAGATGTGGCCCTTGTGGCTAAGGGGATCAGAGGATATGGAGAGAAGGCAGGTACGGGATACTGAGTTGGATGATCAGCCATGATCATATTGAATGGCGGTGCAGGCTCGAAGGGCCGAATGGCTTGCTCCTGCACCTAATTTCTATGTTTCTATATTTCTATGCTTGCCCTACTGATGATTCTCACCATTCATTGCTTGAAATTGAAACATTGACATCATTTTGCTTTTATATTAGCAGCAACATTTCAAGCAAATATTCAGTTCATCCCCTGTAAACCTTTCCATTCATAGATTGGTCACAGTTCATTGAATGGTTAAATGCTCCCCTCTCTATCTCAGAGACTGATTGTAGTGTTAGTATCAGTGCATCAATCAGTTTCACTTAATTCAGAAAGGAGATCAATGCCTTCATCAGCTAAGCCATCCAGGACTTGCAATGGAACACATTTAAATGCACACATATATTCCTTGTAATTATTTAGAACCTTTGAAGTAATGCTGTAAAATGACTCAATTAAATAAGCATCATTTTCCCACCCTTTACATTATTACGAGCTTCTTAGCTAGTATATCGATAATTATTACTGTAACAAATTCTAACAGTCCAATATACTGCATACTATACTTATTATTTTAAGAATAGGTTATGTCAACTGGTTAACCTGAGGAGCACCTTCAGCAATAAACTGGTTCTACCAAGATGCAGCACAGAATGCCACAGCAGATCCTTTTTCCTTGTTGCTATCAAACTGTTCAACTCCTCCCGCTTCAGTTGTGGGGTAGACTGACTCCCCCCCCCACCCCCAAAATCTTTGCACATCCCAAATGTGACTTTCCACTCGTCACTTTAATTTCCTGTTTCATGTATTTTTATGCCTGTCGGCAGACCAATTTCACTCCTGGAATAAATAAAGTTCTATCATATCAGATCGTATGTTTTGGATCAGAACCCTCCTTCAGACTGAAAGTAGAGGTGGGTGGCGGGGAGGAGGGATCTTTTAAGGTTATTTATCTGTTATTTGTCAATACTAACTTGATAATGAAGATATCTTCAATCCAAGGACCCCAACAGTCTATTCAGGTGAGGAAGAGGTTCACTTGCACCTCCTCCAACCTCATCTTCTGTATCCGTTGTTCCAGGTGTCAGCTTCTGTACATCGGCTAGACCAAGCGCAGGCTCGGCGATCATTTCGCTGAACACCTCCGCTCAGACCGCCTTAACCTACCTGATCTCCCGGTTGCTCCCCCTCCCATTCCCAATCTGATCTTTCTGTCCTGGGCCTCCTCCATTGTCAGAGTGAGGCCCAGTGCATATTGGAGGAATAGCACCTCATATTTCGCTTGGGGAGCTTACATCCCAGGGGTATGAACATTGACTTCTCAAACTTCAAATAGCCCATGCTTTCCCTCTCTCTCCATCCCCCACCTTCCCTTCCCAGTTCTCCCATCAGTCTTACTGTCTCTGACTACATTCTATATCTGTCCCGCCCACTCCCCATCAGTCTGAAGAAGGGTCTTGACTCAAAACGTCACCCATTCCTTCTCTCCAGAGATGCTGCCTGTCCTGCTGAGTTACTCGACTATTTTGTGTATATCTTCCTCTATCTCTGTCCTGTTATTTTCCCACATTGTGCATCATTTTCATGAAATGCTTGGCGTGTTGATCATCTGGAATTTGCCATTCTGCTTTACTGTACCTTGAGCATTTTCATAGCAAGTCCGCTGCGTAATCTACAGATTTAGAAATAAAATTTCATGACCATGCAAAACATTTATCAACATCCCAAGCAGTCAATGGCAATTCAAAACGGCATAATAGTCTGAACTTCGGCTTAATCTGTCACAAGCAATTGTCCATATTTACGATGGTGCCCAAAGGCAACATAAATGTTGCTACTAAAAAGGCTGAAATTTGAAGGTGAACAGATGTCCATTTGCCAGTTAATTGAATCTTTTAAGAGTAATTTTCTTTTGGCACTGCTGATCTCTTGGTTAAATAGCTTACATATATATTCTATGATCTCAATTAGAAGATGGTGGGTGCCAGAAATGCACTGCCATGGGTAGTGGTGGAGGCAGATACAATAGTGCTGTTTAAGCCGATTTAAGATAGGCACATGGATATGCCGGGCATTGGGGGGATATGGGGAGGCAGAGGAGATTAGTTTATATTGGTATCATGTTCCACACAGACATTGTCGGCCAAAGGGCATGTTCGTGTGCTGTACTTTTCTATGTTCAACTGTATGTATTTAGGGATTTTTTTTTTGTTTTTCTTAATTTGAGTCTATATTTTTTTTTTGCTTTTTAATGTATGACACAGTCAATTCTGGTTGCCAAACACTTTAACCTCCCCTCCCAATCCCATACTGACATTTCTGTCCAGGGCCTCCTCCACTGTCAGGGTGAGGCCACATACAAATTGGAGGAACATCACCTCATGTTTTGCTTGGGCAGCTTACAATCCAGCTGTATGAATGTTGATTTATCTAATTTCAAATAACTCTTGCAACAAAGGGCCATTATAGGCTTCACACTTCCTGACATAATTTGTTGCCGACCCTGATTTGTTCTGCCGTTTTTTCGCTTCCAGTTTATTTTTTTCCTCCTACCCTCCCCTACCTTTACTTTCAGTCTGAAGGAGGGTTCCGATCTGAAACATCACCTATTTTTCTCCAGAGATGCTGTCTGGCCCGCTGAGTTACTCCAGCATTTTGTGGCCATCCAGGTCTAAGTGGGCATCTGTAGTCCTTTTTTGGATCTAATTGTTACACAGCATAAACAGTTTATTACATTTCTACTGCCATTTATCTTAACTCATGAAGAGCAATGATTATATTTTTTTATTACTTTACAGATGTGGGAATGCATCACAAATCCTTTTAAAAAAGATCTGCCAAATATCTTGCTGTAAAGCCGGCACACATGAGGGAGAGTTCCTGCTTCAGGATTCCTGTGTGAAACAGTTAACCAATATTTGATTCAACTAGGTTCCCAATTGTATTGCTGCCCAACAAATTCATGAATTATATCTTTCCATTTTAGTGACAGTTTTTTTTTGTAGGTGTTCCCTGCACACTATCCTAGAAGTTGAGAATGGATTTTTTATAATTTTATGTGTGATACGCTGCAAAGGTATTCTGAAAGCTGACAGATCATTTTGCTGGCAACCGCAGAAGCTGCAACTCTGCAGAATTTATAGCAGGTCAGGATTTCCCTTAATTTCTTTGTGGCAAAATCTGGCTTTTCGTTCCTTTATACACACACACAAACACATCACGTTTCTTTTTGCCCCTTTTCTACCCTTCTTCCTCCCACTGTCAGGTCGCTGAATAATGCATTCGACAAGTAATTCGGAATGGTAAGCTGTCTTTTGGCTCATTGTGAAAGACACATGCAGCATTCCCAAAGTAACATATAAATTCTGCTCCATTGACATTTATTGCCCCATGGAGTTTT
This sequence comes from Okamejei kenojei, assembly GCA_035221665.1. Taxonomy (NCBI): domain Eukaryota; kingdom Metazoa; phylum Chordata; class Chondrichthyes; order Rajiformes; family Rajidae; genus Okamejei; species Okamejei kenojei. Next base: position 116,115,988 of record CM069131.1, on the reverse strand, counting down.
ATCAGTAAATATATACTTTGCCGAGTAGGCCTTTGGGGAAGAGGGGGTGTTTTTTTTCTCTCCAGTATTTATAGGTTGAAACTAACAATTCAAGCATTAAATATACTTAACAACTGAATTTCCACACCAGACCAAGGCAGAGAATTGTAATCCTCAATGTGAAGACATTTCTACTTATTGCAATTACAATTGCATTAAACCTAAAATTATGTCTCTCTTTCTGGATTCTCTGGGAAAGAGAAGCATTACAACCTAGTGGAATGAACATTGAATTCTCCAAATTCATGTAATAGGACCCTGATCATCCCCTTTCCCCTCCCGTTCCTCCCCGCCTCTGCTCACATTTATCCCACTCCTCCCAACACCTTTCCTTCATCTTTACGCTCATCTCCCATCCCTCCCTGCTCCGAGTCTCCCATTTACATTGTATCTCCCTCTTTCTCCTCCCCTCTGCCCCTATCTCCTGCCCCTTCCACCATATTCCTCCCTCCAGCTTTACATTTCGTTTGACCTCTTCTTTCCCTATCTGACCACCCCTGTGTCTCTTTCTCACCTCTAGCCTTTGTCACTATCTCCACTCATCTGCCAATAACACCCCCCTCTTTTTACACATATCCCACATCACTCGTCGGGCTTTACCTCAGCCCAATATATATATTTTCCCATTTCCCCCTCCGCTACTCCATCAGTTCGAAGAAGGGTCCAGAATCTTCTCAGATTTCACTCCACAGATTCTACTTGATCTGCTGTGCTCCTCCCTTATTTTGTTTTCTGCTCAATCTTTGGCATATATTTTGTTAAGCCTTTTTAGAGCTCAGATCCTTTTTACATGCCTCAAAGAGTTCATCTCTCGCTCTTATAAGCTTCAGTGGATATAGGCCTAACGTACTCAATCTCTCCTCAAAAGACAAATAGCACATGTCAGAAATCAATAGTGGCTATACCTCATTTTCATTTCCCATGGATTTTTTATTCATTCATTCAGTCTGCTAATGACAATTATTCATCTGTTGATTTTGTGTGACAGAAATTCATGCTGTGTGGATCTGGAATGATATACATATGTTCCTAATTATATTAACCTTCAGATAAGTGAGAATCCATTTATTGTTGTCTGTTTAACATTGAACAGTGCTGATAGACACACCATGCTGGAGTAACTCAGCAGGTCAGGCAGCATCTCTGGAGAAAAAGGATGCCTAACGCACTGAGTTACTTCAACACCTTGTGTCTATCTTTGGTATAAACCAACACCTGCATTTGTTTGTTTCTATATAGAATAGCACTCCACAAGTACAAGCCCTTTGGCCCACAATTTTTGTGCCATACATGATGTCCAGCTGAACTGATCTCATCTGCCTGCAAATGTTCTTTAGCCCTCCTTTCCCTGCAAATCCATGTGTCTATCTGTAAGCTTTTTAAACACCACTATTATATCTGCCTCCACCACCAACCCTGGAAATGCGTTCCAGGCTCTCACCACCCTCTGTGTAAAATAATTTGGCCCACACATCTCTATTATAGGGCGGCACAGTGCTGCAGAGTTAGAGCTGCTGCTTTACAGCACCATAGATCCAGGTTCTATCCTGACTCTCTGAAGGGAGTTTTATGTTCTCCCTGTGACCGCTTTGGTTTCCTTTGGGTGCTCGGATTTTCTACCCAAATTCCAATGATGTGCAGGTTTATAGGTTAATTGGCTTCAGTAAATTGTCCCCACTGTGTTCGGATAGAGCTAGTGCAAACTTATATATTTTCACCCTCTCATCTTCCTGCAATGCCCTCTAGTGCTGGACATTTTCACCCTGCAAAAATGGTTCCAATGATCTATTGTATCTATGGCTCTCATAATCTTACATACTTCTATCAAGTCTCCCCTCAACCTCTGATGTACCAGAGAAAATAATCCGTAAATATATTTAAAAAATCAAACTTGATATTTTTGCATTGTGCTAACTGGATAGAGGTGGCAGAGACCTTGGTTCAATCTTGACCTATGGTACTGCCTCGCCTCCCCATTAGACCCCCTGCACACACACCCCACTGCCCACACACCACCCACCCCCGCTCCAAGCAGCAGCCCAGCCCCCTGTAGCAGTCCCGCCCCCAGCAGCAGCCCTGCCCCAAGCAGCAGCCCGGCCCCAGCCCCGCCCCAAGCAGCAGCCCAGCCCCCTGTAGCAGTCCCGCCCCCCAGCAGCAGCCCTGCCCCGCCCCCAAGCAGCAGCCAGCAGCTCCGCCCCAAGCAGCAGCCCAGCCCCCTGTAGCAATCCAGCCCCCAGTAGCAGCCCTGCCCCAAGCAGCAGCCCAGCGTGGGATACCTGACCCACCCCAGCGTGGAAGACCCAGCCCAGAGTCAGAGATCCAGCCCAGCCCGGGGTCGGATATGTTACCAAATGGAAAACGGAGACTCTGATTCTGGTGGAGGAGAACGACCAGCGACCAGCGCCCGCTGTGAGAACCAATCACACCGACAATTCCAGCCACTACTCCTCTGGTCCCCCTCGCTGGCTCCTCCTCCTCCTCTCCCCCCTGATGCCCCCTCTCCCCATGGCTCTTCCCTGTCTTTTCTCAAAGCTCACTCTCCTCGCCCACACACCCCGCCTCCCCATTAGACCTCCTGCACACACACCCCACTGCCCACACACCACCCACCCACACAAACCCGCCCCACAATCCCCCCTCCCACACACACCCACCCACCCCACACACACATACCCTCCTACACCCACCCTCATATTCCCACACACACCCTGCACCACCCCCCCCCCGCACACATCCCTCCCGCCCACACAGACCCCCACACCTTCCCACCCGCACACCCCCCTTCCCACAATCCCCCCTCCCCAACAACCGCCCCCACAACCCCCTGCCTCCACAACCCCCCGCCTCCACACCTCCCTGCCTCCACAAGCCCCCTGCCCCCACAACCCTCCCACCTCCACACCCCCCCCACCCCCACAACCCCCCCGCCCCACACACAACCCCCACACACACAAATACCCCCACCCACACACACACCCTCCCCCACACGGCCTCCCCTCTCACACCCCTCCTGCCCCATACCCCTCCCTCCCACATACACACCTCCCCCCAAACCCACACCAACACCCGCCACACACCCCCCTCCCCCACACCCCCTCCCCCCACATCACCTCTCTCCCACTTCCCTGTCCACACACACCGCTCCTCCCATCACACCCCACACCCCCCCTCGCCACACACTGCACTTCCCTCCCCCCTCCTCTACTCCCCTCCCACACATGAAGAGGAAGGGGAGGGAGTGCTCGGGGATGAGGGGAAATGAGCTGCGCCTGCGCAGTTAGGGGCTATGGGTGAGTGGTGAAATATTGCGTTGGGGGAACGTGTTGCTTTGGGAGAACAGGTCAGTGGTGGAATATTGCGTTGGAGAATGGGTTGCTTTGGGGGACCAGGCCTCCGTGTTACTGGGACTCCACGGATCCCATTTAGTCTAGTCTCCGTTCTATATGGCTTACCCCTTATTCTTAAACTGTGGCCCCTGGTTCTGGACTCCCCCAACATCGGGAACATGTTTCCTGACTCTAGCGTGTCCAAACCCTTAATAATCTTATATGTTTCAATAAACTCCCCTCTCATCCTTCTAAACTCCAGAGTGTACAAGCCCAGCCGCTCCATTCTCTCAGCATATGACAGTCCAGGCCTAAAATAGGTGCAGTCGGCCATTTGGCCCTTTGAGCCTGCACCACCATTCAATATGACCATCTAAAATCAGTGCCCCGTTCGTACTTTCCTACCATATCACTTGATTCCTTTAGCCCTAAGAACAAAATCTAACTCCCTCTTGAAATTGTCCTGGCAGGGACACTGGATCCGAGTTGCAGGGGTTGGCTTGGTCAGGTGATATTGTCAATGTCCTCCACCTTTGCCTGTTTAAGGCCTATAAATGGTGTGGGCTACTCACAGCAAAGCAGCAGTAACTAGAGGTTTGAGCCCTGCCTCAACATTGATGGAATAGATTAAGCATGTCTGCCAATTTTGCAACAATCTTGGTTATTAAGTATTTGTTTAGTTTAGAGATCTCTCAGCAGTGCGTCGAGGAGAAGCCACCATTGCAAGGCTGAGGAAAGTTTCCTTTATGAAGAGACCTTTTTTCATAACCACTGTGCCATGCTCGAAAACAAACATTTATCAAGAATGTTCAAAAAATAATATGCTGAAGAAACTTCGTGGTTCAGGCTCTTGGGCAGGAGATGCACGGGTGACGTTTCAAATTGGGATCCTTCTTCAATCTGAAGTAAGAACCTGATCTGCAAAGAGGAATGTCGTTCTCTTACTCCGTTCCTCTCTGTAATTGTCATTTCATTGCTGAAGAGTCATCCACAGAAAAACATCTGATTACAATCCTCAAATGCTCACAAAGGATGAACATGTCCAGCCACTCAAGTCTCACCTCAATCACCATGGAGATTCCATCTGGGAGTAATCCAAACTCATTGCACAAGTTGATCTTTTCATGGTTTGGGGTTTGATGGAGACACATGCCATTGTTGATTGTAATTGCTGGAAGCACTTTGCTTCACACAGCTCTCAGCAACATTATCTGATCAATATGTTGTGCCTCTTTCCTGCACTGTGCATCATGTTATATTGCTACTTTCGCACATGAGCAAGGCCATTTAATTCTCCTAGATGGGCTTACACAATGGAAAGGGGGACATTACAGAAGCTTCTATACATCCCCCTCAGGTCAGAGTTGATGGAAAGATGGATGGAGTCAAATACAGGGCAATCTCGGAAGAAAACCTGTCAGAGTCTGCAAAAGACTTGAGACTGGGGCGGAGGTCTCAAACTGGAAACAATTTTCAGAGATTCTGAAGCGGCCCTGCCCTGCCCGGCATGGGTGATGTCGCCAATCGCAAAGCGGAGAATCTGATCCTTCCTCTGGCTTCAGGTGTCTTGTCTCCTTACCTCCTGTCTCCTTAGCTCCTTATCGCACCACCTTTTTGTCTCTGGCCTTTGTTCACCCAGCTAACAATCAACCCCCCCCCCCCCCCCCCCTTTATCCTCATATATCTCTTGCCAGGCTTTGTCCCATGCTCCCTACCTCTTATTTAACTCCCTACTACAATCGGTCTAAAGAAGGGTCGCAACCCGAAACGCCGCCTATCCATTCCCTCCAAGGATATTGCCTGACCCATTGAGTTACTCCAGCACTTTGTGTTTTCCTTCATTGTTCATGGCCATTGACGAGAGTCCTTGCATCAGAAGCAGCTATGATAACTGTAATGGGTGCAGAACAGGAAAGGATGAAATATCTGGAGGTGGGAAATAACCCAACGATAAGGCTCAGATGTTATCACTGGCAAACTAACATGTAATCGATGGCGTGAGTGTATACATTGAAGAGAGCAGCTGCCTTTCAACTATAATCTTCAGTGGTGAAACATCTACAATGAGGGATAGCTAGGAGTATTGTCACACGGTAAGCATCTATTTTTCAAACATCCATGAGGAAAGAAAGCCAGCCAGTGCAAGGACAAGAGCTGTGATTGGGAGCACACAACTGATGAAGAGGAATCCCACAAAAAAAGACAACATATATATATATATATATATCATCTATCTGTCTGTCTTTCTGTCTGTCTGTCTGTCTGTCTGTCAGACAGACAGACAGACAGAGAGACAGACAGACAGATAGATGATCCCTGTGTGTGGGTTGACACAGAATCTAGCAGTGTGGCAGTGTTCCTATGTGTCTGAAGCCTGCCTTCTGGAAGACTATTCCCTGCCTGTCTCTATCTATCTATCTATCTATCTATCTATCTATCTATCTGTCTATCTGTCTGTCTGTCTGTCTGTCTGTCTGTCTGTCTGTCTGTCTGTCTGTCTGTCTGTCTGTCTGTCTGTCTGTCTGTCTGCCTGCCTGTCTGTCTGTCTGTCTATCTATCTATCTCTAAAGCACTGATCTTGTGATCTTCCAGTTTGCACGGTCTATCTATTTGCGGAAAAACAGTACGCGATAGCGCTATGATATTCCGCCAGCTCACTCACCGTTCTTCTGTGCTGCGAGTGCACCAAGTTTCATTCTGATCGGTGGTCTATTGTAAAAGGTTTAAAAATCTTGAAAAACGCGCATCGATCTCCTCTCCTGCCAGTCAGCGCCTCATGTCACTCCGCGGGACGGTCCGCCCCTTCCTGCTCCATCGCGTCTTTACTGGAGCTGAGGGAGGTCAGCAGAGGTCTCAAACTGGAAACAATTTTCAGAGATTCTGAAGCGGCCCTGCCCTGCCCGGCATGGGTGATGTCGCCAATCGCAAAGCGGAGAATCTGATCCTGACGCAGGAGAATGTCCAGCTGTGAACCCCCATCGCACTCCCAGCTCCAGCCCCTTCCCCTCTGGTCCCCCTCGCTGGCTCTTGCGCCTCCCATGATACCCCCCTCTACCCCACAAGCCCAGTCTTTTCTCTGAGCTCTCTCCCTCCCTGCCCACACACATCCATACCCCCCACAACACACACCACCTCAACCCCTCCGCCCCCCCTCCACCCCGCCCACACACCCCCTCCCCCGTAACCCCCCCACCCACACATCCCCCTCCCCCCGCTCATACAACCCCCTCTCCCCCCGCCCACGAACCCCCTCCACCCACAAATCCCCTGCCCACTCACCCCCCGATCCCCACAATTCCCCGCCCCCACAACCCCAACATGGATTGATTGCCTCCATAAATTCTATAATTGATTAGGTTAATTGACTCCGGGGTGCACCTGTCTCGGGGGTGAGGGCGGATGCCATACCCCCTCCCCCAACCCCCCCCCCCCCCCTGCCTTGGGGGACGGGTGCCAATGGGTCCCACCTGTTCTATATCTCTCTAAATTTCTCCTTGCCTCCCATGGGGGCTATGGATGAGTGGTGTAATATTGCGTTGGGGGACCAGGCCTCCCATGTGACAGGGACCGAACGGGTCCCAGTTGGTATAGTATATAAATAAAACTATATACACTTAAGCAGGAAATTACAGTGGCTTGCAAAAGTATTCATACCCCGTGAACTTTTCCACATTTTGTCACGTTACAACCACAAACATAAATGTATTTTATTGGGATTTTATGTGATAGACCAACACAAAGTGGCGCATAATTGTGAAGTGGAAGGAAAATGATGCATGGTTTTCAATTGTTTTTACAAATAAAAAACTGAAAAGTGTGGCGTGCAAAAGTTTTCAGCCCCCTTTACTCTGATACCCCTAAATAAAATCCAGTGCAACCAATTGCCTTCAGAAGTCACCTAATTAGTAAATAGAGTCCACTTGTGTGTAATCTAATCTCAGTATTAATACAGCTGTTCTGTGAAGGCCTCAGAGGTTTGTTAGAGAACATTAGTGAACAAACAGCATCATGAAGCCCAAGGAACACACCAGACAGGTCAGGGATAAAGTTGTGGAGAAGTTTAAAGCAGGGTTAGGTTATAAAAAAATATCCCAAGCTTTGAACATCTCACAGAGCACTGTTCAATCCATCATCCGAAAATGGAAAGAGTATGGCACAACTGCAACCCTACCAAGACATGGCCATCCACCTAAACTGACAGGCCGGGCAAGGAGAGCATTGATCAGAGAAGCAGCCAAGAGGCCCATGGTAACTTTGGAGGAGCTGCAGAGATCCACAGCTCAGGTGGGAGAATCTGTCCACAGGACAACTATAAGTCGTGCACTCCACAAATAAGGCCTTTATGGAAGAGTGGCAAGAAGAAAGCCATTGTTGAAACAAAGCCATAAGAAGTCCCATTTTCAGTTTGCCACAAGCCATGTGGGGGACACAGCAAACATATGGAGGTAGGTGCTCTGGTCTGATGAGACCAAAATTGAAGTTTTTGGCCTAAATGCAAAACGCTATGTGTGGCGGAAAACTAACACTGCATATCACCCTGAATACACCATCCCCACTGTGAAACATGGTGGTGGCAGCATCATGCTGTGGGGATGCTTTTCTTCAGCAGGGACAGGGAAGCTGGTCAGAGTTGATGGAAAGATGGATGGAGTCAAATACAGGGCAATCTCGGAAGAAAACCTGTCAGAGTCTGCAAAAGACTTGAGACTGGGGCGGAGGTTCACCTTCCAGCGGGACAACGACCCTAATCATACAGCCAGAGCTACAATGGAATGATTTAGATCAAAGCATATTCATGTGTTAGAATGGCCCAGTCAAAGTCCAGACCTAAATCCAGTTGAGAATCTCTGGCAAGACTTGAAAATTGCTGTTCACAGACGCTCTCCATCCAATCTGACTGAGCTTGAGCTATTTTGCAATGAAGATTGGGCAACAATGTCTGTCTCTAGATGTGCAAAGCTGGTAGAGACATACCCCAAAAGACCTGCAGCTGTAATTGCAGCGAAAGGTGGTTCTACAAAGTATTCTCAGGGGGGCTGAATACTTTTGCATGCCACACTTTTCAGTTTTTTAGTTGTAATCAAATTTGGAAACCATGTATCATTTTCCTTCCACTTCACAATTATGCACAACTTTGTGTTGGTCCATCACATAAAATCGCAATAAAATACATTTACGTTTGTGGTTGTAACATGACAAAATGTGGAAAAGTTCAAGGGGTATGAATACTTTTGCAAGCCACTGTATGTAGGCAATCTTTCATTATAATAATCATCCTTGCAATCTTCTCATTTTATAACCTTGTGTGTGGGTTGACACAGAATCTAGCAATGTGGCATTGTTCCTATGTGTCTGAATCCTGCCTTCTGGAAGACTATTCCCTCTCAATTGGAGTGGGAACAGATGGTTTTGAAGCTCCACAACAAACTCTTGCCTTCGTGGGGCTGGCTTCATCCTGCTTCCCGCTGCCAACTGAGACAGTCTGGGATTGCTGGCGGTGGGGCACGTGGGCATGCTGCCCGGGAGTTGGCTTAGTCAAGTGACTTTGTGCCTACTTGGGGGGATAGCAGTGCCCTTAAGCTGCACATCAGGCAGCATCCTGGGGGAGTGAGGGGACAATGGCACAGACCAATCCACCACTAGGTCAACCCTCTAAATCTGCTGCCCTCTTTTGCTCTCCTCTGGTGCCCCAGCTTCTCTTGCTTCATTCATTCTTCCTCTTCTGAAAAGAGGCAACAACATAAGCCTTTGTTAATTCCCTCCAAAAACAAAACGGAGGATTGTGATGTGAGATGTGACATCGAGCTGCCTTCATGGTTGCAGCAGCGCCACAGCAGTTATAGGGACATGCAGCATAGAAATAGGCCCTCTGGTGTAAGTCGGTGCTGATCAATGACCACGTTATGCACTGTTGAGTAAGTCATTAGGAATGTTGCCTTGAGAATGAAACATTGGAGCACATACCTGAGAGGTTTCATGCTTCACCCAGCTGAGTATAGCTCTGTGTCCCCAGTGGCCATAAATCTCTGTGCGGTTTACATCTGATTGATGAGGTGCTACTTCCTGTGACGCACTCTGTCAGTGCGCAATGTCTCCGAAATGTACACCTCCAGATTCAGGGACGGTTTCTTCCCAGCTGTTATTAGGCAACTAAACCATCCTACCACCAACCAGAGCTACCAGTCCTGAGCTACTGTATACCTCATTGAAGACCCTCAGACAATCTTTAATCAGACTTTACTGCATTAAACGCTATTCCCTTTATCATGTATCTATACACTGTGGATGGCTCAACTGTAATAGTCACTTTACTGAGTAAGCACACAACAAAAAGCTTTTCACTGTACCTCGGTATACGTGACACTAAACTAAACACCTATCCCTAATCGGAGAAGATAAAGGATATTTTTTGTGAGCTAGATGGGTGTTTTGTACTTGTCTCATGTTTCCATTTGAATGCTTTATAGAAACATAGAAACATAGAAAATAGGTGCAGGAGTAGGCCATGAGGCCCTTCGAGCCTGCACCGCCATTCAATATGATCATGGCTGATCATCCAACTCAGTATCCCGTACCTGCCTTCCCTCCATACCCCCTGATCCCTCTAGCCACAAGGGCCACATCTAACTCCATCTTAAATATGAACTGGCCTCAACTACCTTCTGTGGCAGAGAATTCCAGAGATTCACCAATCTCTGTGTGAAAAATATTTTTCTCATCTCGGTCCAAAAAGATTTTCCCCTTATCCCTGAATGTGGTGGAAATTGCACGGTAATGTGATGGCAGGGAGTATAGGAGTGGGGCGGATTTGTAATGGAGTTAAGTGTTAAGAGAGTTCAGTGCATGCTTGTATGTATAACAAGAGGTTAGTGGTGTGAGGGGAAGAAAGAGGCAGAGAAACATAGAAAATCAGGTGCAAGAGCAGGCCATTCGGCCCTTCGCCATTCAATATGAACCTTCTTATGGAGTCCACATCATAAGATTACAAATTGTTCAGCCAGAGCAGAACACACCTTTCTGCATCTGCATACACAAAGATTGATGGAAACAGGGCGATGTGAACGTCGTTCCTTGACCCCATTCAATATGATCATGGCTGATCATCTAAAATCAGTACTTTGTTACTGCTTTTCATGCCCCCATATCCCTTGATTCCTTTAGCCCTAAGAGCTAAATCTAACTCTCTCTTGAAAATATCCAGTGAATTGGCCTCCACTGCATCCTGTGGCAGACAATTTCACAGATTCACAACTCTCTGTGTAAAATTGTTTTTCCTCATCTCAGTCCTAAATGGCCTACCCCTTATTCTTAAAATGTGACCTCTGGTTCTGTACTCCCCCAAAATCGGGAACATTGATCACATTGAATGGCAGTGCAGGCTCGAAGGGCTGAATGGCCTACTCCTGCACCTATTGTCTATTGTCTATTTTCTATAACATTTCAATCCCGCCATCCCGGGAATTAACCTGGTGAACTTGAGCTGCACTCCCTCGATACCAAGAATGTCCTTCCTCTAATTAGGAGTCCAAAATTGTACACAATACTCCAGGTGCAGTATAACCAGGGTCCTGTACAACTGCAATAGGATTTAAACTCCTAAACTCAAATCCTCTTGCAATGAAGACCATCATGCCATTAGCTTTCTTCACTGCCTGCTCTACCTGCACGCTTACTTTCAGTGACTGATGTACAAGCACACCCAGGTCTCGTTGCACCTCCCCTTTTCCTAATCTGACCATTCTGATACTAATCTGCCTTCCTGTTCTTGCCACCAAAGTGGATAACCTCACATTTATCCACATTATACTACATCTGCCATGCATCTGCCCACTCTCAACCTATCCAAGTCACCCTACAGCCTCATAGCATCCTCCTCGCAGGTCACACTGCCACCTAGCTTTGTGTCTTCAGCAAACTTGGAGATGTCACATTCCTTCATCTAAATCGTTAATATATTTTGTAAATAACTGGGGTCCCAGCACTGAGCTTTGTGGCACCTCACTAATCACTGCCTGCCATTCTGAAAAGGACACACATGTTTTATGTGCGTCAAGACGTTAGTGGTATGAGGGAAAGAAAGAGGCAGAGAAATAAAAGTGGAGACAGACAATGTCAACAGACAATAGACAATAGGTGCAAGAGTATGCCATTCGGCCCAACGAGCCAGCACCACCATTCAATGTGATCATGGCTGATCATCCCCAATCAGTACCCCGTTCCAGCCTTCTCCCCATGTCCACTGACTCTGCTATCTTTAAGAGCCCTATCTAGCTCTCTCTTGAAAGTATCCAGAGAACCGACCTCCACTGCCCTCTGAGGCAGAGAATTCCACTGACTCACAACACTCGGTGAGAAAAAATGTTTCCTCGTCTCTGTTCTAAATGGTTTACCCTTTATTCTTCAACTGTGGCCCCTGGTTCTGGACTCCGCCAACATCAGGAACATGTTTCCTGCCTCTAGCGTGTCCAAACCCTTAACAATCTTATATGTTTCAATAAAATCCCCTCTCATCCTTCTAAACTCCAGAGTGTACAAGCCCAGCCGCTCCATTCTCTCAGCATATGAAAGTCCTTCCATCCCGGGAATTAACCTTGTAAACCTACGCTGCATTCGCTCATTAGCAAGAATGCCCTTCCTCAAATTAGGAGACCTAAACTGCACACAAACTCCAGGTGTGGTCTCACTAGGGCCCTGTACAACTGCAGAAGGACCTCTTTGCTCCTATACTCGACTCCTCTTGTTATAAAGGCCAACATGCTATTCGCTTTCTTCACTGCCTGCTGTACCTGCATGCTTACTTTCGTAAACTGATGAACAAGGACCCCCAGATCCCGTTGTACTTCCCCTTTTCCCAATCTGACGCCATTTAGATAGTAATCTGGCTTCCTGTTTTATATACCAAAGTGGATAACCTCATATTTATCCACATTAATCTTCATCTGCCTTGCATCTGCCCACTCCCCCAACCTGTGCAAGTCACCATGCATTCTCATAGCATCCTCCTCACACTCAACTTTGGGCCATCTGTAAATTTGCTAATGTTACTTTGAATCCCTTCATCTAAATCATTGATGTGTATTGTAAATAGCTGCGGTCCCAGCACTGACCACTAGTCACTGCCTGCCATTCTGAAAGGGACCCGTTAATCCCTGCTCTTTGTTTCCTGTCTGCCAACCAATTTTCTATCCATGTCAGCACTCTACCCCCAATACCACGTGCCCTAATTTTGCCCACTAATCTCCTATGTGGGACCTTATCAAATGCTTTCTGAGTCCAGGTACACTACATCCACGGGCTCTCCTTTGTCCATTTTCCTAGTTACATCCTCAAAATATTGCAGAAGATTATTCAAGCATGATTTCCCCATTGTAATTCCATGCTGATTCAGACCGGTCCTGTTACTGCTATCCAAATGTGCTGCTATTTCATCTTTTATAATTGACTCCAGCATCTTCCCCACCACCAATGTCAGGCTAACTGGTTTCCCTGTTTTCTCTCTCCCACCTTTCTTAAAAAGTGGGATAACATTAGCTACCCTCCAATCCTCAGGAACTGATCCCGAGTCTATAGAACATTGGAAAATTATCACCAATGCATCCATGATTTCTAGAGCCACTTCCTTAAGTACCCTGGGATGCAGACCATCAGGACCTGGGGATTTATCAGCCTTCAGTCCCATCAGTCTACCCAACACCATTTCCTGCCTAATGTGGATTTCCTTCAGTTCCTCCGTCATCCCAGATCCTCTGGCCACTAGTATATCAGGAAGATTGTTTGTGTCCTCCTTAGTGAAGACGGATTCAAAGTACCTGTTCAACTCATCTGCCATTTCCTTGTTCCCCATAATAAATTCAACTTTTTGGTCTTCAAGGGTCCAACTTTGGTCTGAACTAATTTTTTTCTCTTCACATACCTCTTCACATGTCAGTATGAAAAAAGCCCTTCATATGGTTTACACATCATCTGTGAACTACTTTGGGTGATACGGTGGCGCAGCGGTAGAGTTGCTGCCTCACAGCGCTTGCATTGCCGGAGACCTAGGTTCGATCCTGACTACGGGTGCTGTCTCTACGGAGTTTGTAAGTTCTCCCCGTAACCGCGTGGGTTTTCACCGAGACCTTCGATTTCCTCCCACACTTCAAAGATTGGCAGGTTTGTAGGTTAATTGGTTTGGGGTTGTATACTTGGTATAAGTGTAAATTGCCCCTAGTGTGCATAGGCTTGTGTTAATGTGCAGGGATCGCTGGTCGGTGCGGAATCGGTGGGCCGAAGGCCTGTTTCCGCGCTGTATCTCTAAACTAAACTAAACTAAACTAAACTCCTGCTATCTGTACTTGTGGGCCTATTGTCTTTAATTGCCAATGTCTTTGTGGGATTGATATGCAACAAAGTATGTGTCATTCTGCTCAACTGGATTGTTATTGCATAATTACAGATAAAATGAAGCTTGGTGCTTTTTAAATATATATTTTTGGCCTATTCTAGGATATCTTTTTGTGGGGAAAAAACATCAGGAGTCAGGAGAGTTTGATTGTCATATGTACCAAAATGGCAAATGCAAAACAAAATAAAAGCCCAAAGTCCCGAGTGTAACCAAGACAGTTCATAGTTTGAAGTGTAGTTGGAGTTTATTATGTTCAATAGCCTGAGGTTTTTGAGAAGACGCTGTTCTTGAACCTAGATGTCACAGCTGTCATATTCCTGTTGCTTCTTTGCAATGGCAGGAGTGAAATGAAAGTGTGACCAGGATGGTATGGGTCCTTGATGAAGCTGTTTGCCTTTTTGAGGCAGCGCCTTCTATGAATCCATTTGATGATGGGGTGGTCAGTGCCCCTGATGCGCCGGGCAATGTCCACCAATTTTTGTAATCTCTCCATAACATTTCTGAGTATTAATGCAATGCACAGCTCTGCTTTGCATACCAACAAATTCCGGAATTCAATTCTAATTATCATTTAAATCCTTCTATTGTTAGTTAACATTCCCTTTTCTTGATGTAGATTAACCATGTTAGTCTGCCTTTACTATATCTATCACCACACATATTATGCATGCTACACTTTCCATATGTACTCCAGTCCGGATCTTCATCCCTACCCTGGACTATTGATAACAGTACTTCACCACCTCACGGTCAGACTTGCTGTTGACTGCGGAGACGATAGCATGTAATGTTTCCTCCGCTTGCGTTACAATAAAGACTATGAGTTGTTACTCCTGTGTATGGGTCTCATTACAAAACATGGTGTCAGAAAGTTTGGACCCCTTACCCGCCTAGTTTGGTTCCAGATTTGTTTAGTTGAGTTTAGTTCATTGTCATGTGTACCGAAGTACAGTGGAAGGCATTAGGAAATAACCCCATGCTTTTAATGGTTACTGATTTGTGATCAGGATAGTTTTGCCATTCCTGGGTATCAAACTGTCAAATAAAGAGTATAGAACAGATTTAGCAGAATGAAGCCACATTTTGGATTGCCAATTATGTTCAAGTTCAAGTGAGTTTATTGTCATGTGTCCCTGACAGGACAATGAAATTCTTGCTTTGCTGCGGCACAACAGAACATAGTAGTCATTGACTACAAAACATATCAGTGTGTTCATATACCATTATATAAATATATACACACATGAATAAATAAACTGATAAAGTGCAAATAACAGATAATGGGTTAATAATGTTCAGAGTTTTGTCCGAGCCAGGTTTAATAGCCTGATGGATGTGGGGAAGTAGCTATTCCTGAACCTGGTCATTGCAGTCTTCAGGCTCCTGTACCTTCTACCTGCAAGTAGCAGGGAGATGAGTGTGTGGCCAGGATGGTGTGGGTCCTTGATTGATACTGCCAGCCTTTTTGAGGCAGCGACTGCGATAAATCCCTTCGATGGAAGGAAGGTCAGAGCCGATTATGGACTGGGCAGTGCTTACTACTTTTTGTAGTCTTTTCCGCTCCTGGGCGCTCAAGTTGCCGAACCAAGCCACGATGCAACTGGTCAGCATGCTCTCTGCTGTGCACCTGTAGAAGTTAGAGAGAGTCCTCCTTGACAAACCGACTCTCCGTAATCTTCTCAGGAAGTAGAGGCGCTGATGTGCTTTCTTGATAATTGCATCAGTTCTCGGACCAGGAAAGATCTTCAGAGATGTGCACGCCCAGTAATTTGAAGCTCTTGACCCTTTCAACCATCGACCCATTGATATAAACGGGACTGTGGGTCCCCATCCTACTCCTTCCAAAGTCCACAATCAGTAGTTTGGTTTTGCTGGTGTTGAGGGCCAGGTTATTGTGCTGGAACCATATGGACAGTTGTTCGATCTCTCTTCGATACTCTGACTCATCCCCATCAGTGATACTTCCCACAACAGTGGTGTCGTCAGCGAACTTGATGATGGAGTTCGCACTATGACCGGCTACGCAGTCATGAGTATAGAGTAAGTGCAGCAGGGTGCTGAGCATGCAGCCTTGAGGTGCTCCTGTGCTGATTGTTACACATTCGGACACATTTCCAACAATACTGTGGTCTGTGAATGAGGAAGTCGAGGATTCAATTGCAGAGCGATGCGCAGAGACCCAGTTCTGCGAGTTTTGTAACCAGCTTGGAGGGGATGACAGTATTAAATGCCGAGCTGTAATCAATGAATAACAGCCTGACATATGAGTTTTTGTTGTCCAAGTGGTCCAGAGCGGAGTGGAGAGCCAGCGAAATTGCATCCACCGTTGATCTGTTGTGGCGGTAATCGAACTGCAATGGGTCCAGGTTTTTGTCGAGGTAGGAGTTGATTTGCGTCATGATCAACCTCTCAAAGCACTTCATTGCCACAGGCGTTAGTGCCACAGGTCGATAGTCATTGAGGCACGTCACCTTGCTCTTCTTGGGCACTGGTATAATTGCTGCCTTTTTGAAGCAAGTATACCATCAGGTCCAGGCGCTTTTCGAGGGTTCACCCCTCTGAAGGATTTCCTGACGTCGGCCTCTGTGACTGAGACTGAAATACCATCACAGCGAATGGGGGCTCGGGAAGGCACATCAGTGTTCTCCCTGTCAAAATGTGCATAAAACGTATTGAGCTCGTCAGGGAGTGATGTTTCGCCAACATTTGAGCTGCCTCCTGATTTTGCCTTGTAGGAGGTGATTGCATTCAGGCCCCGCCACAGCTGCCGAGCATCTGTCTCATCCTCCAGCTTGGAGCAGAAGTCCCTTTTGGCCTTTTTGATGGCCTTACCAAGGTCGTATCTGGACTTCTTGTAGACCACTGTATCATCATACATGAATGCCCAGTGTCTGGTCTTCAGAAGAGTGTGGATCTCAAAATTCATCCAAGGTTTCTGATTGGGAAACACTCGGAAGGTTTTAGTGGGGATGCAGTCCTCCACACATTTCTTAATGAAGTCTGTAACGACTGTGGCGTATTCGTTCAAGTCCATTGCCGAGTCCTTGAACATTGCCCAGTCTACAGACTCCATACAGTCCTGTAGTTGTTCCTCTGCCACCCCCCCCCCCCCCCCCCCCCCCCCCCCCCCCCCCCCCCCGACCAGCTCTGTACTGTCCTCACCTCTTGGGGTGCGCTCTTTAATTGCTGCCTGTAGGCAGGAAGGAGAAGCACCGCAGATTTAACGAAGTGAGGGCGAGGGATAGAGAGATGGTGGTGTAGCATTCTTGATAGCAGTGGTCGAGGGTGTTTGGTCCTCTGGTGCAGCAGGAGGCATGTTGGTGGAAGTTGGGGAGTGATTTCTTTAGGTTTGTCTTATCGAAGTCCCCAGCAATGGTGGTAAATGCCTCGGGGTAAGACGTCTGGTGTTTGTTGACCATGGCGTGCTGCTCCTCCAGTGCCAGACGGGCGTCTGCCTGGGGTGGGATGTAGACCGCGGTCAGGATGATGGACGTGAATTCCCTCGGAAGGTAGAAGGGACGGCACTTCAACGACATTGGCGTGTATTATGCCAAATATGTATATACGTATGGGAAGTTTAGATTTTTAGATATCAAGTGGCACAGGGAAAGTCACACTGAAAAACATGATCAGCCATGATCTTATTAAATTGCAACTCAGGCAGTGGATACAGATCTACTGAGTAGATCTTGATCAGCTTGTGCAAATTGGGCTGAAGGACTTATTTCCATGCTGTATGACTAAGACTCCACTCATACTTTGTTTTTGATGTTCTCTTGACAGTTAGATAGGGTTTGGAGCAAGAAAATGAAATGTTGATAATGTTCAACAGGTCAGGCAGTATTTTACTTTTAGATTTGGAACAGATTTGATATTGATGTTCAAAGTTTCTAGGATTTTGTTTAAGTAAACAGGAAAAACTGTCAGGTAAGTCAGTTTACCTGTTTAGGGGAGTTTAGGACCAGAGGTCATAACCTTGGAATTAAAGGATGTCCCTTTAAGAAGATGAGGAGGAATTTCTTTAGTCAGAGGGTGGCGAGTCTATGAAATTCATTGCCACAGAAGGCTGTTGAGGCCAAGTCAATGGATAGAAGGCAGGAGAATAGGGTTGAGAGGGAAAGATAGATCAGCCATGTTTGAATGGCAGAGTAGACTTGATGGGCCGAATGGCTTAATTCTGCTTCTGCAACATGGACTTTTGAATAGGAACTTATAATTTAAGATAATGGATATTTTGAAGCAACGAGTGAAAAAATGGTGCATTCAGTTCTAGGCAGCAATATTTTTGAAAGGAAAATTGCTGCAGAATATAGGACAAAATTAATGGCGTTAGATAGCTTTTTCAAAGAGCTGGAACTGATGTGATGAGTAAACCAGCCTTCTTAATTATGAAATGTTAGGATTTGTTGCTGAAATATAAATTGTTTTATTGATAGAGGTAAGAGAAAGGCTGTAGACTGCAATCATTACTCCAACCAACAGATAAAATTGTTGGGCAAATCTAGGAATACAAACATTTTGCAAATAAATGTCTGCTTCACAGTCAGTTGCTCGATACGACATATTGAAACATGATTTCCTGCAAGCAGATTTTTCTCAATTTTGCTGCTAACAAACATACTTGGTGATTTCAGTAGTTGTACCCTGTGGTAATGCTAGGTCTCTTGAGGAACTGTATGTATTAATATCCTCTCAGTTTCTCTACAATTTTGCTTTGAGTGATGTTGTTCTTAAATAATGTAAAGAGGACAAAGTCTATTAATATTACACCCTTTCTTGTGTTGCAACACATGCTGGTTTGGTTTAACACTTTCACATTTACTTAGGTTCTTATTTCAGAGTCATTGCTGCATGTCTTTTCACAAGATCAGATCTAATGACTTCAATATGCATATCCCACTTGCAGTTGCTTCTGTCTTTAAGCTGTCAACAATAATGAAATTTATTAACGAGGAAGAATGTGTGACTGACCTTTCTAATAGAATATTTGACATTCACTTGTAAATGCCGTATACTATTATGGTTATGATTTGGAAGCCCTTCCAGAATTACTTTTGGCTGGTGCACTATATTAAATGGAATTTTTGGAAAGTTAATTAACAAAAGTAACATTTGGAAAACTGCCATTTATTATTGCGTTAACTAAAGACCAGAGTCATTTTGAATGTGCAGTGTTATGGTCTCAAACACTGTAACATTAAAATGGTCCCTGAATAGAAAAAACAGATAGAATGACAATGAAAGGTGTTTCTGACCAATGTACCAGCATCTTGCCACATACTAGGGACAAATTTTATATTTTTAACAATGTCACTTTGATATCATTTTATCCATGATAAGATTGTTGATTTCATATTGATGCAGGATGTAAAGAAAGGCTATAAGTACAGAAAATCTGACACTGAAATGATCTGGTGAATTTATATGTCAACCGGCATTCAGTTTGGTTGGAAGTTTACTCCTGATACACTAATGCACACAAACCAATCTCCCATTGACTCCATCTGCACTCACGCTGCCTCGACAAGGCCACCAGCATGATCAAGGATGAATCTCACCCCGGTCACTCCCTCTTCTCCCCCTGATCCATCTTATCACCAACTAGAGAATGGTCCTGACCTACCATCCACCTCATAGGAGCCTCTCAGACTATCTTTAATTGGACTTTACTGGACTTTATCTTGCATTAAACGTTATTCCCTTAATCCCATATCTGCACACTGTGGACATCTTGCTTGTAATCATGTATAGTCTTTTAGTTCACTGGATAGCATGCAACAAAAAGCTTTTCACTGTACCTCGGTAGACATGACAATGATGTAAACTAAACTAAACTTCGACCCTCTCTTTTAAATGCCAATTGGCCTACAGATAATTTCCACCAATATTTAGTGGAAATTTAAAGTGTCCCAGAAGAAATACATTCATAGCCATTGTGGGTGGCCCTGTTAGGTTTGATTCAAGGCTAAACTCAAAATCTTATTTCCTGGCTGAGAGACTAATTCACTTAAGGGCCTTGTACATGGTTCTGGCAGAGTAGTGGTGATAAAAGAAAGAGTTACTCCTGAGCAGTCCTTCCAGACTCCATCCAATCCCTGCCAAGTAAATAGTTTTTTTTGAACTGCAAGTCAATTGTCCTGCTGGCCAACTCAGCTTCGTGTATTCCATAATGAAAACAGTTTAAAAGGGCCACACAAACAAGAAAGTAATGCGTTTTACAAGACCTGGGAATTCTGTCTGGGGTAACCTTGATTGGCCCTGAATGCAACAGACCACGAACACACACCAAGGCAGCACTTGAAGCATAAATTTTGGGCAAGGTGCCAAGCTGAGTGTTATTGGACACATTGTGAATTCCTGTCCCAGAGGGGCCATTTTGTCCGTGTCATAAAGAAGGCACTCTGCAGATGTGTGGGTCTCTGTATTTCATGCCTGCCTTTGTTCATGTGTCCATCAGCACTAGGATACGCTTTTGAATACTTATTAAGCCGCAGCCATAAACTGTAATACTCTTTCGATCCAGCGTCTGCCAGTAACTCAGACCTGTTCTTAGCTAATTTCTTTTCAAACTTTAGATCATAACATGATGGCTAAAATGTCATTAGTGAAATATAGCAATTTTGACACATTTATATCTACCTGCAGACATGTTAACTAATTTGAAGTCTGAGATCGTATGTAATTGAATTTTGTTTAATAAAGGAGGCAAATCAAATTTCCCCTAATGTTTCTAATTTACCTCCACGTGCCAATATAATGTGCAGCAATGATAAACCTCACTTCACATGCCAATTAATAATTGTAGCGAAGACCACCATCTTAATATAGAAAATAAGGATATGCTCCTGGCCCTTTCTTTATTGGGTAGTTTGTAGTTCTGTTATCATGATCCCACTACTGTCAGGCAAAAAGTCCAGAACCTTGAAAGTACGCACAACCAGACACAGAAACAGCTACTTCCTCTGTTATCAGTCTTCTGAATGGTTCTTCCATGAGCTAGGATATTGTCCGATTCATTTCTATTCCATTGCGAAGACTGGACTTTGTCCATGGTACTGATGTGCTGCAATGCTGAGAACTATATTCTGCCCTCTATATCTTCCCCTTTGCTTTACCTATTGAGTTTGATTTGATTGTATAGCTCTTTGAGCTAACGGAATCAAGGGATATGGGGAGAAAGCAGGAGCGGGGTACTGATTTAGGATGACCAGCCATGATCATATTGAATGGCGATGCTGGCTTAAAGGACCAAATGGCCTACTCCTGCACCTATTTTCTATGTTTCTATGTTTCTATCCATGTATAATACTATCTGATCTGATTCTATAGCATGCAAAACAAAGCTTTTCACTTTACCTCGGTACACGCAACAATAATAAATGTAAACCTAAATTTTGCATTTTGCCTGGGATTATTTGTTTTACCTTGCACTCCAGGTTAACTTTGAGTTACGATTTGATTTACTCACCTATTTCCACGTTATTGTTCTGCTTTATCCTTTGGAAGTCTTGTTTAAGCAATCTTATTATGGCAACTTTTTCAGTTCCTTTGAAACTTAAATTTATAGCAATCAGTTTGGCTTCATGCTTTTCATTAATTCAATTGCTTGTCTGAAGTACACAACGACAAGTTGCTTGGGATGGCTTTTACAGTGCCACAGCTAGTGAAGCCACTACCTCATGGTACTAGACACCCAGGTTCATTCCTGACTTTGTGTCCTGTCCATGTGGTATTTGCACTTTCTTCCTCCCGCATTGCAAAGACATGTGGGTTGGTAAATTAAATGGCTACTGCAAGTTGCCCCTAGTTGTGTAGGTAAGTCAGGGAGTCTGGAGAGCTGTTGAGAATGTAGAGAGAATGTAGGATGTATGTTGGATTTGTGTAAATGGAATGCTAGATGTTTGGCGAGGAGTTGGGAGCGGGGGTGGGGGGGGGGGGGGGGGGGGGGCGGTGGGGGTCTGTGCTGCATGTTTCTATTACAGCTTTGTTAAGTGTTGTGAAGTTGTTAGCTTAGAAATGTGTTTCCAATTGGTATCACTAAATGTGCTAGAGTGGTGTTAGTTTGTTTCACTCTGCCTCCAAAATTCATTCCGTTGACATAAATCCAATGAATCTAGGAGAGGGAGAGAGCAATGTACTGAATCAATCACATAGCTCATTAATCGTTGCAGACCAGGTTTAACTTTCCAGGCCATTCTCTTTACTTGAACAATGTCAAACTATTTAATACCAATAGCGACTTACATTTGAATAGCAACTTTAACATGGTAAAAATGTGCCAGGGTACATTGTCAAACCCCAAAACCCTGACACTAAGCCACATAAGGAAATATCAATATAGATGTTCAGAGGCAGAGTTCAAGCGATTTTAAGGGACTTGGAAAGTGAAAGCAGAAGACAGAATCGCTAGTGCTGTAATCATTAAATTCAGGGATGCCAAAGTGTCTAGAATTGTTTAAAGAAAGGAACTCAGAAGATCAATGGACTGGTGTCAGCTACAGAGACAAGGAGGGATTTGAAAACATGAAAGAGAACATTAAAATCAAGGCATTACTTCACGGAGAGCCAGGAAAGGTCAATAAACAATGGGTGATCTGAGATTGGTCTAAATCAGTTCAAGGGCAGCAGAGAGTTGAATGATCCCAGGCAGGGCTGGCCTTAAGCCGATTGGACCAATTGCTCCCAATTGGGCCCCGCGCCTAAGGGGGCCCCGTGCCAGAGTAATCTACTCTCGGCTCAGGTAAATCTACCCCGGGTGGAGGGGGCAGAGGGGGGTGGATGAGAGAGTAGAGGGGTGGAGGGGGACGAAAGGGATGGACGGGGAGGGGGTGTGAGGGGGAATGGAGAAGGGGGAGGTGGATCGTTCCCTCATGGTCCTGGGGCAGCGCTCCTACCCCTCCTGTCACTGTGCTTCACGCACACAGCCCCGGCTCCACCCCTCTCTCTCCCCGGGGAGACGTGGTGAACAATACAGGGAGGGCCGGGCCGGGGGTTGGAGCAATGTTTACAAACCTCAGCCTCAGCTCACACCCATTCGCCCGGACCCCTGCATCCACTCCTGCCGCCGGCCCTCTCCTTCCCTTCTCTCCTCCCCTTCTCTCCTCCCCTTCTATCCCTCCATTCCCTTCTTCCCTCCCTCCCTTTCATCCCTCCATCCCTTCTCTCCTTCCCTCCCTCCTTCCTCGCTTTTCCCTTCTCCCCTTCCCTCCCTCCCTTCTTTCTCTCCTTCCCTCCCTCCCTTCTTCCTCTACTCCCCTCACTCCCTTCTCTCCTTCCTCCCTTCCCCCTTGCCTCCCACACACACACACACACACACAACGCACAGACAACTAACACAAACACATCACACACAGACAATTAACACACACACACACACACACACACACACACACACACACACACACACACACACACACACACACACACACACACACACACACACACACCCACCCACCCCCCACCCCTTAGGATGGGGTCGACGCCCAAACGTTAATGCCTGGACTGATTTTGCACCAATAGTTATTGGTTTTCCAGGATCTAGTTAATTTTTTGTTATTTTTCATTTCACAGTCACTAAAACAAGTGGTATTGTAACTATGTACTTTTCAGAGGTGATCTACACATTTTGTTTGTTACTTGTAGGCTTACATGTGTGCAATTCTATATTAAAATGTAGCTTAGATCTGTTTGGTCCATTAACTCGCAGGCACTTTTTAAGTGCACATTTTGATTACTTTCCATTCTACCATAGAGATATAAAGTCTATAACAGACTTTGTTTGTATTTCTATCATTCTACAGACCTTGGCTGGGAACCTGGGGCTCACCAAAATTGTTCCAAATTGGGCCCCGCACCTCCTAAGGTCGTCCCTGATCCTAGGCATACAAAGAGTAAACTGAGAAAGACTGACCAAGAATGCATTGAAATAGCCAGGTGCTGCTGTTGTAAAGATGAAAATTGATAATTTATTTCAAGGACCAGGCAAAATCATTTGGGATCAAGTCGCAGTACATTACACGCTAATGCTATTTTTTAATAAAATAATTCATGATCTGACGTACCATCAATAATTCTATGATAAAGTATCAAGGCTGCAGGTAAGGCCACAACCTCAATATATTAGGTGTTGAGCTGTAATGACATTGAACAGAGTTGATATAGATAGAATACCAGGAATGAGTAGGTTAACCTATGATGAGCGTTTGTTGGCACTGGGCCTGTACTCAAGATTCAAGATTCAAGAGAGTTTATTGTCATGTGTCCCAGATAGGACAATGAAATTCTTGCTTTGCTTCAGCACAACAGAATATAGAAGGCATGAATACAGAACAGATCAGTGTGTCCATATACCATTATATAAATATATACACACATGAATAAATAAAACAGATAAAGTGCAAATAAACAGATAATGCGCTATTAATGTTCAGAGTTGTGTTGAGTTGAGTTCAATAGCCTGATGGCTGTGGGAAAGAAGCTGTTTCTGAACCTGGACGTTGCACTCTTCAGGCTCCTGTACCTTCTACCTGAAGGTAGCGGGGAAATGAGTGTGTGGCCAGGATGGTGTGGGTCTTTGATGATGCTGTCAGCCTTTTTGAGGCAGCGACTGCGATAGATCCCCTCGATGGTAGGGAGGTCAGAGCTGATGATGGACTGGGCAGTGTTTACTACTTTTTGTAGTCTTTTCCGCTCCTGGGCGCTCAAGTTGCCGAACCAAGCCACGATGCAACCGGTCAGCATGCTCTCTACTTTGCACCTGTAGAAGTTAGAGAGAGTCCTCCTTGACATACCAACTTTCTGTAATCTTCTCAGGAAGTAGAGCCGCTGATGTGCTTTATTTATAATTGCATCAGTGTTCTCGGACCAGGAGAGATCTTCAGAGATGTGCACGCCCAGGAATTTGAAGCTCTTGACCTTTTCCACCATCGACCCGTTGATATAAACGGGACTGTGGGTCCCCTCGCTGGAGTTTAGAAGAATGAGGGGACCCATTGAAACATACAGAATAGTGAAATGCCTGGATAGAGTGGATGCAGAGAGGATGTTTCCACTCGTGGGAGTGTCTAGGACTAGAGGTCATAGCCTCAGAATTAAAGGACGTTCTTTTAGGAGAATGAGGAGAAATTTATTTAGTCAGAGGGTGGTGAATCTGTGGAATTCTTCGCCACAGAAGGCTGTGGAGGCCAAGTTAGTGGATATTTTTAAGCCATAGATAGATAGATTGTTGATTAGTACAGGTGTCAGAGGTTATGGGGAGAAGGCTGGAGAATGAGGTTAGGAGGGAGGGATAGATCATTGAAAGGCTGAATAGACTTAATGGGCCAATAGAATTATTGAAAGGCTGAATTGACTTAATGGGCCAAATGGCCTAATTCTACTATCATTTATGACCTTATGACATGATCAATTCACCCCAATTAAAGCCAGCAATATTCCTATCCTGCTCAGAAAGAGGGTGGACTTGTTCAAAGCTATGCAACCCCACCTCACCACATCCACCCAAATCCTCTCAGAATTACGGGTAGTCACAAAATGCTGGAGTAACTCAGTGGGACAGGCAGCATCTATGGAGAGAAGGAATGTGCGATGTTTCGGGACGAGACCCTTCTTCAGACTCTGACCTGAAACATCACCCATTTCTTCTCTCCAGAGATGCTGCCTGTCCTGCTGAGTTACTCCAGCATTTTGTGTCTACCTTCAATTTAAACCAGTCCATTGGAGGTCAAAGGAGTTCATAGATATATCGTAGCGGCTCGTTATGCTAGCCGTAGGATCTCGTGACATCAGGTAAGTTGGAACGTTTTTTCCAGCCCGATAAAAAATGTCCACAAGTAAAAAAATGGTCGGGATGAAAGAAATTGGAACTTTTTACTCGCAAGGAGGGCATCGAAATAGTTATGGGAATTCGTAGACATACTTGTAGGAGTTCGTAGGAATTTGTGAACATAATCGTGGAAGGTCGTAGAAGTTCGTAGATTACCACGATCCTGATTTTTTTTTTTAGGTCCTTTAAACCTGACAGAGGTTTTGAATTAAGTCGTGAAAATGGGAAAGGCCCTTTACTCTGTGAAATAATTTACTTTTCAACAAGCAAAAAAAGGCCTAAAGGATAAAAAATAATTATGCATGCATGGTAGAGAGATGAACTGAATCAACCAAGAACCCAATGGAAGGGAATTGATCACCAACAAGATATTGGATCAAATATAGAATATGCTATCAAAAAAATAACATTAGGAATCATAGAACAATAGTATTTTCTTCTTTTCATGTCCATCTTGTCACAAATGTTGGCCTCGCTGTCATCGTCCGTCCTGAAAAGGACGCAAGCTTCCGGTGACAATCAGTGAAAGCCATCACTTGTCGCAGTAGATAATGGTTGTTGCAGAATTAGCTCAGGATACTTCCCCTTTCCAGCCCCACGATGTGGACGGTTCTGCTATGGGGCCAAAACAATAGTATGAGACATTAGGAGGGTTCGTTCTGACAAACTAAAATGACTTTATTTACAGAAGTTGGATTGCAAAAAAAAATAGCTGATAAAAGCAAGCATAATTGATAACATTGTGATGTGCCCTCTGGGGCGACTAGGGGTGCCGCATTGATGGCAGCCTCTGCCTACAGTCTGTCTGTTTTTCTGTGTTTTTTAGATTTGTAGTCAGTTTTAAAAGTTTGTTGGAGATTTCTTTAGCTTTTCTATGTGGGGGAGGTGGGTAGGGTAAGGGGGGAAACCGTTTCCCAGCCACTTCCTGGCGAGGACGCGATTATTCGCCGAGATTCTCCTCGCCCCCCTCCTCGCGGCCTACCACCTGGATTGGAGGGGCCTTTCCTGCCGGGGACCCAGACCAGAGCTTCAGCAGCGATGGCGCAGTGGTGTACACCTCGCGGAGCGGGCGATTGCTTACCTGGATCGCTGTTGAAGCTCCGGAGTGTTGGGCTTGCTGCTTCAACATCGGAGCTGTGGTTTGTAGAGCTTCCAGGGCGGGCGGTGCAGACTTCAACATCACGGAGTCCTGGGGCCCTTTGCCGAGGGCCGCCAGAGTTGAATCTCCGACCAGTGCACCCTGTGGACTTTGGGAGCCGCGGACTCCGTTAGGAGGTGGCCGATTTGGATGTCCAAGCCGCTGAGGATGTCCTCCAGTCCTGATGTCGGACTTCCATCACCCTGGCGAGCGGCCCTGAACATCGGGCCGCCCGTAGCGGCGACATCAGGGGGTTCAGGAGCCCCCCTGACCACGGGAGGACAACAGAGGAGGATGGCTGAATTTTGGAGCCTTCCCTCACAGTGGGAAACTTTGATCCCGCTGTGTGGGGATGTCTGTGTTAAAGACTTTCGTGCTCTGTGCTCTTTATTATTCGTATGGCTGTATGGCGACCACACATTTCACTGTAACAATTGGTACAGGTGACAAATAAATAAATGCATCTTGTATCTTGTAAATAAAAATATAACTTTCAAGGCATTGCCGCTCTCTAAATGAAATACAGGAAATAGATCCAAAACTCCATTTACTGCCTACTACATCAGAGGTGTCACAAATAGGAAATAATACAATGGTGTTAGCCATTTTGTCAATTTAGTTTCTTTATTTGCTTGGATCATGTATCTGCTGTATTTAACATACATATTATAGAATTATCAGAGTAATTCGGTAAACCATTTCTCACCAAATGGTTTGCAACAGTAATCATTGTATAATCTCATCACAATTCACAACCCCCCACTCTCAACAGAGCAGCGATGACTAAATTTCTGATCTCAAAGTGCAGGTAGATTTAGGTTTATTTTTATCTTGTGTACTGAAATACAGTGAAAAGTTTCCCTTTGCATGCTGTCAAATCAAATCAGATAATAGTATCCATGTACCATCAGGCCAAACCTAAAGACAATAGGGAGAGTGAAGGGAAGATGCAGAGTGCAGAATATAGTTCTTGGCAATGTAGCTCAATATTTCTTGTGACATGAGGTAAAGGAGAATTGGACAATACCCTAACCTATGGTAAGACCTTTTAGATGCCTAATAACAGAGGGGAAGAAGCTGTTTTTGAATCTGGTGGCGCATGCTTTCAAGCTTCTATACTTTGAACCTGATGGGAGCAGGGAGAAGAAGAAATTACCAGAATAGGAAAGGCCCTTGATTATTTCCTGAGGCAGCGCGGTGTAGATGGTATCAATGTTAGGGAGTTTGGTCTTTGAGATGGACTGGGTTACATCCACAACGCTCTGCAATTTCTTGCAGTCTAAGGCAAAACTGTCTGAGAGTCACTGGAGACATGCAAAATTTCTTCAGTCTCCTGGAGAAGTAGAAGCGTTGGTGCGCCTTCTTGCCTGTTACTTCAATGTGGTTCGTCCATGACAGTTTGTTGATAATATTAACATCAAGGAACTTGACGATCTCAACCATTTCCACATCCGCACCATTGATTTTGATTTAGTTATGAACTTCACCAAGCTTCCTGAAGTTGATAACTAGTTCCTTCCTCTAACATATCAATATCTTTGTTCAAGGGTACCTTTTGTGCACGTGTCTGATACTGTATACATTTCAGGAGTCTTAATTATTGATAAATCAAGTGTTGAAGTAAATAGTTAGCCAATTCATTACCACATCGTTTTTTCTGGACACGGTAACAGTTCACCCGGCAGTTCTTATTATTGGTGTAAAGCCTGTCATGTCGCAAAATCGTACATGTTCTGAATTAGCAATGGTTGCATGAAGAAAGGTATGTACTGGAGCTAAATACATTTAATCATGAAAATACTGGGACTGAATACAGGATAACAACTATGCAGAACTACAGTTACTAAAAATATGAACTTTAAACAGATATTGTTGGCAATACAAAGCAGATTGGGCAGCATCTATAGAAAGAGAAACAGTTCAATATTTCAGTCTGAAGAAGGGTCTCAACCCGAAACGTCGCCAATTCATTCTCTCCATAGATGCTACCTCACCCGCTGAGTTTCTCTAGCATGTTTTGTCTACCTACGATTTTTCCAGCATCTGCTGTTCTTTCTTAAATATTTCAGTCTGTTCATTTTTAATTCTGGTTCCAGCATTTTTCTGTTCTCTATCAGTAGAGCTGGTATTGACCTTTGAGGAAAAAAATGTCCTTGTACTCCTTACAACATTCTTCTGTTTACCAACTCATTGTTCCCGCCCCTTGACCATCTTCTATCCTGGGCGACCTTCTCCTTTTATCCCACTTCTCAACAGTTAATTACTTTCCCTGCAGAAGCTGATAAAGTAACAGTTAGTGAGATTACAGAATACAGGTGATAGTCAATTTGGCTACGAGGTTTTCATTTCAGCTGATTTTTTTCTCTCCATTAAGGTGAGAGGGGCCAAGTTTGAAGCAGTTAAACCCCTGGCCCATGAGTAGTGTAAGGTGAGTGTTGGGTGCCTGCAACGTGCTGCTAGGGATGGTGTGAAGGCTGATACATTAGTTGCATTTAAGAGTGTTTTTAATCGACACATGCCTTTGCATTAAATGGGGGGATATGGATTATGTGCAGGCAGAGGAGATTAGTTAAATGGTGACATGTTCAGTGTAAATATTGTGGGCCAAAGGTCCTGTTCCTGCGCTGTAGCATTCTATGTTCTATTTTCAATGTTCTATGTTAAATTCCGTGAAAAAAGAATTGGAGCAGATGATAAAACAGACTGATTCAAATAAAGCCAGCAACAATTTAAGAGTCAATAAGCTATTAAACACTAATACTGTTTTTGTCTTCGCACTATTATCGTTGATAATAATAATATATATAAATAAATAAAGCTGGAATAAAACTAGCTTGATGGTTGTTGGGAAGAAGCTCCCCATACAGTTTTCAGGCTCCTCTATCTTCTTCCCGATGGCAGGAGTGAAATGAGTGTGTGGCCGAGGTGGCGACATGATACTGGCTGCCTTTTTGAGGCAGCGACTCCTGTTTATTCCTTTGATGATGGGCAGCGATGGACCTGTGATGGACTGGGCAGTGTTCACGATGTTTTGCAATCTTCTTCATTCTTGACCATGTGAGTTGCCGAACCAAGCGTGATGCAACCAGTCAATATGCTCTCCATTGCACACCTGTAGAAGTTCAAGAGTGTAGATTGTTTACTTTACTTACTAACCAATGTAGTGCGTGCATTATTATTAGAAGCTCCGCCTACTACCACACCATTCATACTATCGCAACACGAAATGTGCTGTTAGTTAGTACTGCTGCATGCTATACCAGATCCGTGAGTATGTGTGATTATTCAACATGGTGTCAGAAGTGGAATACGAACCCACGCCTCCAGTTGGCTTCACTAGCCAGTGTTTTAAAAACATTGCTCAATTATGGGATTTTCACCATGTCACCAGCAGTCCAGAAATTCCACAATCAAACGGACTTGCAGAATGGGCTGTCCGGAGCACCAAGCAATTGATGGAGTGCTCACACCTTGCTAAATCCGATATCTACCTGGACTTGCTCAACCTGAGAAGCATCACCTGTGACCCAATACTGGGATCTCCTGCCCAACACCTGATGTCCTGACAGACTCGTGCTGCACTGTCTGTGTCCCAACAACTACTGCAGCCACAGGTTCATTCACCACTTGCTGTCCAGAAACAACTCCAAATGAAACGCGATACTCAAAAGCTTATTTTTTTAATAAGTCCAGCAAACCACTTACACATCTTTCCAGTGGCCAAGTCATTCGCCTTCAAACCAACAAGGGCTATGGCTGTTTGAGTTTCATCCACAGTCCCGCAAAAGAGCCACGTTCGGTGCCCCGCTCGCCTGCCTCACCGTGTTTGTCCCCCAGGATCCCAGTGCTCCCGCCGCACGGAACCCTCGCCGGTGAAGGGAGGAGACGTGGATCTGTACCGTACACGCACGGGACAGGTTTGTAGGCCGCCCCTTAGATATGGGGACTTTGAACCATCTCAACTTCCCTGTATGCGATATTAGCGTTTTGGTTACATTATTAATCAGTCAGCACCTAGTAACGTGTTTATACATAAATATCACTTTATTGTAGATGGGTTTCACTTTTTATTCTTACAGTGTGTGTTGTGGTGTGTTGTTTAAGTTACACAATAAATATTGTTATAACTGATCCGTATGTGTGATTTACTCAACAAAGAGAGAATTTATTGACATATACGGAATCTCCGCAGTCTTCTAAGGAAGGAGTGGCATTGATGGGCTTTCATTATGATTGCATCAATGTGCTGGTTCCAGGATAGTCCTCAGAGATAGGCACACCCAGGAATTTGAAGATTTTGACTATCACCACCACCATCCCGTCGATGAAGACAGGTTTGTGGTTCCTCGTCCTACCCCTTCCAAAGTCAACGATTAGTTCCCTGGTTTTACTGACATTGAAATTAAGGTTGTTTTTCTGGCACATTTGGCCAGTTGATTGATCTCCCTTCTATGCTCTGACTCAGCGTCATCTGTAATTTGTCCAACAACTGTGGTGTCATTGGCGAATTTGAAGATGGAGTTGGATCTGTGTCTGGCTACACAGTCATGAGCATAGGGTGAGTAGAGATGGGGGGCTGAGCACACAGCATGAGGTGCTCCTTTGCTGATGGTTATAGAGGAGGAAGTGTTGCCAATTCATGCAGATTGTGATCTGTTCACGAGGAAGTCGAGGATCTAGTCACAGAGGGATGCGCAGTGACGCAGTTCCATGAGCTTGGTAGCCGGTTTGGAGGAGATGGTTGCGTTTAACAGCGAGCTGTAGTTTACGAACAACAGCCTGGCGTATGTTTTTATTGTCCAACTGATCAAGTGCAGAGTGGAGACCCAGTGAGATTGCATCCTCGGTTTTTCCTGTTGCGGTGGTAGGCTAAGTGGGTCAAGATTCTTGTGTTGAGGTACGAGTTAATATGCATCATAAACAACCTCTCAAAGTACCTCATCAACACGGACATTAGTGCCATTTAGGTTGGGGCTTTTTAATTCGTTCGGTAGTATATTTGTAAATGTTATTGAGGTTTAAAAATCTTTAAAAACGCGCATGCGCCGATTCCTTCAGTCAGCGCCATGCAGATTCGTCACTGTTCCTGTCAGTCAATGCCACGGGCGGGATGGTGACGATCCTTCCTGCCCCACCGGCGGCAGCCTGTTCCGCCCCACTCACAAACTCCTCTCTTCCCCCATCACAGTAACTTGTCTATCGTCTCCCCCACCACCGGCGGCGGCCGTGGGGGGGTTTCAGTGGAGGCCCTGGTCCCGTCGCTCTCTCTCCCTCATCACTCACCCCTCTCCCCCGCCACCCTCTGCGGCAATGATGGTCCCGTCTACCCGTCCCCCCGGGTCCGTCTCCTCCACCGCCGCTGTTGCAGTAATTCATCCTCATGGCATTCTCGGAGGAGATCTTCTCCACCAGCTCATCGAAACTTGTGGTGTCCACGGTGCCCATGGGCCGAGCGGCAGCTGAGCCGGAGTGGGCAGAGAGAAGGAGGAAGAGTCGGGTTGCAGGGTGGCCGAGCAGTTTTGCAGAGTTTGAGTAACTCACACACACGCACGTTCGCACACACACACATGATGCAAACTGGTCCAATCGTCACGTCAATAGGAGCTAACAATGAAAAACCTGTGGAGGAAGGAACTGCAGATGCTGCTTTTTATGATGGAGGGAGGGTGGGAGGGAGTGACTAAGGGTAGGGGAAAAGGAGAGGGAGGGAGAGGGGTTGGAGGGGAGGTGAGCAGGGAGAGTGGGGGTTTGAGAGAGATGAAGGAGTAGGAAGTAGAGGGGAAAGTGGGGGAGGAGGGGCAACAGAGGGAGTGGAGGGGGGGAGTGCGGAAGTAGAGAGTGGGGAATAGAGGGAGAGGAGGGCAGCTGGGGAGGTCAGGAGGGATTGTGGGAGGATAGGGGAAGTGAGGAGTGGGGGAGAAGAGTTATGGAGGGAGGAAGGGGGTGACTGAGGGTAGGTAAAGGAGAGGGAGGGAGAGGTGAGGGAGGGATTGGGGGAGGTGAGGGAGGGATTGGGGGAGGGGAGGAAGAGAGCGGAAAGAAGTTGGAGGGTGAAGAGGAGGGGGAGGGAGTGCTGGGGATGAGGGGAAATGAGCCGTGTCTGCGCAGTTGGGGGCTATGCATGAGTGGTGCAATATTGTGTTGGGTGACGGGTTGCATTGGGGGAATGGGTGAGTGGTAGAATATTGCATTAGGGAACAGGTTGCGTTGGGGGACCAGGCCTCCCATGTGACAGGGACCCAATGGGCCCCACTTAGTCTAGTATCCTTCTAACCCTCTCCTATCCATGTATAGAGAAGTACATGTACTTGTGCATGTCCATTTGACTCAAATGACATTTGTTAGCATGTTGGGTTTGATGGAAACAGCATTGTATAGTAGCAACATTTCTAATATTCTTCACTACTTGGAGAGGGGGCAGTACCATAAGCAACTAATCTACATAAAAGTCTTGGAGATATGAGTTTAAATCCTTTAATGTTATTATTAACATGGAGTCCAGCAAAACAGTGACCAAGAATTTGATTTATGCTTCACATATTAATAAATTAAGGATATATAATTGTATCTATGACACTATTATTCACCACCAACACGAAGGAACAACTCGGGTATGGAAAAGAAGCACGAATCTTTAATCGGACCAGTCTTAAATTAACGCACAAAATCTGTGGTGATTGTATTATTGCCTCTATGAATGCAAATGCTTTGATTACAAAAGTACAAAGTAGGCCTGCATGGAGTGTGGTCCCCAATGCTTTTCATCCTGGGTACTTTATCACAGTCATGTTATTTATTGCTGTTTTCTATTTTTACCCCCAGAAAGGGCCCAGTCATGAAAATATTGCAATAATTACAGATTTCCCTGAAAGCTTATGAATTAACAGAAACAAACACATTCTGCCTGTGACCTTGTGAAAGTTTTGTACCCTGAGGTTTAGCAAGTATTTGTTAATATGAGTATGGTGAGATTTATTTATTATTATGCATCTCACAGCTGTATAGCCGCCAGATATGCAATAAATCCTTGACAAGACCTTGCTTCCATAAAAAGAACATCCTTAAAAGTATTTTCTGTAAAGCTACATTTACAGTATGTGGTGCTGCATGACTGAGTGGTGACCTACTGCCCTACTTAAAATTAAGTGTTTTTTAAGTCCAACATTCTGATTTGACTTAAAAAACAAATATATTCACGATGAATGAGATGATATGGAAAATTTAGTTGCTTATAACTTAAGATTGTTATTTTGGAAGGATTAGAGGCATGTTTTCTGTTACCATAGGCGCACTGACAGTATGGTCTTCATAATCTCTGAGAATGATTAAATGACTGAAATTAATGGTGCACATTTACTGTGAATGTTTGACTGTGTATGGCAATCGGTGTGATTGTTCGTCATGGAGCAGAGAAATTTAAGGGAAGAATTAACAGAGGCATTAAAACTTTTGAATGATTTTTTGCCACTGAATAAGCAAAAAATATTTCCACCAGCAGGAGATCAGTACCTAAAGCGCACAGATTTAAGGTTCAGAGGGAAGCTGAGGATGTACTTAGCGTAAATATTGTAGCAATGTTACAAAATTTTGAGATTTAAAAAATCAAGTCTGCAATTTATCCCATCAGATAAAGCATAAAAAGAAGTTTTATTTGACACCTAATTCACTTTCATATCTTCAGTATTAAAAACATTATGGCCATTTTCATACTCAGAAATTAGCATCTTGTTCCCTTTTGCTTTTCCATTGACTTTACACAAAAGCTGCGATCAAGGACAGTCAAAAGCCCATAACTTTCTTAAAAATTAAGAGAACTGAATGACATTTTCAGTTATTATAGATTGCAGCATTCTGAAACAAATGTGAAACAATCTTACTTGGATGACCTGGAATAAAAGCATATAATTAATTAGTTACCTAATTGTAGCTAATTACAAAATTCAATTGCTAGATCTAAACATCTATCCATTTCTTAAGAAAAGGTTAACATTTTTAAAAAGCCTAAGTGTCCAAATAACATTCACACAAGAATTCACAATACAACATGATTTTTAAATCTCATCATGAATTTATAGGCCAAATTGAAGGAATTTAGTGTTTAATTCCCGTAAATTAATGGCCATTTAAATCAACTTGCGAGTGGGTTTTTGTGGAACGCAATCGTTTGGAACGTTGCGGTTTGTGGTGAATTTAACTCCCAGTGGGCAGGAAAAATACTGCCAGTTCGTATATTTTTTTAGTCACCTTTTCGCAACATGAAATTTTGATTAAAGGCTTCCTATGAAGCACGTTTTATGTAAAACTAAACTGTGTACCTTCTTTTGTCCCCTACGTAAGATCCGTCCCGTTGTCAGCGTTCACGGCTTGAGAAGATGATTTTTAAATTACTCATGCTAATACATTATCCAGCGTAGTTTAAAACAAATGTCGGAGCGATTTCTCTTCAGCAACAAAATCCCCTGAGATTAATCGATTTGAATGGTCTGGAGTATAGGGCATTTTAAACCCGCCCCCCTCTCAAAGGCGCCAAAGTCGCGCACACGGGCAGTGGCAGAATTGCAGCGCTGCTAAAGGTAAGTTTTGTAACATACCTAAATATTGTTACGTTCTGATATCTAATTCTTTATGGTTATGGAAACAGATTTAACAATAAACAAAAATGCAAATTTATATAAACATGAAGACAGTGGAAGTTAACTTTTTGTGGGATCAATGTATACTATTTTCAAAGAGCCAGTTTATTATTTATGGTTTCAATTACCTCAACGGTTATATGCCACGTTTCAACTAGTGGGAGAATCTAGGACCAGAGGCCGTAGCCTCAGAATAAAAGGACGTACCTTAGAAAGGAGATAAGGAGGAATTAATTTTTTTAGAGGGTGGTGAATCTGTGGAATTCATTGCCATAGAAGGCTGTAGAGGGCAACCCAATGGATATTTGTTAAGATGGAGATTGACAGATTCTTGAGTTGTATGGGTGTCAGGGATTGTGGGTAGAAGACAGGAGAATAGGGTTGAGAGGGAAAGATAGATGAGCAACGATTGAATGGCAGAATAGACTTGATGGGCCGAATGGACTAATTCTGCTCCAACAACTTCTGAACATGCCGTAGATACACCATACGTTCAACATACGTAAAATATGGTGTTATAACATCTGTTGGTCTGATATTAACTAAAGTGGTTTATTTCCAAAATGGTTTCATAGCGCACACACAAGATAGACACAAAATGCTGGAGTAACTCAGCAGGACAGGCAGCATCTCTGGAGAGAAGGAATGGGTGATGTTTCGAGTCGAGACCCTTCTTCAGACCCGAAACATCACCCGTTCCTTCTCTTCAGAGATGCTGCCCATCCCACTGAGTTACTCCAGCATTTTGTCTCTATCTTCGGTTTAAACCAGGATCTGCAGTTCCTTCCAACAACACATTTCACAACACACACAGATTTGCAATGCATCTTCTGCCAGTCTACCTCCTGATGAACTGGCACATGGAAGATATCCAGTAGTAGTCCATAGATGAGGAAGTGTTTAAATTTGGAATGCTGATTTGTTGGATCGCTACATTTGGAGCTAAATACTTACAACTTCACACATCTGAACATGCATGTAGCACCAGCAAAGCTACTCCATTCGCACAATCCAAGGGAAGCATCAGCTACATGTACCTTGCTACCTTGGCGCTTCAGTGGGAGCGATTCAGCCTCCTAGAAAAGGGGATGCTTATGAAGAAGGAAAAATATGCCTTCAGATTCAGAGATGTTAATTGACTTTAAGGGGAGCTAAACACTTCATTGGGTCACAGGCAGAGGCATGCAATCACTCAATTGTCATCACTGGTTATATGCTATAATTTAATTATTTTTTAAATCAACAGGTAGGAGTCAATTGTGCATCATGATCTCTGTGCTTATTTTCAGGAAATAACTAATGTAGTTGCTTATTTTTATTAATCTTAGGCTGAGCCTCATGTTGGTCATTTCCTTTGTCACATTCAACGTGCAACAATAAGCTACTGATAAACAGTAAACATTCACCCCTTTGCTTCATCACTTACATCAGATCAAGAATGACCTTCATGCTAATGATATTTACCTGCACTTACATCTAATGCCCCTGTCCCACTTGGGAAACCTGAACGGAAACCTGAACGGAAACCTCTGGTGACCTTACGCCCCACCCAAGGTTTATATGAGTTTCCCGGAGGTTTCAGGCGGCAGGTCTCTAATTTTATTCCCCAAAGATTCAATTGTATAGAGTACTCTGTCATCTAATCATGGCTGGTCAATTTTCCCTCTCAACGCCATTCTCCTGCCTTCTCCCTGTAACATCTGACATCCTTACTAATGACAAATATTAGAATTTCCACTTTACAAATACCCAATGACTCGGCCACCACAACTGAGTTGCAATGCATTCTACAGACTGACCACCCTCTGGCTACACAAATTCCTCCTCATCTCCACTCTAAAGGTACATGACTTTATTCTGAGGTTGAGCCCTCTGAGTATAGACTCTTTCATTACTGGAAGAGAAGGAATGGGTGATGTTTCAGATTGACACCCTTCCTCAGATTTGTTAGGGTTAAGGGAAACACCCTAATTTCCCTTATCCCTAACCAGATTGAGGAAGGGTCTCGACCCGAAATGTCACCCATTCCTTCTCTCCAGAGATGCTGCCTGTCCCGCTGAGTTACTCCAGCTTTTTGTGTCTATCTTTTGTTTAAACCAGCATCCGCAGTTCCTTCTTACACATCTCTCATGCCAGGACTAGTCCCTGAGAATCTTTGGTGTCTGAAAGGCATATTTTATCAAGCCAACAAATTGCCTCCTCTTTAAAACAATTCAATGGTAGAGAATGTGAATGATAGACCTTTCAGTGAGAAAAGCATGTAGGACTTATTCTGTAGTGTCATTCGCTACATGAAATGGCTTAATCTCTGTGCACTACAAAATTTTACAGTGGTGGACCTCAGAAAAAAAAAATTGTAGGCTTGACTGAACACGCATTTCATTCACCAATGAATCTTGAGCTCATGCACTTTCAATCAGAGAATAACTTATTAAACTCCCCGGAGAGGTAGTCAAAGCACGTCCCATGATAATTCTTATTTAAAGCTTCAGTTGGTTGCAGAAAAGGTCACATTTGTTCTCCATGCACGAGAAAATTGCTTCAGAAATGCAAGATCAAGGCAGCCTATTGTGATCCCTGGCTCGAAATGTTCCTGTGAAATAAAATCAATGGAAGAAGGAAATCATGAGATGGCAAGCTTTCAAACAGAGCATCCCTTCATTTTATTATCTTGTGCCAGGAAGCTTGAAGGTGTGATCTGTTATGGGCACCAAATTATGTTGTAATTCGGAAGTGGCCTCAATGGGAATGCCCAGCGTAATTAATTGAGATGCTGCCAGTTTTCCAGTTTTGGATAACTTGGATGATTGGATGATTTTGGATCTATTAATTGTTTCTTTATTGTTGTATGGTTTGCAAGAATGCTAGGACTGGAATCAATTGGCTCAGATGTATGAAGTTATACAAAACGGAAGCAGACTCTCCAGACTAAATCCTCCATACCAACCAAGTTTCTACCATGGATAAACCCATTTGCTTATGTCTGGCTCAAATTCCTCCAAACCATTCCTTTCCAATTACCTGTTTAAATCTGCTCCATCAACAATCTGGCTCCTGTACCTCTTCCAAACTCATTGATTTCATTAACCTCACTACTAACTTCCATCCTGCCCTCAAAGTCACTTGGACTATCTTTGATACCTCTCTCCCTCTCTTGATCTCTCTGTCTCCATCACAGGGGACAGACTATCGACTGACATCCACTACAAACCCACCGATTCCCAAAGTTATCTGGACCACATCTCCTCCCACCCTGCCTCCTCCAAAGATGAAATCCCCTACTCTCAATTTCTCCATCTCACTGCTTCTGCTCCAAAGATCAGGCTTTCCATCCCACGACATCCAAAATGGCCTTTTTCTTTGGGAAACATTGTTTCTACCCTGCTGTTATAGATGGATCCCTTACCCGTGTCCCCTCTGTGTCCCTTATGTCTGGTCTCATTCTCCCTTCCTCTGATTTGACATGGAATTTGCTCACCTTAATTCATGATCCTTCCTCTGTTTATTTCTCAGTTCTGAAGTATTTTCGGCTAAGAAAATAAACAAAAGTGTATACCAATGCCACCAGACTCCTAGATATATGGTTGTCTTTGTTGCATTTTCCAGGAACATTTTAGGCAAAGTTTTTAAAAAATATTAGTTTATAAAACATTTCAGAAATCTGAACATTCCAGCAAAATCTGGGCTTATATTAATGAGCATTCTTCACAATGAGACCGAAGAAGTGTTTTGGAAATTACACACCGTTATTGTTGTTTGAATTACATCTTCTAGTTGCAATTATAGTTCCATTGCAATGCTGGCTACAAATGACTCCTTTATTGAAATTAACTAAATTAAAATAACAAATGATCTAAATTCAAATATAAAGAAGAAAAACAGCAACACAGGGAGGTGTTCTATTAAGCAGAAAATGACTTTGCAAAGTAGTTGGATATATTTAACATTCAGATTTTGCTTGAAGTTTCTAAAGTTGGGAAATACACAAATCTAAAGATCTTTTCAGTCAGGTTCCACATTCTACATTTCTATATATTGCCAGAGTCCAGATGTATGATTTGTCTTTTATTCAAGCGGTTCCTCCCAGATGATCTTATTTTTTTACCCCACATTTGCCTAATCCTGAAATGGGCGTAATTGAACTGCAATCTATTTTGATAAAGCGACTGTATAGTCGGAAACAGGACATTAAAGAGAAAGTTGACAACATCCAGGCTTGAATTAGTGAACTTCTCAAACCATAATTCCTTCGAAAGGCTAAGTGCCACCAGTTCAGTGTATAATTGAAATTTCAGAATGTTATAGATGTTATAAAAGTCAGAATATTATAAATGCAAATATAATTCTAGTGACCTAAACGTGTTATCTGGGCTGACACTGAAATGTGTAATTGAGGGAATGTAGCATGCTCAAATATCATCAAGACCTTTCATGATGCACTGAGCTGTTCTTTTCAATATTAACCACAGAACCAACGTAAAAAAAAAGTAATCTGGTCATTTTCTTCATTGCTGTTTGTGGTATCTTGCTACGCACAAATTGCCTGTTGGTTTTGTGATCTTACAAATTTAATGTGCACACATTAAAAAATAATAATAATTGTGCACTCCTTGGAGTGCCCTTAGAAACTGAAAGGTGCAATTTATATGCAAAGTCTCTTCCTGTTCTTCAGCTGTAATTTGTAACCACTTGCCAACCAATCCATACCAGGGGAGAAAGTGGATGTTAGGCTATTCTCTTCTGAAGTAGGCTCTGCTGTTTATCTAAAGGACAAGGCAAGACAGCCTGAAGCTGGATTTATTCAATTTGGATGAAGTTTGGGTTTTTATAAAGTAATGCGCACTGGCATGGCTTTGAGCCAGATTCCATCCCCTTCAGTTATTATTCTAGCCCAGAGACATTTCCATACTGCCTGTTGATACATGAAGGTACCCCAACAATCGGCCGTCTTTGCACAGAACTATATTTAGAGCTTAAGCAGAATACTTAATTGATACATTTCCTCTTATATTGTGATGCAAAATTAAAAATTCAGTTCCGCTGTGAAAAAAATCAAAACGAAACATACACCAGAGCCTATGGAAAACATAAAACAAGCCAAGGTAATTGTAATTCACACAAATGCCCAGAATAGAAAAGAACCTCAGGCAATCCTTTTTGATCATAGTGTCGGTAGTAAAACATGTCATTGCTTCTCACTGAGTGGGCTGATTATCCCATCAAAAAAATAAGGAAAACACAATGAGAAGCAAAATAAAAATAACCCAAAAGCAGATACATTTTACAAAGTTTATTCAATGTATGAAACAAGCTAACATTAAAAAGATAATTCTACCTGAAGACCTGAAGTAATACAAATTGTTGAAAGAGATAAAAAAAATACTGCATTCAGCAAAGGGATGAAAATAGTATGGAATAACTCTGGTTTCCTCCCACTATCCAAAGACATGCAGGTTTGTACGTTAATTGGCTTTTGTAAATTGTCCCTAATCGGTAGGATAGAACGGGTGAACGGAGATCGCTGATCGACCAGCGATGATCCCATGCACTCGCACTATCCCACACAGTTGGGACAATTTACAATAAACAATTAACCTACAAGCATGTATGTCTTCGAAGTGTGGGAGGAAATCGAGGACTGGGAGAATACCCATGCGGTCAAAGGGAGAATGCACAAACTCCATACAGACAGCAGCCAAAGTCAGAAATTGAACCCAGGCATCTAGTGCTGTAAGTCAGCAACTTTACCTATGTGTCATTGCACCTTCCTGCACCACTGAGCCGACTGTGGGTAAATTGTAATTTTCCAGTACATATCAAGATGTGAAGGAAAGGTTACTGGTGGGATGGTGTTTTGGTTATCAATTGATAATTGTACATTGCTACATGATTGCCAACTATGGGCACAGCCTCCCATTTTATGACGGCTAGTTGGGAGGTTTGTCTGGGTTCTCGTCTCATGAGATGTGGCACCTTATTGTGATGCTTGAAATGGATTCCAATAAGGTGGCAGTGAGCTGAATTAAACATTTTACTTGCTGCCTGGCTGGCTATATCCACTATGGTTCAAGTGACTGGCTGCTAAATGGCATTGGGAGCTGATGGATGCAGCAGGGCTGGGAGAAACAGGATTGTTCCATTCATGAATCCTCCAGCAAATATTTTGCTGTGATTGGCAAAATCCTATAAGCCAATGCATCCTGTTTGTGATCTTTGCCAGGCCTTTTAAAGTTGCATGGCCTTTGTTAAGCTTCTCTCTGCTACCTGATTTTTAATCACTTTGTCTCTCATTCCTCTCATTCTGTAATCTTTGCTCTGATATTCTACAGTTTTTGATAATCATTTTTTGCTCTTTGTTCGGTCTTTGTTGATTTTGTCTTTTTGCTCCATTCTTCACTTCAGGCCCTGAGACAAGGTTTGGTGTTCCACAATGTTTCAGAATTAGAAAACAACATAGAAAAATATAGAAACATAGAAAAATAGGTGCAGAAGTAGGCCATTCGGCACTTCGAGCCAGCACCGCCATTCAATAGGATCATGGCTGATCATCTAAAATCAATACTCTGTTCCTGCTTTTTCCCTATATCCCTTGAGCTAAATCTAATTCAATTGAAATATTTTTGATCATTCTCGATAGTTGAGATAGAAAGCCAAATAAAGCATTCAATCTGATAGAAGGCTGTTCTGTGATATACGTTTCCCTCAGCATACCCAGCCCTACTTCCAACCTCCCCATCAACAATGAAACCCCTTCATCTGCCCGTGCAACTTAAAACAAAAAGTTCTTCGTGGTTGGTCAGTTAATTTTTAGAAAAGACCAGTTGAAAACTTCCTTACTTTCAAAAACTGCAATCTTACATCTACTTTTGATGTAAGAGATTGAATTGAAATGTCAGAGCAAGCTTTAGATGGGAATGGAAAATGCACTCCGGTTGCAGCAGACAGCTGCTTCCCAATACAGTCGAATGTCTGATTCATGAATTCATAAGTTCGGCCAATCAAGTCTACTCTGCCATTCGATCTATCTTTCCTTCTCAACCCCATTCCCCTGCTGTGACCCCATAACCCCTGACACCCTCATAAATCAAGAATCTGGTGATCTCCACCTTAAAAACATCCATTGACTTTGCGGCCCCAGCCGTCTGTGGCAAATAATTCCACAGATTCACCACCCTCTGACTAAAGAAATTCATCCTCATCTCCTTTCTAAAGGTACATCCTTTTATTCTGAAGCCTTGGCCTCTGGTCCCAGACTATCCCACTGGTGGAAACATCCTCTCCTCATTCGCTCTTTCCAAACATTTCACTATTTGGTTGATGGAGACAGTGTGAGGTTTTTCAGCACCTTTCTTGTTCCGCTGCAGAACAAGTGGAATGTGGTCAAGAAAACCTTGATCAATATTTCAATTGTTGGTCAATTGTTCCTCTGTAACAATAGAAATAAACTCTAATCATCCAATCAAACAGGGACAAGTCGCAGACTTCATAACATTTCACATTGACTGAGTAGCACTCACCTTTCATGGTCTCAGTTGAAATGCATGGATTCCTCATATTAATGTCATCCACATCTGTAATGTGTGAATAATCTCTACATGTAATCTCACAGATCCATCCTGAAGCCAAGCAGAGAGATCCTGTGCAATGACTGGGCCTTCAACAAAGGGCACTGAGTTGTGTCCGTGAGCCAGATTAAGCTCTGTCCATGATATTTCTTTGAAATTCTTTCAGTGATGTGTAATCTGGCCATGTTTAAATAAATCAAGCATCCTGGCAAACAATTAAAATAAATGCAATCTACCTTAATCCTCCCTTTCCTCTTTGAAGGCATGAAAACCTCTCAGTGAAAAGGGTCCATAGATTTTGAGCTACTTCTAACCTGGGATAGAACCAGGGGAGCAGACTCTGCATGATCGTTGTGGAGAATTCCACCCAACCCGAAACATCACCTATCCATGTTCACCAGAGATGCTGCCTGACCCACTGAGTTCTTACAACACTTAGTGTCTTTTTTTGTAAACCAGCATCTGCACTTCCTTGTATCACCTATTCTGCTGTCAGACTCTACAGTGGAAGAATGCCAGTTAGAAACCATGGAAAATTGTCATGGGATTCCAAAACCTACTGGCACCTACAACAATACTTTTATTTTAATGATTTCTCATGATACGGAAACACCTGCTTACCATGTTATTTTAGTTTAGTTCAGAGATACAACGTGGAAACAGGCCCTTCGGCCCACTGAGCCTGCGCCGACCAACTATCATCTGTACACTAGTTCCATTCTACACACTGGGGACAATTCAGAGAGGTCAATTAACCTACATGGTTTTGGAGTGTGGGATGAAACCAGGGCACAAGGAGAAAACCCATGCATTCAACTGCATATGTACCAGAACCTCCTGTGGTCAAGATCAAACTCGGGTCTCTGGCACTGTAAGGCAGCAACTTTCAGGTTGTATAGGTTACAGATTTGGGAAATGCTGTCAAAGTAATCTTGGTGGATAACTCTAATGCATTATGGAGCACCAGTGTGCTGTTTACTGGGTAAAATCATGTTTACAGTGGTCATTTCAATGTTAATGAAAGAGGGTGGTTTGTTATGATTGGTGGTGAGATTCTTTGGTACACTAATCCAGTCACACAGGGTGATTTCTCTCAAGACCATTGCTTGTACGTTGTAAGTGGGGAAATGGTATTGTCAGGAATGAGGAGAAGATGAGTCACTCACACCTGGACACCATTCCCCTGATGTGCAAACAAATTCAAAGCCATTATGTGTGGTTGCTAATAGAGTAGGGATCCTAAGATGGTGATTATGCAGGGATGTGGCAACGTGGATAATAGTGAATGTCAACAGTAGTGGTTACTGACTCTTACTGGAGAATGTCAATGCCAGACACATGTTGGGGGTAAATATTAATATGCCTGCATATTGCCCAGGTTCCTAATACAAGCTTGTATGAACTGTTTCATTTGTTATGGAGTTGCAAATGGAATTAAACCTGATGCAATCATCAGCAAACATTTCCACTTCTGAATTTATGATGCAAGCAGCTGAAGATCGTTGCTTGGGTCCACTTTGGATCGGCTGTGGTTGGATCACATTTGGATCAGGTTTAGATAGGTCGAGATTAGGTTGAGTTCAGGTCAGGCTCAGATGGACCTTGGCTGGGTCAGGTCTAGAGGGGCCATGATTGGGCCAGGATCTGGTTGAGTTCAGTGGGCTGAATATACTCCAACTGAGTTTAATTTACATCTGAGTTGACCACTCTTTCTGCATCAAGTCTTCCCTTGGTCAGCAGCTCCCAGCAAAACCTGGATCATTAGGTCTTTGAGGGAGTTTTCATTATTGTTTTATTATAGAACCAAACTGGTTGCCATCATGAGGCTCTTATCTCCTCCTTAATTTCCATGTAATACATTTGACTTCATTGAAAACCTCGCCTTCTTGGGCTGTATATAGTTGTCATCTTTTGTGAGCCTTTATTTGATCAAGAAGTTGTTTTCAGCAGTTGTGTTAAAACAGTAGGATGAAGCAGCACCCCATGGTTGACTAATGGTCATTTAAGGAAAGTAAATAGATAGCCGCA
This sequence comes from Okamejei kenojei, assembly GCA_035221665.1. NCBI lineage: Eukaryota > Metazoa > Chordata > Chondrichthyes > Rajiformes > Rajidae > Okamejei > Okamejei kenojei. The sequence continues at coordinate 116,071,051 of CM069131.1, read as the reverse complement.
CCATGAGTTTTCAGGATTCTCTCTTCCACTACTATTCATCAGACAATCAAAAAACCATTAGAAAATGACAGATGGATTTTTCTCCTTAATTGCTTTGATCTAATGGATATTGGCTGCTGAGACCTAAAGTATTGATGACGATTACACAATTTAATGCAATAGATCAAAGCATGTGTGGCTATAAATATTTTCTGCTTAACAGCTGTACGTAATTGTTATTGCAAGTTTCCAGTGAGTAGATACGACATCATAGATTCCTGTTACCTTATAAATCAGATGTAAACCAGATAGAATTGCTTTATTCAGACATACAACAGAGGCTTTACTGCTTTCTGTCATTGTGCTAAGAGTAATTTGAAATGCTAATAGAAAAAAGGCAGGTATTCATCCTTTTTTTGGTTATGGATATTGAGAAAATGATTCATTTTAATCAGTTGAGTCATATTATATTGTGACACAGACCCTTATCTTAAAGCAATGGTGTTTGATATGTAACAAACTAAACTGATGCACTCAATCACAACTTTACCTAAACCTGAGAAAAATCAAGTTCTGAGCCATGGGGTATTATTGATTTTATTCAGCAGATTTTTCAGACGTACAAGAACCTTTCACACTTCAAAATATTTCAGATACCAAAGATATTGTGCAGCAGTTGAAAAATATTGTTCAGCCTACCTGAATTCATGTGAATATGCAGAATTACCTTTTGATATCTGACTCAGAAATGAATAAGAAAAAGCAAGCCAAACCCTGCGAAAAAGTAATGCAAGTTTTAAAAGAATTCAAGAATTGCCATTGCATTGCACTTGACTTGAAAGTGGTCATTATTCTCTGCCACAGTGAGGACTTCTAAAACACTTATTTGGGCCTTTATCTGTCTTCCAGATAGAAATGTATCTTCCAAGATCAGCATTAAATCTTTAAACAATACATTTAATAAACCTTGACAATTATAATTTAATTCTATTTCCTCTTCTAATGCTGAGTTCCACCAGCCATTTGTGTTTCAAGATTCCAGCATGCAGTCTGCAATTTAGCCTGGATTATTCGTAAACCTAAATAATTAAATTTGTGGAAAAAAAATTGGTAGATATTTTACTTATTAAACAATATATTATGGCATATATGCTGTAGATGTGATTATTTTAACAACAAGCTGACAATGGACCATTGAACAGCAGGCCAGCAAGAACTATATACAGCGTACATCCAAAGAAACAGTGAGATGAATCTATTTCCATATAATTACGATCATGAACTTTTTGAATTTACACCACTATGGTGGCGGCTGGAGATTTTAATAAATCAAATCTCAAGAAGGTCATGCCGAACTTCTACCAACACATCACGTGTGCCACCAGGCGGGAAAGGACATTGGACCACTGCTATACGCCGTTCTGTAAGGGCTACAAGGCCATTTCACTCCCTCCCCTAGGAAGATCTGACCACGCTGCCATTTTCCTGCTGCCAGAGTATAAACAGAGGATAGTTCGGGAAGCGGTAGAGACGAGGGACGTAAAGCGGTGGTCTGACCAGTCAGAGGCCATGCTGCAAGATGCACTGAGCGATGTCGACTGGAATATGTTCCAAGCAAGTTCCAGTGACGTCAGTGAGCTCGCGGAAGCAGTCACGGACTTCATCGCAACAATAACCGACAACATCGTCCCCACGGTAAGGGTAAGCATCTTTCCTAATCAAAACCGTTCGTGTTGCCTTGAATGCTCACACCGCTGCCTACAACTCGGGCCTGGCATCAGGAAATATGGACAAGGTAGAGTCCTACCGACTGCGTAGGGCAGTGAAGGACGCAAAAAGGAAGTACAGGGACAAGATGGAGTCACAGATGGAGCAGCAGGACACCAGACGCCTGTAGCGGGGGCTACGGACTATAACCAACTACCAGAGCACCCCACCCTCATCCGCAAGTGCCGGCACCTCCCTAGCTGATGACCTGAACTCTTTTTACGCTCGGTTCGAGATGGGCAACACCACCCCAGGTCTGCCGACTATCGACAATACCGCCAGTAGGCTGGCTAACGAAGCTGATGGGAGGAACATGCCCCGATTGCATCTCGGGGCGAGTACTTAAGTCCTGTGCTACGCAGCTAGCTCCGGTGCTCACTACAATATTCAACCTCCATATAACCATATAACACCATATAACAATTACAGCACGGAAACAGGCCCTCTCGGCCCTTCCAGTCCGTGCCGACCATTTGTTTTCCCCTAGTCCTCCCCCCCTCTTGCTGTCTCCCCCCTGAGCTTTTGCAAAGCCTCCCCCCCTCTGCAATCTGCCCTCAGATCCCCCCCACCCCCCCCTGGGATGCAGGTGCCCCCCCTCCCCTCCCCTCCCCTCCTCTCCCCTCTCCCCCTCCTTGTGTCCACCTCTACCTGGACAAGTCCGTAGTTCCTGCCTGCTTCAAAAAAACCACCATTGTACCTGTACCAAAGAATGCCTCCCAAGCCTGTCTGAATGACTACCGTCTGGTGGCCCTCACCTCGGTGGTCATGAAATGCTTTGAGAGACTGGTGAAGAAACACATCTGCGCCTTCCTCCATCGCAACATGGACCCGTTACAATTTGCATACCGTCCGAACAGATCCACGGACGATGCTGTCTCCCAGGTTTTGCACACCGCTCTCTCCCATCTTGACAGCCAGAAGGGGGGCTACGTGAGGATGCTGTTCATAGACATCAGTTCAGCCTTCAACACGATAGTCCCCACCAGACTGGCCGCGAAGCTATTGGAGTTAGGGCTCAACACTCCCTTGTGTGCCTGGGTCCTGGACTTTCTCACCGCCAGGCCCCAGGTAGTCAAGATGGGAGGGAATACATCAAAGTCCCTCACACTGAGCACAGGATCCCCTCAGGGTTGCATCCTCAGCCCCCTATTGTACTCCCTGTTCACACATGACGGTGTGGCTAGGTTCAGCTCCAACTCGATAATCAAGTTTGCTGATGACACTGTGGTGGTGGGCCTGATCTCAGACAACGATGAGAAGGCCTACCGGGAGGAGGTAGCTGATCTGGCACTCTGGTGTCAGGACAACAGCCTCCTCTTGAACATCAAAAAAACGAAGGAGCTGATTGTGGACTGCAGCACTCGTGAATAAGGCAAGGCAGCGCCTTTACCACCTCAGGCAATTGAGGCAATTCAGAGTGTCTCTGAGGATCCTCCAGTGCTTCTACTCTGCGGCTGTGGAAAGCATCTTGTCCGGAAATATTACAATCTGGTTTGGGAATTGCTCTGCCCAGGACAGGAAGGCTCTGCAGAGAGTAGTGCGTTCAGCCGAACGCACTATGGGAACTTCACTCGCCCCTCTGCAGGAACTATACATCAGGAGGTGCAACTCTAGAGCCAATAAGATAATGGGAGACCCCTTCCACCCCTGCAATGGACTGTTCCAGCTGCTACGGTCAGGCAAGCGCCTCCGTTGCCATGCTGTAAGAATGGAGAGGATGAGAAGGAGTTTCTTCCCAGAGGCCATTTGGACTGTAAACTCCTAATCTCACCAGGGACTAACTCTACTAACTTACTGTACCACAATACCGCCCATAATTTTTAATATGAAAAAGAACATGTGATTCTGTTTGTAGTTTGTTGGTTGGTTGTTTGTTTGTTTGTTTTTTGCACAAAGTCCGCGAGCACTGCCACTTTTCATTTCACTGCATATCCCGTATGTGTATGTGACGAATAAACTTGACTTGACTCATTTCAGGTCCTTATGCTGCAGTGCCCTCTAGTTGTGCAATAAATATACTGACCACAATAAGGGGTATTTTCCTCAAAGGACGAATTGTAAATACCCTGTAACCTTTTAGTGAAACCTTACCTTCACAGTAGCTAAGAGAACATAAGAATACAAGAAACAAAAGTAGTAGTAGATCAATTGACCACGAGCTTCCTCCACAATTTAGTGACATCATGTCTGCTCTCCCACTGAATTCCCATTATCCCGTATTTCCTTTATTGTCCAAAAATATGTTAATATCATCCTTGAAATTTGCAGTAAATGAACATCCATGGCATTTCAAATGACAGAACTCCAAAATACTGCAGCCTTCTCTACTGTAGTCCCAAATGGCCAACAACATCTGCCTACTTACAGATTCTCTGGATAGATGGAAAAATCTCAATGTCTACTCTGAATGCCTCTCAGAACCTTGTCTGTCTCATTGAAATCACCTCTCATTCAACTGATTTCCAATGAGCACATCCTGGTCTTACTCAATTTTTGCTGATAGAACAACCCCCTCTTTGGGGGAAAAAAAAACAATCTGTGGACTCAGCACTAAACAACCTCTAAGGAAAATATACACTTTCTGAGGTCTGAAGTCTAGAACTGCATTTTGTGCACCCTGCGTGGTCTCACCACATCCAAGTGCAATTGCAGCAAAATTCCTCAGTCTTACTTCACAACCCACCTGCAAAAAAAAATTGTTGTCTCTCTATTGTTCCTTTCTGTATTTGATGAACCAATATCATCCATCTGAATACCAACATTTATTGATTCTTCATTGTTTAAAAACATATTTGATTTTCTTTTTCTTTCTACTAAAGTGAATAAACTCACATTTTTGCACATTTCTTTCAATTTATGACCTTCTCAACTGTTGGCTTAACTTGCCTGCAACACTCACTTTCTCACCATCTATGTACCAGGAGCAAACCTGGATAAAATGTACTTCATCCTTGTCAGTAATTGTGCATAGCTGAAGAGCTGATCTTTGCCATTGTAACCGGCTAACCTGAACAAGAGTATTGCTACTCCCTCTCTTCTGTCCACTAACAAGTAAAAATCCAATGAACAGCCCCAGTAGAAGATCTCAGACCCCAGCTTTGACTATCTGATTCTCTGACCTCCCTTTCCTGATTACAGATCTGTTTCACCTCCATCTCCAGCCACCCTATGCCTAGATGCCATACACCGGTGTTTTATCATAACCTCAACCCTCTCCTGACCTCTTGGCCAAATCTCCAGTCTAATTCTTTATCAGACTAAAATTCTTCTTCTTCTGATGCCTCACCTTGCTGCTACTCTGCCCCACATAACCTGTGAGCAGCCACATGATCTGTACAGAAATATACAGTCTTAGACCTTGTACAATACATTATCTTATAGCGGACCCTTTGAAGCAATACTCATTGGCCTACATGTTTCATAGCTGTTGTTTTTTGTTGTTGTTTCTAAGCATGTCTCTTTTACCTATTTGTTAAGCTCTGCACGTTTTGTCGAAAGAAAATGTTGCAGGAATGTATTTGATCCCATTCTTGAAATCTGAAGATACATGGATATTTCCCAAGGAAAGCCCAGTTGTCATCTCATCATCATCAAGAAAAATCATTACAAACCACCATCCAATATCCTCAGACACCACTCCACTGCCCACTGTGTGATTAGCCTCTATTCCCAGAGATTCGAGCAGTACTGATGGCCAGCATGACTGCTTGGACCTCTGCCTCAACATTGACATAGTTGATCTCACACCTGGTGCACTAAATCTCCTCCTCACCCCAATATCTCAACTCCCCAGCTCCTCTTTGTGATTGATCATCTCCCCAACACCAACCTCCTGCTTAGGCTGATGATCATTTCCCAAGCTCTGATCTTCTCCCAGCATGTTCACCATTTCTCCAGAACCAATCTTCATCCAGAAGATCATCTTGATTTCGGTTTAGTTTGAGTTGAGTTTAGTTTATTGTCATTCTTCTGGGCATCACAGACTCCTACGTCCAGTTCAGTCAGATCTCTCTCCCAAATTTCTCCTTGATTATACTTCTATGGTCAACCCTCTCCTCACAAATAACTCATTATTACAATTAAATCACTTTAATTTGAGGGCAGGTCTCAAAATCTCAAAATTGACTGGTTCCCAGAAATAGAGAAGATTTGGCAAGGGGCCTTAGTAAAATGGATTTGAAAAATCATGAGACATGATATAACACAAGAGGATATAGGTTTAAACTAAGATGTTAAGTGATTTAGAAATGATCTGAACTTTTTTTTTTCACTCAAAGTGTGTCTGGAATTTGGAATGCATGCCCTGAGGGGGTGGATGAGGCAGAGACTCTCACAACAGTTAAGAAGTGGCGAGATTTCTATTTGAATCACCAAGGTATAGAAAGCTGTAGGACTGAGGTGGAAAAAGGAATCCGTATTGGGGGTCGGGAGGGGGAGGGGGTACTGATGGTCAGCATGAATTGTTTGTGCTGTATGATTCTAGAGTTCTAAGGTATGCAATTAATCGTGTATGAGAAACTACTGATTGAGTTTGCAAACCAATTAAAATATTGATGCAAACAACAGTAGTGTGGATGGACACAGATCTTTGGCATCAACTACTTAAGTATGTGAAACCTTCTACAGTTAGATGGTGAATCACATTCTAGATTTATAATACATTGGTAATTTATTATTTGAAATCTTCTTAGCTTACAATTAGAATTCTCTACATGCTGTTTAGTACCCAATTATAGAAAGGATATTGAAACCATAAATGATATGCAATACCCATATACCAGGATAGGAATAAAAAATGAAGAATCAGGTTATGTGGAAAGGCTTGAGAAACTGAAGCAAGAAAGAGATCTGTACTTTAAACTATGGCTCATCAGGTAACACACATGGAATGAAATATGGGAGTGGAGCTCGGACAAATCTGCCCTGTGGGTGCAACATGTTACATATTTTTTAATTTGAGGACCAACCCCTAATTTACTTGTATGTTTCAGTCCTTTTAATTTTGGCCACCTCACCTGCAGCGGGCCACAAATGGACCTGCCTGATATCTACTCTTTTATGAACACAGTCCAGTCTGGAATTCATTGCAGAGTTTCAGATGGATTTGAGAGAACTATCATAGTTATAGCATCTTATAGAAAAGGATAAAGAACAGTGAATTTTGCTCAGGTCCAGGCCAACAATAGCTATTTTCTACTGATTATATTTTACTAACTGTGTGCCTTGTTGAACATTCTACATTTTCCTTGACCATCGTTCCCTTTGACCTGTCTTTTTCACACCTTACTCTTTCATATCTCCATTTCTCCCTCTCCCGTGACTCTTACTGAAGAATGGTCTTGACCTGAAACGTCACCCATTCCTTCTCTCCAGAGATGCTGCCTGTCCCGTTGAGTTAAACTCAAACATTTTGTTTCTATCTTTGTTGTAAACTATCATCTGCAGTTTCTTCCTACACAATAACTTTTTTTTTTGTGTTAAATATTTTAATTAGACGTAAATACATATTATTAGGGTATACTTCTCACATACATTCGTAATTTTATTAATATTAACAATTATGTCTTATATATTTCTATACTTTTTTTTTACAGGTAAGAAAAGATAGAGAAAAATAAAGTAAGAGTAGAAATGAATGGAGTATTAAAAAAGTTATCCATCATTGGAGACATATCCATGATTTGTTATACGTGATTCTTCGTTTATTCCATTTTTCAGGCTTCAGTCAGGCTCTCGTACTGAGCCATTTTGACCCTTTAGATATTCAATAAATGGAGACCATATTCCTCTGCAAATATCCAACTTGTCCAATAGGACAAGCCTTAATCTTTCCAGATGAAGTGTCTCCGACATTCCTGTAATCCACATAACCTGACCTTTCCAGAATTTCAATATTAATTTTTTCCCAATTATTAAACTGTAATCAATAAAAATTATTTGATTTGTTGTTATTAATTGATCTGTTTCTAATATTCCCAGTATTATTAACTTTGAGTCAGGGATCAGATTCATATTAACAACATTCGAAATTATCTTAAATATCTCTGTCCAAAATTTAGTAATTTTTACACAATTTGTAAATGAGTGCGTTAAGTTAGCTTCTAAGTGCTGACATTTATCACATGTGGCAGATACATTTGAAAAAATACTATGTAGTTTGGATTTTGAATAATGTAGTCTATTTATGATTTGTAGTCTATTAATGATTTGGACGAGGGAATTAAATGCAACATCTCGAAGTTTGTGGATGACACGAAGCTGGGGGGCAGTGTTAGCTGTGAGGAGCATGCTAGGAGGTTGCAAGATGACTTGGATAGACTGGGTGAGTGGGCAAATGCATGGTAGATGCAGTATAATGTGGATAAATGTGAAGTTATCCACTTTGGTGGCAAAAACAGGAAGGGAGACTATTATTTGAATGGTGTCCGATTAGGAAAAGGGGAGATGCAGCGAGACCTGGGTGTCATGGTACACCAGTCATTGAAAATAGGCATGCAGGTGCAGCAGGCTGTGAAGAAAGCGAATGGTATGTTGGCATTCATAGCAAAAGGATTCGAGTACAAGAGTAGGGAGGTTCTACTGCAGTTGTATAGGGTCTTGGTGAGGCCACACCTGGAGTATTGCGTACAGTTTTGGCCTCCTAATCTGAGGAAAGACATTCTTGCCATAGAGGGAGTACAGAGAAGGTTCGCCAGACTGATTCCTGGGATGGCACGACTTCCATATGAAGAAAGACTGGATAGACTCGGCTTGTACTCGCTGGAATTTAGAAGATTGAGGGGTGATCTCATAGAGACTTACAAAATTTTTAAGGGGTTGGACAGGCTAGATGCAGGAAGATTGTTCCTGATGTTGGGGAAGTCCAGGACAAGGGGTCACAGTTTAAGGATAAGGGGGAAGTCTTTTAGGACCGAGATGAGAAAATCGTTTTTCACACAGAGAGTGGTGAATCTGTGGAATTCTCTGCCACAGAAGGTAGTTGAGGCCAGTTTGTTGGCCATATTTAAGAGGGAGTTGGATGTGGCCCTTGTGGCTGAAGGGATCAGGGGGTATGGAGAGAAGGCAGGTACAGGATATTGAGTTGGATGATCAGCCATGATCATATTGAATGGCGGTGCAGGCTGGAAGGGCCGAATGGCCTGCTCCTGCACCTAATTTCTATGTTTCTATGTTTCTATGTAATATTTTAAATTGTATAAGAGAGTGTCTAGTATTTAATGAGAAGTGGTGTATATGTTATAGACTTTCATCCCATATTTCAGGTCTAATGATTTGACCTAATTCGTTTTCCCATGATTGCCTATATATTTCTGTCATTGGGACATCGTTTTCCAGTAAAATATTATAAATATATGATATCAATCTTTTTGTGTTATAGTGTTTATTTAGGCATTCATCTAAAATTTCTGTCTTTCTATTTCTAATTTCCTGTGTATTTGCTTTTACATAGTCTCTAATTTGTAGATATCTAAAGTAATCTTTTGAATGTAATCCATAAATTTGTTGTAATTCTTGAAATGAAAGGAAAGAATTGTCCCTGTAGAGATCTCCCATCTTATTAATTCCATAGTTTTTCCATTGTAAAAATTTTTGTCCATCATTGAGGGTTTAAATGTAATGTTATTTACAATGGTAAGTGCTAGTGGCAAACATTCCAATGTTAGTGTTTTCTTTATTTGTTTCCAGATACGTATTCCACTTTCTATTATAAGGTTTTCACTATAGGTTTTCTTATCTATTTTAATATTGGCGAATAAAATCGAACTAATTTCAAAAGGCGAACAATCTTCTTTTTCCATTTTTAACCAGGTTGGTTGTTTATCTGTCTCTACAAACCAAAAATTCATATTTTTAATATTAACTGCCCAGTAATAAAACATAAAGTTTGGTAGTGCGTGACCTCCATTTATTTTTGGTTTACATAAATGTTTTTTTGTTTATTCTATGGCTCTTATAATCCCAGATAAAGTTGGTGACTATAGAATCAACCTTCTTAAAAAAATATTTAGGAAGATATATCGGAATCAATTGGAAAAGATATAGTAATTGCGGGAGAAAAATCATTTTTATTGCATTAATTCTACCTAGCATTGAGATAGGTAATGTTTTCCAATATAAAATGTTCTTATTTAATTTATTCAATAAAAGTGGAAAATTGGATTTAAATAAAGAGTCAAATCTTTTTGTTACATGAATTCCAAGATATTTGATTTTTTCGTTTGCTATCTTAAAAGGAAATTGTTGTAGTATATGTAAGTTATTTACCATTATTGGCATAAGTTCACTTTTATTCCAATTAATATTATATCCTTAAAATAATCCAAATTCAGATATTAATTTTAGTAAATTTGGGATACTAATTTCCGGCTTTGTAATATAAAGTAATACATCATCCGCATATAAAGAAATTTTATTTTCAGTATCTCTGGTGTCATATCCATATATTTCAGGATGTAATCTCACCCGTTGAGCTAAAGGTTCTATTGCAAGTGCAAACAGTGGTGGGGATAGAGGACAACCTTGTCTGCAGCCTCGGAATAGATTAAATTTAGTGGATAACATTTGATTTGTTATTATTCTGGCTGTTGGATTAGTGTATAATAATTTAACCCATGTAATAAACTTCTCTCCCAACTTAAAAGTTTCCATAACCGAGAACAAATAAGACCATTCCACCTGGTCAAAGGCTTTCTCCGCATCTAACAAAATAATTACTAGGTCTTTATTAATATCTCTTTTTGAATATATAATATTGTATAATCGTCTCAAGTTATATGAGGAATATCGTTTTGGTATAAATCCTGTTTGATCGGGGTGAATTAATTTATTAATAACTGTACTTAGTCTTTGTGCTAATATTTTGGTTAGTATCTTTTGATCAGTATTTAAAAGAGCTATAGCTCTATATGATCCTGGGTCATCCAGGTCACAATAACTATTTTTAATTGAACTTTTTAACTGTTTTTTAAATTCTCTTTCATTTCTGTATGTTACGACTGCGATGTTTCTCTTTGTCTCTACAACACTTCAAATTACTTAATGGCATAGTGCGGTGAGATTCTGAGATAACATGATAAGGTGCTATATAAATATACACATCTTTTATTCTCTTCTCAAACCAAACAGTAAGCTAAAGAGAAATGGTTGTTGCCAACGACTGCTATTTTCTTATGGTATCATGCCATATTCCATCTCATGCATAGTGGATGCACAAAACCGTCACAATTGGAAGAAATTTATTTCAGCAGTAAAATTTTTACAATCTATGCTCTATAATTAATCTATCCTTCTGGTTAGCTTTGCTATTGCCATTATCTTTATTAAATTTGCGGATCGAGAACATTTCACAACCATGCAACATTTTGTGCGTTTTAATCGAATTTCAGCAAAAAAAAGTTGTGATTCTCAGTATTTAATAGACAGAGTTAAGAGCAAAGTCACAATACACTCTGAGCTCCAGCACAACCAGTGCTAATAAAGGAGTTAATTAAAAGTGCGGTTATGTATGATGGTACTTATGATGGTTCAGCAGGACAGGTGCATGAGAGATAACCTTAAATTGTACTGATACAGATTAGGTTTTGCTTCTTGTAGCCTGCCTCTATTTCATAATTGGTACAATACGAGGCAAGAATTAAGTCATGCCATGACATTGCTCCTACTAGGTCAGATGATACATTCTAATCACCAAACATGCTGCTTGCTGGCCCCTATCACCACAAATGCCTTGGCAATTCCTCCCTATTACTGAAGGGGAATGGATGCTTCAGTGCTTTGACATAAAATTCCAAGCAGCCAAATATGTTGTAAGCAATTCTCAACATAGAACCACCTATGAACATGAACAGAGGGCCTCCATTGATAACTAAACACTATCAAACATGATTCGGAAGCAAAAGGATCCTGAATCAAATACACAGGACAAGATGTTTAGAAGTCCCTTGTGCCAGTAGGTTGGGAGCATTTCACGACATTCATTGATTGCTGACAGTGGTAGACGCTCAACATCGGGGGGGGGGGGGGGGGATACGTATACGTATATCTTGGCCTGGGTAACTTTCAGGACAGTTGGGCACAGAACACATCATCATTAGTGTACCCTTGCATCACTGGGTGTTTCGGCCTTTTAACACTATACACCCTCCACAAGGGCAGCCCGCTGCAGGATAATCAGCCCTCAGCGCGTGTCCCGTGTCAAACTGCCTCAAAGATTCACCATGACGAACTTGGGGCCCAGCATGGGTCTTTCCGCTTGAGCCAAATCCAACGGCTGCTTCTTTCAGCCGCGTTTGAGAGTGATCTTATGGTCTTCCGCAGAGCCTGACCGTGGATTCCAAGCTCCATCAGCAGTCTGATGGTAGATGACGCAACAAATCCTCTGCATCCCACTTCAACTGGATAGACTTTGGTGTTCCAGCCACGCTGCGTTGCCTCTGCTGAAAGCTCTGTGTAGCGCAGCTTCTTACGCTCATAGGCCTCCACAACAGAGTTCTCCCATGGAACTGTGAGCTCTATGATGTAAGCAGTCTTCTGTGAAAGGGACCAGAACACCAAGTCTGGCCTCATTGTTGGTTGAAGCAATTTCAGGTGGAAAGATTAGTTGTCGGCCGATGTCCGCCAGCATCCTCCAGTCACGGGCCCTGCATAGATTTCCTTCTTCTGATCTGGTGGAAGGATGTTTAGGTGTTTTCTGTCCTTCTCGGACAAAGGTTGTCGCCCTTAAGTGGGAGGGGTTGCTTGCTCTCGGAGGCAAGGAGTTGGTCATACACCGCCTGTTCTCAACGGCTGTTGCCAGGCTTTTTAATACCTGATTATGCCGCCACGTGTATCTCCCTTGCGTGAGGCTGGTCTTGCAGCCTACCATGATGTGTTTGAGGGTCGCTGGAGTTGGGCAGAGGGCACAGGTTGGATCCTCGCCATACCACTGATTGAGGCTCTTTGGTGATGGAAGCACGTCGTATGTCGCTCTGATGATGAAGCTGATCTTGCTTGATTCCATTTCCCATAGTTCTTTCCAGATGATCTTCCCCCGCTGCACACCTTCCCACTGCATCCATTGCCCCTGTTTGGCAAGAGAGACCACCTTTGCACTTCTTGCGGACTCCTCCTGTCGCCGCACCTCCTCAACCACCAATGTTCTCCGCTCTGATGTTGTGGCCTTTCGCCAAGTTGGTTTACTTGTCGCAAGGCCAAAGCCTCCTCTTCCCTGCTGCACTTGGCCCACGACGTCTTTGTGCCTCAGGGCTGATGAAGCTTGCTGTACTGCATCAGATGGCGTCCACTTCCGGCCAGTTACTGGGGGGGGGGGCAACAGCACTGATGGTCTTGTCTCTAGAGTCCCTCAGTGTCATCTGGAGTCTTACTTTGGAACACTTGTATTCCTCTGTTAGACTAGTGAGAGGTAGTTCCAGGACCCCTTTGCCATAGAGGCTGATGTTAGTTAGACATCGTGGGACACTGAGCCATTTCTTCGTGTATGAAGTTATAGTTCGCTCCATCTTCTCCACAGTTGTTATTGGAGCTTCATAAACGGTCAGTGGCCACATTGTCCGAGGAAGGAGTCCAAACTGTAGGCACCAGAGCTTCAGTTTCCCAGGAAGTAGGGCCTGATTGATGTTCTCCAGGCCATTGACGATTTCTTGCCTTAGTTGTTGCACCTGCTCTTTGTCCTTGAGACTTGCGTTGTCCCAGCTGCCCAGGCTTTTTACCGGCTGCTCAGACACTGTTGGTATTAGGTCGTCACCGATGCAGAACCTTGTGTCTCTAAGCACCCCCTTAACTATGGAGATGCTTCGAGATTTACTTGGTTTGATTTTCATTCGGGCCCACTTGATGTTCTCCTGCAGCTTTCCAAGTAGCCGCTTGGTGCATGCTGCAGTAGTGGTTATTGTTGTCATATCGTCCATGTATGCCCTGATGGGTGGCAGACGGAGCCCAGCACTGGTTCGTTCACCGCCCACCACCCATTTTGAGGCCCTGATGATGACTTCCATGGCCATTGTAAAGGCCAAGGGTGAGACTGTGCAGCCTGCCATGATGCCTACTTCCAAGCGCTGCCATGTTGTACCGAATTCAGCTGTTGTGAAGCACAGCTGCAGGTCTTGGAAATAGTTCTTGACTAGTGTGGCGATGAGCTCTGGTACATGGAAAAAGGCAAAAGATTCCCAAAGGTGTTCATGGGGAACTGAACCAAATGCATTGGCCAGATCGAGGAAGATCACATGTAGGTCTCTCTTGTCCTTCTTAGCTGCTTGGATCTGGTGCCAGATCATGCTTGTATGCTCCAAGCAGCCCGAAAATCCTGGAATTCCTGCTTTCTGTACAGATGTATCAATGTACTTGTTTATTACCAGATAGGTGGATAGCCTTTGTGATACAATGCTGAAAAAGATTTTTCCCTCGACGTTGAGAAGACATATTGGCCGGAATTGGCTGATGTCTGATGCATCCTTTTCTTTAGGTATTAGTATGCCGCCGGCCCTTCGCCACACCTTAGGTATTGTTTGCTTCTTCCACACCACCCTCATGAGCTTCCATAGAAAGCGTAACACATCCAGTGCGTTCTTGTAGAGCTTGTATGGTACTCCGTTTGGCCCCGGAGCTGATGCTGCTCTTGCTCGCCGGACAGTGCTCTCTACCTCTTTCCATTTCGGAGGGCTGGTGTCCAGGTTGAATTCAGGTGGTTGAATAGGCGGGATGTCATGTGGGATGACTAACTGCTCATGCCTTTTCGTGTCTTGGTGGGCCTTTTCCAGGTGTTCCTCCAATTCTTGTTTTGATGTTTTCAAAGTTCCACTTTTTTCCTTTGCGAAGAGGTCTTTGATGAACTTGAAAGGGTCTTTGTAGAACCGTGTTGTGTGTTCTTTCTTCTTGCGAAGTTTCCTCATGTTTTCTGCTTTTCGCAAGGTTGCCAATCAGCTCTTGATGTCCTCTTGGAGTAGCATGAGACCTTCTCTCTCTGCGTCAGTTGCTTTTTTCCATTGCTTTTTCAACTGTCTCCTCTCTCTGATTAGCCTCTCGATCTCCTGCTGCCTCCTGGACTTGATTGGTGTTGGTAATTTCTTTCCACCTCTCCCCAAACCATTCTTCTCCATAGCTGTAGATTGTGTTGCCCATCCTTTCAAGCTTTTCCACTGCTGTGCCCGCTTGTTGCTCCAAGATATGTATAAGGTCACTGTTGATCGTCTCCCACTCTTTCTTTTCAACAGCTTTGGGCCATTTCACTCCAGGTTTGTGCCCTTTGATCTTTCCCTCCAATGGAGGTCTTTGTAGTTGTTGCGTGGGCTCCTCCACCGGCATTTCTGTGCTTGTATCACCCTCTTCAGTGACATGGGTGCTGATGCTCTGCGAACTTTGGTTTGTGTCCCGTCGCTGTGCTTCATTCGACTGATTTGACTGGTTGCTTCGTAAGAAGTACTGGTCAATGCGAGGCCCATGTCTCTGCTCTCTCAAGCACTTTTTCCTCCCTTGGTGGATCTTCAAGCCCATCATTGATGTTCTTTTCTCCCAACCACAGATGCACACCTGAAGTTTGTGTCCCGCAGCTGTTGTGGATGTCTCATGTGCCATGCTCTCCTTGTCCGTGGTTGTTTCCGTTCCTGGGTCTGTAACCGTGTTATCAATCGGTGAGCCATCTTGCGCCCCCGCTCCCGCAGGCTCTAGGGGTATTTCCTTTAATTTACCTGAGAATTTGTTTGCCAACAGAGATTTATTATTAGATAATAGACAATAGGTGCAGGAGTAGGCCATTCGGCCCTTCGTGCCAGCACCACCATTCAATGTGATCATGGCTGATCATCCCCAATCTGTACCCCGTTCCTGCCTTTTCCCCATATCCCCTGACTCCCCTATCTTTAAGAGCCCTATCCAGCTCTTGAAAGCATCCAGAGAACTTGCCTCCACCGCCCTCTGAGGCAGAGAATTCCACACACTCACAACTCTCTGTGAGAAAAAGTGTTTCCTCGTCTCCGTTCTAAATGGCTTACCCCTTATTCCTAAACTGTGGCCCCTGGTTCTGGACTCCCCCAACATCGGGAACATGTTTCCTGCCTCCAGCGTGTCCAAACCTTTAACAATCTTATATGTTTCAATAAGATCCCCTCTAATCCTTCTAAACTCCAGAGTGTGCAAGCCCAGCTGCTTCATTCTCTCAGCATATGACAGTTCTGCCATCCCGGGAATTAACATTGTAAACCTACGCTGACCTCCCTCAATAGCAAGAATGTCCTTCCTCAAATTAGGGGACCAAAACTGCACACAATACTCCAGGTGTGGTCTCACTAGGGCTCTGTACAACTGCAGTCGGACCTCTTTGCTCCTATACTCGACTCCTCTTGTTATTGTGTGCTTATTAGGACAGCAGGTGCCAATTGATGTCACTTTAGAGCAGGATTGAGTGAGATGGGGTCGGGGGAGGTAAAATTGAATAACTAGCAGCCACCGTATGGTTAATGTCATTGCTCAGGGGATAGCTGCTTATTCAATCGTGCTGTGCAAGCTTTGAATTTACTCAGTGACGCACAAATCTCTATAGAGGAATGTTCCTTGGATTGAGACAGTTTGCAGATGATACAAAGCTACGTGGAGGGCCAGGTAGTGTAGAGAAAGCAGGAACTCTGCAGAAGGACTTGGACAGGATGAGAGAGTGGGCAAGGAAGTGGTAGATTGAATACAGCATCGCAAAGTGTGGAATCATGCATTTTGGTAGTAGGAATAAATCCAACAGCATTTGGAGTATTGTGAGCAGTTTCTGGCCCCATTTATGAGGAAGGATGTGCTGTCCAAAGGCGTGTACAAAGGAGGTTTACAAAACTGAGCTCAGGAATGATTGGGTTAACATATGAAGAGCATTTGATGGCACAGGACCTGTACTTTTTGGAATTCAGAAGGATGAGGGGCGACCTCACTGAAACCTACTGAATAGTGAAAGGCCTGGATCAAGTGGACATGGAGAAGATGTTTCCACGAGTGGGAGAGTCTCGGACCAGAGGCCACAGCCTCAGAATAAAAGTACATACCTTTAGGAAGGAGATGAGGAGGAATTTATTGAGTCAAAGGTTGGGGAATCTGTGGATTCCTTACAACAGATGGCTTTGGAGACCAAGTGATTGGGTAGTTTTAAGGCGCAGATTGATGGATTTCTGATTAGTGCTGGTGTCAGGGGTTATGGGAAGAAGGCTGGAGAATGGGGTTAAAAGGGAAAGATAGATCAGCCATGATTAAATGGCACAATAGACTTGATGAGCCCAATGGCCTAATTCTGCTCATATATCTTATGAACTTATGAATGGATAATTGGGTCTCTCCAACATCTCTCTCTCACAATATTTGAACTTTCTTTGCCGTTGCTTGGTCACAAAAAAACATTGTTACATTTAAGTGGAAGAGAAACACTATGCAAGGTTTGTTGTAAATTCAGTGTTTGTTAGATTGTTAGATACTGATGCCTGCTGACAGTAATTCCAATGTATTCTTTACAAATAGTTAACTGCAGGTCCCTCTATTCTTTCCTACCATTTCCTGGCAAACTTTGTCAACTTTACTTCTTAGATGATGAAACATTTAATGGTCTGAATTCCACTATTTCTCTTCTCCGTCATTATTACTTTACCTTGACTACAAAATTGGCCGAAGAATCACCCTGGACTTTAACCTCAGTAAGTTCTTACATGTCTGTCACCTATGGCTTCCTCACCACTCACCCACTGGAATAAAATTTGAACAGTCTTGAGACTTTGGCCAGACTAGTTGATTTTTGGGATTATTAAATATTACCCCTAATAGTACATCAATTTTCCAGTGAACCAAGTGAGTTTGAAGGGAGAAAAAAGACACAAAGTGTCAGAGTAACTCAGTGGGTGAAGCAGCACCTCTAGAGAACATAGATAGATTACTCAAAACATCACCTGTCCATGTTCTACTGGAATGCAGCCTGACCCGCAGAGTTACTCCTACCTACACTTTGTGTCTTTTTTTGTAAACCAGCAGCTGCAGTTCCTTATTTCTAGAGTTTAAAAGGAGTGCAAGAAACAAAACCAGGTGAATATGAAGGAAGCGCAGAGGAGGATGTTCCTTCTAGATTTAAAGGAGAACATGTATAAAGTGGGCACTCTCTGCATGCTGGTCCCAGAAGCAGACCTGCAATCACTCATTACAATCACTCCTGTATCTGGTATCTGTACTCTGTGGACAGATCGATTGTAATCATGTATAGTCTTTCCAATGACAGGATAGCACGCAACAAAACAGCTGTTCACTGTACCTCAGAACACGTGACAATAAACTAAACTAAACTAAAGACAATATGTCACTAGGTTCTTGATTTCTTTGCTGTAATCATCTCATCACAGGATATGGAGGAGAAGTTGGGCCCTGGTGAATTTAAGTGGAATGCTGGAAACAGGGCCCTGGTGAGTTTAAAGCAACTAGGGATGTGATATATTTAAAGGGAACATGGGAACATTTCTGGTTGGCTATCTTATATTGATGACCACAATGGAATTTATTTCTTGTATCCCTCTATCATAGGTTTTGAGTACTTATCTTTGTTACACTCAATGAATCAATGATTCAATTCAATTCAATGATATTTTATTGTCACATGTACCTAGGTACAGTGAAATTCTTTGTTTTTGCATACAATCCGGTAAAA
This sequence comes from Okamejei kenojei, assembly GCA_035221665.1. Taxonomy (NCBI): domain Eukaryota; kingdom Metazoa; phylum Chordata; class Chondrichthyes; order Rajiformes; family Rajidae; genus Okamejei; species Okamejei kenojei. The sequence goes on along the minus strand of CM069131.1, from coordinate 116,052,654 downwards.
TCATACAGCAGACTTCACCTAGGTAGTACACATAGACTTCACACGTTTCTGGTGCCGACAAAGTTTCAAAAGTTCTTGGCACAGCATTTACTTCTCACGAGAAAGGTGACTTAATCTGTCCATGCTTTACTAATGTGCATACCCATATTCTTGTTGTCACTATTGTAAATCTTGTCCTTGTAACCCCATCCCCTCAATGCCTCAATTTGCATTATAATAATATGCTGACCATAACTGTATGCAGTTAACTAACTGTGGGCAAAGGTTTCACATGGATTCAGTGTGACCTCCATACTTTTTAATGTAATAATGCTTACCTGGGGCCTCACCACCCAATTTACTGATGTGCTTCCAAATATAACATTTCTAAATCTTGCCCATTTGAAATGGGCACCCATGATTGCTGAATATTGTTAGCTTTGAAGATCATGAAGCGTTATGTTAGATTTTATTTTGATATTTGTAAAGATTTTTATTTCTTCTTTCCAGTTCCATTCTCTGAAGACTTTATTAAATTAGCAGTAATACTGTTATTGACAGGCTATTAATTTCACAGGCAATATCGGCACCCCATTGACAAGCTTTCACCGAAATGTTCAGAAGTACAGAAGGACTAATGGAGGAATGCAAACTCACTGAGATGTATTAAAGATGAAAATCAAAAGAATTACAATTGCTGGGAATCTAAAATAGATACAAGAAATGCTAGAAATACTCAGCAAGTCCCAATGCACCTGGGAAGAGAAACAGTGTTAATGTTTCAGATCAAAGATGCTTCTCCTGAAATGTTCATTCTGTTTGTCTTTCCATGATATAGTCTGGCCTGTTAAGTTTCACAAGTACTTTATGCATAAGAACTGTCTTCTCTCACACCTGTATCTACAGGCACAGACCCTGTGAATGTTGCTTTGGTAGGCTGATATTGCATGCAAAGTGTCTTCTTCCCGGAGGAAATTGAGACAACAGAGCAAAGGGCAGTGTAAAGCTTTTTGGAAGTCTGTTCATCCTTGTAAGCAACCCAATTACAGTGTGCACACAAAACTGTTAAGTTGGCAGAAAAGATTTAAAAAAAGGTTATTTCAATGGTTCAATGGTACTTTATTGTCACATAATCCGAGCTACAGTGAAATTCCTTGTTTGCATATAGTTGAGTAAAAGTATTACTCTCCATAAGCAAAATCTTAGTTAAGTACAAGTCTATAGGAATAGTACACTGAGACAGTACACAAGAGTTTTAGTGGTCAGCAAGAGATCTTGATGGTATAACTTGGCTGCAACGTGCATGCTTCCTTAACTCCTCCTGTGAGAATGGCCTATCCTCATGAACACCTGATTACTCCAGCTCTCTTGCTATCGCTTAGTCAGGGAGAGTCATTGGGTGATACAGTGTGGAAACAGGCCCTTCGGCCCAATGTGCCCGCACCGGCCAATGTGTGCCAGCTACACTAGTCCCACCTGTCCCTCCAAACATTTCCTATCCATGTACCTGTCTAATTATTTTTTAAATGGTTGTATCTAATTGCATATAAAAGGAAATTTATTGGTGTGAATGCAGTAACACTACAATAGTATTCCGATACTATGGAGTCCAACTGGGATATTTTTGAAGCTGCTGTTGCTCATCTTCCTCCTTTTTTAAAAATCTCCTTATCATTGTCAGCATTGTTAGAAAGGGTTTAATTGAAGAGTGGCAAAACCATGAATGATTGTAATGGAAGCAGAAAGGTTGTTGAGCCTTGTGGTTGTGTGCTATTTCGTAACTCAGTCTCAGGGTTTTTTACACAGCCATTAACTGGGATCCTGCATTGTTTCATTAGTCTTTCTAACTCACCTGATATAGATCAGTGGCCCCAAAGCATTCTTACGTTCTTACCTCATGGAAATGTTCACTTCATTCCCGTCTTTCTTTGTCATTGAGCACATTTTCTCATGCAAGTTGTCTGAAAGCCAAATTTGGAGGGTCCTTCCTAAGTTGCATTGGTCACATATCATGGTGTTAAAATGGAGGAAGGAATTTAATGATTTTTTTATGCAAAGGAATGTGGTGAGGAAAAACATCCCTGGCATCAAAGGATGAATAAAATACAGCAGCCGAGAGGGAAATTGGTAATGTTATTGAATCTGCTCAATATCACCATGGAATCCTAGAAGAGATAAGATGTGCATGTATGAGAAGGTGCAGAGCCAAACGCTGTCCACTGTCAATGGGTTATTTTGAAAGAGCAGACACTTGCTAAATTTACCTACTATTGATGTACAACCAGGGTTCTGCCCATGTGTTAGACATGATGGGATTGTAGAGACATTATCATATACAGTACATTCAATTATATTGTAATGAAATTAAACGCAAAACATTGTCCCTTCATTTGTCTGTCTTATTTTGCATTTAAATTACTATTAATTACTGCTGGGGACACTTATATTTTTTCCAGGACTTACAGCAAGCTTTCAATTTATTTTTGCAGTTCTGTGTGATCATCTTTTCTTGCTCTTTTACAAACTGATTCCTTTCATTGTGTTATAACACTTTCTTCTCCAATTGATGTACTTTAATGGAGGCCCAGAAGCATGCAGAGCCAAGGTTTTCCACCTTCATAGAGTCATAGAGTTATAGAGTCATCGAGTGATACAGTGTGGAAACAGGCCCTTCGGCCCAACCTGCCCACACCAGCCAACATGTCCCAGTCACACTAGTCCCACCTGCCCGCATTTGGTCCATATCCCATCAAACCTGTCCTATCCATGTACCTGTCTAATTGTTTCTTAAACGTTGGAATAGTCCCAGTCTCAATTACCTCCTCTGGAAGCTTGTTCCATACACCCACCACTCTTTGTGCGAAATATTTACCCCTCAAATTCCTATTAAATCTTTTCTCCTTCACCTTAAACCTTTGTCCTCTGGTCATCGATTCCCCTACTCTGGGAAAGAGACTCTGCGCATCTACTTGATCTATTCCTCTCATGATTTTATACACCACTATAAGATCTCTCCTCATCCTCCTGCACTCCATGGAACAGAGACCCAGCCTATTGAACCCCTCCCAGTAGCTTACACCCTCTAGTCCTGGCAACATTCTCGTAAATCTTTTCTGAAAACTTTCAAGCTGACAATATCTTTCCTGTAACATGGTGCCCAGAATTGAACACAATATTCTAAATGCGGTCTCACCAACGTCTTATACAACTGCAACATGACCTCCCAACTTCTGTGCTCAATACTCTGACAGATGAAGGCCAAAGTGCCAAAAGCCTTTTTGACCACCTTATATACCTGTGACTCAAACTTCAAGGAACCATGCACCTGTCCTCCTAGGTCCTGCACCTGTGCTCCTATATCTCATATAGCCGACACACTATGTAAAATACAATCTGATTGGTTACCATAACCTTTTAGCCTGTCTTGCCGTTCTAAGGCCTAAGCTCCTTATTTTGTGAGGACCCCCGTTCAATAAGAAAAAATTGTTCTTATGTTGTACAGGATCTGTGCTACTGATTGTGCAAGAATATACAGCCATGTTGGGATTGGTGGTCAGCGTGGGCTCCGAAGGGCTGAAGGGCTGAAGGGCCTGTTTCTCCACTGTAAACTAAACTAAAATACAATACAAGCTGCAATGCTCAACAAGTTGATATCTCATCAATGAAATATCAACCAAAATTGCCATGGATTTTCAAGGCTGTTATTTCCTTGGTCACATCATGTGGAAATGTGGCACCATCATCTTCCCAGCCATTGTGTATCAACAATAATTTATTTTCTCAAGACAAGCTACTGTCATTAATGTGAATAGTTTATTCTTAATTAAAGCTATATTGTTGTTTAATAACACCAGCACCACTTAGCGGTAACTGAAATTCAGCTAAAGCACAGATAAGTGAATGGAAATTCTTTTCAGTTTGTCTTCATTGCAAGGTCAGTGATGGCTTGAGAATTTATGATAATATATACACAATCTTATAACTGATGAATTGTGGGCAGAACTCTAATTGTACATCAACAGCAGTAAAAATCAGCAATTGTTTCATCTTTCAAAAAATCCATTAATGGTGGATTGATTGTCTCCATATCTTCAAATACACGAACAACTAAACAATCAAAACGTAAATTGAAATCTGTTTTGGTAACATGGTCAATATCTGATTACATGCAACATACATTTGAAAGTAGGTGTGCTTTCCCATTCCACAGGAAATCTTCAAACTTGTTTTCCATTTTCCTTTGTAACAAAAGATAAGGGAATCAAATCCCTGGCCTTTTAATACTTATTACTCAAAAAACAATTATTCCACTACTGTAATGTTTTATGTTCCAAGCCTTTCAGCCCATAATATCTGTGCCAATCTTAACAAACCCAATCTACCTGCGTTTTATCCATATCCCATCATTCTTTGCATGTACATGTACTTGTCTAAATGGCTCTTAAATGCCATTATTGTGCTTACTTCCAACACTACCTAAGCAGAGTGTTCCAGGCACCTATCATTCACTATCAATGCTTCTCAAATTATATATATTTATATCAGGTCTACTCTCAGACTCTGACTCTCCAGGGAAAAGTATCCCAATGGTCCCAATTCCTCCTTACAACTGATGCTCTAATCCAGGCAACATCCAGGTGAACCTCTTTTGCACCCTTTCAAAAACTTCCATCTTCCTGCAATAAGATGATCAGAATTACAGACAATGTGGCTTAAAAAAAAATGCAGCTGCAGCATGACCCTTATAGTTTCTATGCTCAATGCCCTGACCAATGAAGGTAATCATGCCAAATGCCTTCTTTAGCAACTCGTCTCCTTGCAATACCTCCTTTGGGAAACTATGGACTTGCACCTCAATATCTCTCTGTTCATCAATGCTGAAAAGAGGCCTGTCATTTGCTGCATACTTCCCCTTAAATTTGACCTCCCAAAGTGTAATACCTCAAACTTGCCCGGATTAAATTTCAAGTGCCATATCTCCTCCCTTATCCTGTTGTATCCTGACTATCCTGGCAAACCCATTGTTTCTGCCTGTTCATGCCCCATCAAACTTATTTCAACATACCGCGACTCCATCCCATCCCCCGTGGTCCCTCACTACCTATGTTCAAGACACCTCACACGCTCTTTGTCCCCTCCATGACTTCCGTTTTCTAGGCCCCCGTTCCCTCATCTTCACCATGGGTGTCTAGTCACTCTCACCTCCATCCCTCACCAGGTGGGTCTTAAAGCCCTCCGTTTCTTCCTCGACCGCAGAACCAACAAATGCCCATCTACTGATACTCTTCTCCGCCTAGCAAAGCTGGTCCTTACCCTTAACAACTTTTCATTTGACTCCTCCCATTTCCTCCAAATCCAAGGTGTAGCTATGGACACGCGCATGGGCCCAAGCTATGCCTGCCTCATATGGGAATCCTTGTTCGAGGCGTACCATGGCCATATCCCCAAACTCTACCTCTACTACATTGACTACTGCATGGGTGCTACCTCCTGCACACATACAGAACTCACTAACTTCATCCATTTCACCGCTAACTTCCATCCAGCACTCAAAATACACCTGGACCATTTCCGACATCTCCCTACCGTTTCTAGATCTCACAATCTCAATCGCAGGTGACTGACTACTGACCGACATCTACCATAAACCCACTGATTCCCATGGCTATCTGGACTACATTTCCTCCCACCCTGCTTCCTGTAAGGACTTCATCCCCTACTACCAATTCCTCCGTCTACGCCACATCTGCACCCAGGATGAGGTGTTCCAAACCAGGGCATCAGAGATGTCATCATTCTTTAGGGAATGGGGGTTCCCCTCTTCTACTATAGATGAGTCTCTCACCAGGGTCTCTCCTATACCCCGTAACTCTGGTCTCACTTGCTATCCCCCCACTCGTAACAAGGGCAGAGTCCCCCTTGTCCTCACCTTCCACCCTACCAGCCGTCACATACAACAAATAATCCCTCGACATTTTCGCCATCTCCAACGGGATCCCACCACTGGCCACATCTTCTCATCTCCTACCCTTTCAGCTTTCTGCAGAGACCACTCCCTCTGTAACTCCCAGGTCAATTTGTCCCTTCCCACCAAAACCACTCCTTCTCCTGGCACTTTCCCTTGCAACCGCAGGAAATGCTACACTTGTCACTTTACATCCCCCCTTGACCCCATCTGAAGTATGAGGTAAATGAAACTTTCACTACTTGTAATTTACTTAACTTTATTTAAGCTTTAAGCAACTGATTTCTTTAATACATTACTCAGAAACGTCTGGCAAACATGGCTGATTCCGCAGGCCTTTCCCGCCCGAAATACTTTGCACATGCGCACACTCCGGGAATGTCCTGCGCATGCGCACACTCTAGAAGAACCCCGCACATGCGCCCACTTCATTCTCCCCTCTTATGTATAAGTTGAGATGGTCAGGAGGTTTAATACATCTTGTTGAGATGGTCAGGAGGTTTAATACATCTACCAGCAGCTATTGAAACGCCATTACCTCCTGAAGCAGAACTGGAGCTTCAGGAGGTAATGGCGCTTCAATAGCTGGTGGTAGATATATTGCTTGGTCATCAACTTCACTCATATTGTTATTTAGATTTACAATTTTAGAATTTCTTATAGAAGTTTCCATAGGGGATGCTGGAAGTGTTGGAGGAAGTTCTCGATTAGTGTTATCAAGAAGTGATGGAGCTGATGGAGAATACGGACATGGTGCAAGGTCACGAAGTGAGACAGTTGACTGGCGTCCATCCTGATACTTGATAGTTGCATAAGATGGGTTGACATCAGTCAGTTCAACTTCATCAACAAAAGGCTTGTTCTTATTTGATCGGACATAACGACAAAGCAACACGGTCCCAGGGCTAGTCAACCATGATGGCAGAGAAGTACCACTAGAAGAACACTGTTTGAAGTTAAAGAACCGCTCATGTGGAGTAGTATTGGTAGCAGTTGACAGTAGAGATCTGATGGAGTGTAATGCATCTGGTAGAACACATTCCCAATGCTGATCTGGTATGTCATTTGACTTTAAAGCCAGTTTCACTGCTTTCCAAATGATTCCGTTGTACCTCTCAACCTGACCATTTCCAATAAGATGATATGGTGTAGTTTTACTAGAAAGGTAGTCCTTTAAATCTTTCGACATGAATGAGGTGCCCCTATCGGAATGTATGTAACTTGGAAATCCACAGAAAGAAAACAGTTGATCTAAACATTTGATCAACCATAGCAGCTGACATATTTGGACAAGGAAAAGCAAATGGGAACCTCGAATATTCGTCAACTAAGGTAAGTATATAAACATTTCGAGAGGAGGATGGTAAAGGCCCTTTGAAGTCAATACTCAAACGTTCCAAAGGTTGAGTAGCTTTGATCAACCTTCCTTCTTCAGGACGGAAGAACCTTGGTTTTAATTCAGCACAGATTCTACATGAAGCACACGTCATCTTCACATCTTCTGTAGAGAAAGGTAAGTTTTTGGAACGAACATAGTGTAATAAACGAGTGACTCCAGGATGACATAGCCCATTGTGAAGATCAGTGAGTGCAGAAGAATGAACAGAGGCACAAAATGCTCAGGTTAATGTATCCGGAGCAACATTATCCTTACCAGGGCGGTACTCAATTGAATAACTATATGCAGATAATTCAATCCTCCATTCATGAATTTTACTGTTCTTAATCTTCGTTCGTTTTCGATTATCCAGCATAAAAGCTACTGAACGCTGATTTGTTATCAAAGTGAAGTGCTGGCGAGCAAGGAAATGACTCCATTTTCTCACTGCTTCAATAATTGCTGTAGCTTCCTTTTCGACAGGTGGGTAGTGCAATTCACTACCTTGGAGAGTACGAGACATGAAAGCCACTGGTCGTCCTCTTTGATTTAATGTTGCTGATACTGCTAAATCAGAGGAATCACATTCAACAACAAAGGGGAGATCCTCGTCAATGGCATGTAATGTCGCAGATTCCAATTGTTTCTTTAAAGAAGTAAAAGCACCAATTGCTGTAGAGTCAAGGGGGAAAGATTTTGCTCTAATCAAAGGCTGAATTTTGTCAGAAAAATTTGGTATCCATTTTGCATAATATGCAAACATCCCAAGGACCCTTCGTAGAGAGTTTAATGTAACTGGAACAGGTATCTCTTGGAGTGGGCGGAGTCTTTCTGGATCAGGCTTGATTATATCATTTCCAACCCAATAACCAAGAATATTAATTGATGACACTGATGTTATTGACTTAGCCTCATTTAATGTTAGATTTTTAGAATGTACAACATCTAAAAACCGTTGTACATTTTCATCATGTTCAGCTTGGTCTTTTCCTGCAATAGTTATATTATCAAGATAAGGGAAAGTATCTTTAAGGTTTTCCTGTTCAACAAGTTTGTCCATCTCTCTCTGAAAAACAGCCACGCCATTAGTTACACCAAAAGAAACTCTGCAGTAGTGATATAATTTCCCATTTGCTTCAAAAGCAGTGTATTTCTTCTCTGATTCCTTCAAAGGAATTTGGTAGTAAGCACTTTTTAAGTTAAAAGTAGAGAATATCTTATACTTAGCTAATGTATTGATAATCTCTTCTATTCGAGGTAGTGGATATGCATCAAGGTCCGTGAACTGGTTTATAGTTTGAGAGTAATCAATGCAGAGTCTTTTTCTATGTCTCTCCAAGGGGTCCTTAACCACGACAACTTGTGCCCTCCAAGGGGAAGAGTTGGGTTCTATGATACCTTCTCGTAAAAGATTAGTTACTTCTGTGTTGATAAAGTTCCTATCATCTTTACTAAAGTGTCTTGATTTTGTAGCAATTGGCTTGCACTTGGAGGATAAATTAGTGAATAATGAAGGACATTCAACAGATGCAGCAGAAACACCACACAATACTCGTGGCTTTGACAATACAAGGTCAGGCATAGATCCTTCATACATTATTTGAAGTGATCTGTGCAGTTTCTGGAAATCCTGACCTGGAATTATATCGCTACACAAATTTTTCAAAATACCTACAGATTTATAGCTAGTTTTGTTCAGAATAAAGTCTACAATACCAGATCCTATAATTTGAGTGTTGATAGTTGTCAGAGCCATCGCGATTTCCTTATTTGAAGGAATTATGGTTAGATTTAGATGAGACACAACTTGTTCACTTATAAAACTTTCTGAACTGCCAGAATCAAGTAATACATTAAGTGTATGGCCATTAATGGATACCATTGTAGCTGCATGAGACAAGCTCTGAGGAAATGCAGCTGTAATTGCACATAAAGAAGGCGTATACATGGCAGCAGTCACAATTTTTGTAGTTGCTTTGCATACTCTAGAATAATGTCCCTTCTTGCCACAACTATTACAAGTTGCCTCTCGAGCAGGGCATATCTCTCTCTTATGAATATTACCCCCGCAAAAGTAACAGTTCCTTTTTGAATAATTATATGCTGCAGCAAGGGCACCTTTATCCGTAGAGATTGTTTCAGCTTGCTCCATATTTGTACTTGGGTGAAATTTGTTTGTAGTAGTTGCAGCAGAATACACAGTAGATGAGCCATAAGCATCTGAATTTTTCTGAGCCAAGTCCAAAGAGTAAGCTTGATTGTAAGCTGACTGTAAATCCAAGGTTTTGTGTTCTAATAGTCTCTGTCGTATTAAAGGCGATGCCAAACCATTGATAAAAGAGTCTCGAATAACTTCCTGTTGATATTGATCAGCCGTAACTGCTTCGAAGGCACAGTCCTTACTAAGTCTTTGAAGTTCTTGTAAAAATTCATCAAGTGACTCACCAGGTTTTTGTTTCCGAGTAGCAAGGAGGTGTCGAGCGAATATCACGTTGGGTGTCTTAACGAAGAGTCTGCTTAGTACATCAATAGCAGAATCATAAGTTGTACATTCCTCTATGTACTCGTATACATCAGAAGAGACGAAGCTTATTAATGTCTTAAGCCTGTCTGGTGCATCGTTGCCACACTCCTCAAAGAAGTTATTTAGTATACAAAGCCAGTGCTTCCAATTCTTTGCAGCAGCAGGTGAGTTGGGATCCAGATCCAAGCGTTGGGGTTTCAATAGTTTCTCCATCCCAAGTCGGACTGTTTGACTTGTAAGATAAGTTGCTTAAATTGTTGTGAGGTAAATGAAACTTTCACTACTTGTAATTTACTTAACTTTATTTAAGCTTTAAGCAACTTATTTCTTTAATACATTACTCAGAAACGCCTGGCAAACATGGCTGATTCCGCAGGCCTTTCCCGCCCGAAATACTTTGCACATGCGCACACTCCGGGAATGTCCTGCGCATGCGCACTCTCTAGAAGAACCCCGCACATGCGCACATCCCCCCCTTGACCCCATCCAAGGACCCAAGCAGTCTTCTCAGGTGCAGCAGAGGTTCACCTACCCCTCCTCCAACCTCATCTATTGCATCTGCTGCTCTAGGTGTCAGCTGCTCTACCTTGGTGAGACCAAGCGTAGGCTTGGCGATTGCTTCGCCCAACACCTCCCCTCAGTTCGGAATAACCAACCTGATCTCCCGGTGGCGCAGCACTTCAACTCCCCCTCCCATTCTGAATCCTACCTTTCTGTATTGGGCCTCCTCCATGGCCAGAGTGAGGCCCACATTAAATTGGAGGAGCAGCACCTCATATTTCACTTGGGTAGTTTACACCCCAGCGGTATGAACATTGACTTCTCCAATTTCAGGTAGTCCTTCTTTCCCCTCCCCTTCCCAGCTCTCCCACAGCCCACTGTCTCCGCCTCTTCCTTTCTTCTTCCCGCGCCCCCACCCCTACATCAGTCTGAAGAAGGGTCTCGACCTGAAACGTCGCCTATTTCCTTCGCTCCATAGATGCTACCTCACCCGTGAGTTTCTCTAGCATTTTTGTCCACCTTAATCTGTTGTATCCTTTGGTAACTCTTCACAACTTTGCTGGCTGCAAATCTACTAATTAGCACATCTACATTTTTGTTCAGGGTATTTATATATATCACAAATAAAATTGGCCCTAGCACTAACCCCGACCACCTCTAGTTATGGAATTCCAGTCAGAGAAACATCGCTCTACCACTACTCTCTGTCTTCTATGGCTAAGCCAATTTTGAATCTGATATATCAAGTTACATCCTAAGTTATTTACATTTCTCCATCAGCCCAACGTGAGGGATATTGCCAAATACCTTATCTAATTTCATCTGGACAAAGTCTACTGCTCTATCCTCATCAACTATCTTTGTCACCTTCTCAAAAAAATCAAGTTTGTAAGACATGATCTCCCCCGCACAAGGCCATGCTAATTATTCCAGTCTATTCCTTCAATGGCCTCATTCTTGCCATTGCCGTGAAGCCCTCACTCTATAATTTCCAACATTATCGCAATTGACCTTTTTAAACAAAGGAGCAACACTCTCCAATCCAGAAGATTAATGTCCTCTGGCATCTCACCTGTGGATTGAGGAGATAAAAATATCTCTGTCAAGGCCACTGCAATCTCCTCCTTGACTCTCTCAAATACCTGGGATAGATCCTATCAGTCCCTGGGGCCTTACCGGTTCTTCACTAAATCCAACATCACCTCTTTGTTAATTTTAAAAATGCTCTAGAATATTAGCATACCCCACACTGATCTCACTATCCCACGTCCTCCTCCTTGGTGAATACCAAACCAAAGTACTTATTTAGTACCTTGCCGACATCCTCAGGCTCCATGTATAAATTCCACTCTTTTATCCTCGAGTGGTTCTACCCTCTCCCTATCTACACTTGTTTTTAGTGTACATATAAAATGCCTTCAGAATTTCTGTAATTGTACTTGCCAAGGATATTTTGTGGCTCTATTTGCCCTTCTTAACTTCCTGTTGGAGTTCCTTCTGGCTTTCTTTATAGTAGTCCTGTCTGATTTTGGCCTCCTGAATCTTGCATATGCTTCCTTTTTCTGTTTGCATCCATGTCTTTTCTGCTCACTAGACCATGCTCGCCCCAAATTCTGATTAGTGGCTTTTAAATAGCTCTCATACAATATGTCAGATATGGACATACTCAATAATACAATCATACTTGTGGCTCAGTGTGAGGAACTTGGATCTAATTGTCTGGGGGAGGATTCACATTGTCCACTCCAGAGATAACTATTTAATAGGTCCTGTTCTCCAGTGAGACTCCTGTAAGTTATTTTCCATGCTCGCCATTGATCCGATCACGTCAAATCTCCAGCAAAACATAAAGTGCTGGAGTAACTCAGTGTGTCAGGCAGCCAATGTGGAGGGAATAGATAGGGAACTTTTTGGTTCAGGGCCTTTTTTCAGACATCGAACCTTTCCCTGCCAACTTAATCCATGTAAAGATCCTGCGCTGGTTTGACTTCCCAAAATGCAACACCTCACACTTACCTGCATTAAACCCAATTAGCCATTCCTAGCCCACTTGCCCAGCTGATCAAAATCCTGATAATCATCTTCACTATCTATGACTACCACTGCACTTTCTTCTGCAAATTTAGAAATCATGTCTTGTACATTCTCATCCAAATCATTAATGTAAACCACAAACAGCATTGGGCTCAGAACTAATTTCTGAGGCACGGCACTAGATACAGGCCTCGAGTACAAAAGACAACCTTCCACCATCACACTCTGTATCCTTCCAAGAAGCCAATTCTCTACCCAGTCAGCAAGCTGTCCCTGAATTGAAAAGTATGTTCTTTAGGTATATGAAGAGGAAAACATTAATTAAAACCAAAGTTGGACCCTTGAAGACAGAAACAGGTGAATTTATTAAGGGGAACAAGGAAATGGCAGACAAGTTGAACAGGTACTTTGGATCCGTCTTCACTAAGGAAGACACAAACAATCTCCCAGATGTACTAGTGGCCAGAGGGCCTAGGGTGATGGAGGAACTGAAGGGAATTCACATTTGGCAGGAAATGGTGTTGGGTAGACTGATGGGACTGAAGGCTGATAAATCCCCAGGGCCTGATGGTCTGCATCCCAGGGTACTTAAGGAAGTGGCTCTAGAAATCGTGGATGCCTTGGTGACCATTTCCCAATGTCCTATAGATTCAGGATTAGTTCCCGTGGATTGGAGGGTAGCTAATGTTATCCCACTTTTTAAGAAAGGCGGGAGAGAGAAAACAGGGAATTATAGACCAGTTAGCCTGACATCGGTGGTGGGGAAAATGCTGGAGCCAAATATAAAAGATGAAATAGCGGCACATTTGGATAGCAGTAACAAAATGGATTTATGAAGGGGTCAGCATGGATTTACGAAGGGGAAATCATGCTTGACTAATCTTCTGGAATTTCTTGAGGATGTAACTTGGAAAATGGACAATGGAGAGCCAGTGGATGTAGTGTACCTGGACTTTCAGAAAGCATTTGATAAGGTCGCACATAGGAGATTAGTGAGCAAAATTAGAGCACATGGTATTGGGGGTAGAGTGCTGACATGGATAGAAAATTGGTTGGCAGACAGGAAACAAAGAGTAGGGATTAACGGGTCCCTTTCAGAATGGCAGGCAGTGATTAGTGGGGTACCACAAGGCTCGGTGCTGGGACCACAGCCATTTACAATATACTTCATAGATTTAGATGAAGGGATTTAAAGTAAGATTAGCAAATTTGCAGATGACACAAAGCTGGGTGGCAGTGTGAACTGTGAGGAGGATGCTATGAGGATGAAGGGTGACTTGGACAGGTTGTGTGAGTGGGCAGATGCATGGCAGATGCAGTTTAATGTGGATAAATGTGAGGTTATCCACTTGGTGGCAAACACAGAAAGGCAGATTATTATCTGAATGGTGTCAAGTTGGGAAAAGGGGAAGTACAACGAGATCTGGGTATCTTGTTCATCAGTCACTGAAAGTAAGCATGCAGGTACAGCAGGCAGTGAAGAAAGCGAATGGCATGTTGGCCTTCATAACAAGAGGAGTTGAATATAGGAGCAGTTGTACAGCGCCCTGGTGAGACCACACCTGGAGTATTGTGTGCAGTTTTGGTCTCCAAATTTGAGGAAGGACATTCTTGCTATTGAGGGAGTGTAGCGTAGGCTCACAAGGTTAATTCCTGGGATGGTGGGACTGTCATATGTTGATAGAATTAAGCAGCTGGGCTTGTATACCACGGAATTTAGAAGGATGAGAGGGGATCTTATTGAAACATATAAGTTTATTAAGGGATTGGATACACTAGAGGCAGGAAACATGGTCCTGATTTTGCTGGAGTCCAGAACCAGGGGCCACAGTTTAAGAATAAGGGGTAGGCCATTTAGAGCGGAGATGAGGAAAAACTTTTTCACCCAGAGAATTGTGAATCTGTGGAATTCTCTTTCTCAGAAGACAGACACAAAATGCTGGAGTAACTCAGTGGGACAGTCAGTATCTCTGGAGAGAAGGAATAAGTGACTTTCTGTGTCTGAAGAAGAATCTCAACCTGAAACTTCATCCATCCCGCTGAGTTACTCCGGCATTTGTGCCTATCAAAAGGTAGGTAAATGGGCCACAATGCAACATTATATCTCGTGTCCTTTTGTGTGGTGTACCTTTGTGTATACTTCTCTTAACAGTATTCACCAGGTAAGAAGATAGCATTGGCAGATGGATTCAGATAGCTACAAGGCATTCTGTATCAGGGATATATTTCGCTGTAGCACCTGGATTTTATTTCTACATTTTATTTGGGACAAAATAGAGCAAAGTAATCTCTTGGAAACAAACAATCCGTTTGAAATACTATTTTATTATATTTGGTATTATGTTTACATTCAGGGTAAGTTTGTACCAAGCTGTTGACATAATATATTTTGCTAATTACTATAAAAGGAGAGGAATTAATTAAAATGCTGCTTTGTCTTTAACAATATTGTATGATTCCAACAGCCTTGTACATTATCACGGCCGATATTTCATTAATTACTTATACCATCCCGCTTCATGCACAATGCTGTAATTTTGAACACTTCTTGTATTTCTTTATTGGTGCTTCCCCCATAAATCGTTGAACCAGCAAGTTTCTGAGTGAATATCCTTGAAATCCTCCTTGTACTCAAGGATTGTTAGGCTTGATACTATCTTCTGAGAAGCAGCAATCATTTTCCATGAATGTAGCAGTGTTAAATTATTCCAAAAATCCTTTGCACTTGAGATTCTATTCACAAATGAGCCTTTTTTTCATTTGCCATTTAGTCCTTTTCACTTTAACTTGCATATCCTGTGCTAGGTGAATGAACTTCTCACCATTTACTTTGGTTAAGTGTCTCATTCGATGCATGTGAAGCATTAAGAGATGATCATTGCACAAATAGTGATCTCTGTTTGTTTTGTGGCCTCTAAAAATTGTAATTTTGGAAATCGCAATTCAAAGCTGTTTGTTCCTGAAATGTAACTACAGGTTCATTGATTTCAGAGTAACATTGATATTTCTCCTTTTTAATAACTATTTTAAACTAATTTCCTGGAATTTGTGTACAAACCCATCAGTTTTTGTCATAATTGTTCTATAAAACTGGCAGTAACTTCCTGAAGAAGGGTCTCGACTCAAAACGTCACCCATTTCTTCTCTCAAAAAATGTAGCCTGTCCCACTGTTACTCCAGCTTTTTGTGTCAATTGACAGTCACAGACACAGATAAATACAGAAATCCAGAAATAATTATCAGTAATGCCCTGCTCTATTATAAGTCAGGTTGATGCTGCCTATTAACAAAGAATCAGTAATTAAAAATGAATGTAATTTTTTTCACTGAAAATACATTCAAAATACTAACCCTTGTTGGAAGGGATGAAGTTGAACATTCAATACCAAGCTACGTTGTAATTATTGATCAGTAAATTCTCTAGCCTAGAAAGAAATATGTACGAACTGACAGTTCTTTACAACATTATGTAAAAATATATACATTTTTTAATGTTACTTCAATTCTCAACAAACCCATGAGGATGTTTCGATCTGTTTCTTCTACTCATTCTCAACATTTTTTAGTCATACAGCATGGAAACAGAGCTTTTGGCCCAACTTGCCCACACTGACTAACATGTCCCATCTACAGTGGTCTCACCTGTCCGCGATTGACCCATTTCCCCCTAAATCCTTCCTATCCATGCACCTGTCTAAATGTATTTTAAATGCCATTATAGTACCTGCCTCAACTACAGTACCTCCTTTGGCATCTCATTCCATGTACCCGCTATCGTCTTTGTGATAAAGCTTCCCATCAGGTTCCAATTAAATTTTTCCCCTCTCACCTTAAACCTATGTCATTTGCTTCTTGATTCCTCTACTCTGGGTTAAAGATTCTGTACATTAACCCTGTCTATCTACCTCATGATCTTATACACCTCTGAAAGATCACTGGTTCCTGGCAAGTTCCTGCCTAAAACCATCAAAGTTGGTCTTGCCCCAATTCAAAATTTTAACTTGGGGGTCTGTCCTATCTTCACATTAGTCAATTGCTCTTCCCGAATTTCTAGTAGATCAGGTTTTGCCCTCTCCCGCGTAGGGCACTCTACATATTGCCTGAGGAAAATCTGGTGAACACCTTTGACAAATTCCACCCCATTCAAGTCCTTCACACTTTGGCAGTCCTAGTCTATATTGGGAAAGTTAAAATCCCCTCCTATGACAACTATATTCATCTTGTAGCTGCCTGCAATCTCTTGGCATATTTCCTCTAATTCCCATTGATTTCCAGAACGGGGTACTGATTTTGGATGATCAGACATGACATATTGAATGGTGGTGCTGGCTCGATGGGCCGAATGGCTTACTCCTGCACCTATTTACTATGTTTCTGTGACTATTTTGGGGGTGTATAGGGCACTCCCAACAAAGTGATCATCACTCTTTTATTCCTCAACTCCGTCCATACAACCTCACTTGCCGAACCATCAGTAATGGCATCTTGGATTACTGTAGTGGTATTCTCCTTAATCAATGAAGCAACACCCTATCCTCTTTTACCCCCACCTCTATCTCACCTACAGCACCTCTACCCTAGATGTGGAGTTTAACAGAGAGTGAATCTCACTGGTTATCCATGGTTTCTGTTAGTATAGATTTCTGGATTTTTGATCATTTATTTTGGAATACATTTCAAGCTATGCGTTCCCAGCTATGAAGTGAAAAGCTTCTTTCTTTTAATCTCTGCATTTCAAATACAAAACTGGCCATTTAGAAGCTGATGATCTCTCTCAAACTTGGTGCTTAATTGTTTCTGCATGAAATATGGGCTTCAAATCATGTCATTCAAAAAATAAAATCGCAAAATTGGGGATATTTTTGCTTTCAGAAATCCCTATGGCCCTGTCCCACTTAGGAAGCCTGAATGGAAACCTCTGGAGACTTTGCGCCCCACCCAAGGTTTCCGTGTGGTTCCCGAAGGTTCCCGGAGGTTTTTGTCCTCCGGCAACCACCTTCAACTAGCATCGCAACCGGCTTCGACTAACAAATTACTGATTTTTAAAACGGAAACCACTTTCGACCATTAGGGAAACTGACAAAAACCTCCGGGATTGTAAATTGTAAACGTGAACATTAATTGTAAACGTAAATCCACGTTTACAATTAATCACCCATACGCTAGTTCTATGCTATCCCATCCCACACTAGTGGCAATTTACAGAAGCTAATTAACATACAGAACCTGCACATCTTTGGAATGTAGGAGGAAACCAGAGCACCCAGGGAGAGCCCACACAGTAATAGAGAGAATGTACAAACTCTTCAGAGACCGCACCCTTGGTCAGGATCGAACCCAGGTCTCTGGCTGTATGAGGCTTGACGTCTTTGCCACTGTGCTGCCAAAATGTGGTAAACTGTGCAAAAGGTCAATGTTACTATGATCTTTTCATGCTGGCTTTAGACAGATTAGGTCAAATGAGGAGAGAGAGCTTCTGGAGTTGAAGAGGTGAGTGTTCATAGAAGAGTAACAGCATATGGGTCACCTGGAGAAGAGATGGACAATGGACAATAGGTGCAGGAGTAGGCCATTTGGTCCATCGAGCCAGCACAGCCATTCAATGTGATCATGGCTAATCATCCACAATCAGTACTCCGTTCCTGCCTTCTCCCCATATCCTCTGACCATATCTTTAAGAGCCCTATCTAGCTCTCTCTTGAAAGTATCCACCACCCTCTGAGGCAGATAATTCCACAGGCTCACAACTCTCTGTGTGAAAAAGTGTTTCCTCATCTCCGCTCTAAATAGCTTATCCATTACTCTTAAACTGTGGCCCGTGGTTCTGGACACCCCTAACATCGGGAAGATGTTTTCTGCCTCTAGCGTGTCCGAACCCTTAATAATGTTATATGTTTCTTTCTTTCTTTTAAAATATTTTTATTGGTATTTTTTTCCAAAGAAAACAAAAATATAACATTAAAAAAAAACAACAAAAAAGAAAAAAAACAGTGCAAGAATAAAAAATAGTGACAAACATAACAATGATATTGATACATAGGGATCAGGATTACATTAATAACAGGTATAACCTGATATGAGACCAGTGTCAAAATACGCATTGAGTATAGACCTCCCAGTCTCTATGTAAATATAGTTAAACCTTTAAAAGAAAACTTATAAATGTAGAAAAAAAACACAAAAATAAAAAGACAAAAAGAAAAAGAAAAAAAGGAAAAGGCAAAACCCCCTAAACTAAAAATAAATAAAATAAAATAAAATTAAATTTAAAAAAATAATAATAATAAAATAAAACTAAAAATAAAATAAATAAATAAAAACTAATCAAAGCAAAACAAAATCTGAACTAAAAGTTTCAACAATTTAAATCTGTATGACGTCAAGTCCGTTCCACCGTATAGAAGTGATATATTTTTTTATAACGGATAAAGAGGGAGCAATTTATATTGTATGAAAGTGTTCAATAAATTTTCCCCAAGTCTTATCAAATTTAACCAAGGGTTCAATCCTAATTTTTTCCAAATTTAAACATGATATCGTTTCAGAATACCACTGGAATCCTCTCCCATTTCTCTATGGATAAAGAAGTTTGGAGTTCTCTTTCCCAGTCATTCTTAATTTTATCAAATGTATCTATTTGTAATTTCAAAATCAACTCATAAATAGTCGTTATTAATCCTTTCTGATACGGGTTCAACTGTAAAGCATTTTCCAAAATTTTTGTTTGATGTGGTAGCGGAAAAAGGGGTAGAGTAGCCTTCAAGAAGTGTCTAATTTGTAAATATCTAAAAAAATGTGAATTAGATAAGTTATATTTATTGGAGAGTTGTTCGAAAGACATAAAACAACCCTGCAAGAACAAATCACGAAAAGCTACTAAACCCTTCCTCTTCCATAACAAAACGACTTGATCAGTACTAGATTGTTGAAAGAAAAAAATGGATAAAACAGGACTCGATAAGATAAAATCATTTAGCCCAAAAAACTTACGAAATTGAAACCATATTCGGAGTGTATGTCTTATTAGTGGGTTAGTCGTATATTTATTCAATCTCGTCATTGTGAAAGGTAACGAGGCCCCTAGAATAGAGGCCAATGATAGCCCTTGTAAGGAATCACGTTCAAGGTTTATCCATCCTGGGCATTGGGTATCTCCTAAATCTTTTGACCAAAATGTTAAATAACGAACATTGACTGCCCAATAGTAAAATCTAAGGTTCGGCAATGCCAAACCGGCATTTTTTATTTATTTCTGTAAATGTTTTTTACTTAGTTTGGGATTTTTATTCTGCCATATATATGAAGAAATGTTGGAGTCTATAATGTCAAAGAAAGATTTGGCAATAAAAATTGGTATCGTCTGAACTAAATACAGAAATCTTGGTAAAATGAACATTTTAATAGCATTGATTCGGCCAATTAGGGATAAGTACATTGGTGACCATTTAGTAAACTGATGTTTAATATGGTCAATTAAAGGCATAAAATTGGCTTTAAATAAATCCTTGTGTTTCTTGGTGATCTTAACACCTAAATAAGTAAAACTTTCGGTAGTCAATCTAAATGGAAACTGACCATAATTCAAAACAAGATTATTTAATGGAAAAAGCTCACTCTTACTAAGATTTAGTTTATAACCAGAAAAACTTCTAAATTGATTAAATAATGCTACTATTGCCGGAACAGATTTCTCAGGGTTAGAAATAAATAATAACAGATCATCTGCGTAAAGAGATAGCTTATGTGTCTTATTGCCACAGACAATACCAAATATATTAGGGGATTCCCTAATAGCGGTGGCTAAAGGTTCCAATGCGATATGAAATAGTAAAGGATTTAAGGACAGCCCTGTCGAGTACCTCGAAAGAGCCTGAAAAAAGGGGATCTCTGATTATTAGTAAATACAGAAGCCTGAGATATGATATATCAGCTTGATCCAAGAAGTAAATGTTGACTACACAATTAGATTGCAATCCCCTTTAAAGCATAATATACAATAGACAATGGACAATAGACAATAGGTGCAGAAATAGGCCATTTGGCCCTTCGAGCCAGCACCGCCATTTAATGTGATCATGGCTGATCATCCACAATCAGTACCCCGTTCCTGCCTTCTCACCATATCCCTTGATTCTGCTATTTTTAAGAGCTCTATCTAACTCTCTCTTAAAGGCATTCACAGAATTGGCCTCCACTGCCTTCTGAGGCAGAGAATTCCACAGATTCACAATTCTCTGGGTGAAAACGTTTTTCCTCATCTCCGTTCTAAATGGCCTACCCCTTATTCTTAAACTGTGGCCCCTGGACTCCAGCAAAATCAGGAACATGTTTCCTGCCTCTAGTGTATCCAATCCCTTAATAAACCTATATGTTTCAATAAGATTTCCTCTCATCCTTCTAAATTCCAGAGTATATAAGCCCAACCGCTCCATTCTCTCAGCATACGACAGTCCCGCCATCCCGGGAATTAACCTTGTGAACCCTGTGCACTCCCTCAATAGCAAGAATGTCCTTCCTCAAATTTGGAGACCAAAACTGCACACAATACTCCAGGTGTGGTCTCACTAGGGCCCTGTACAACTGCAGGAGGACCTCATTGCTCCTATACTCAACTCCTCTTGTTATGAAGGCCAACATGCCATTCGCTTTCTTCACTGCCTGCTGTACCTGCATGCATACTTTCATTGACTGATGAACAAGGACCCCCAGATCGCATTGTACTTCCCCTTTTCCCAACTTGACACCATTTAGATCATAAATGCCTTCCTGTTTTTGCTACCAAAGTGGATAACCTCACATTCAATGAGTGGATCCAATGAGTTTGGATTGTGTCTGTGGCCACAGGTGACTTTCATCACCCAGGAAGCCATTGGGTCACAGATCAAGGGAACTGTAAACTCAGTCATCAACTCACTAGAGGCACATATTCTTGTATGAACAAAAATTATAGAGAATGTTTGTAAGTTTAGACCTATTGGTTTGATTTCTATCAGTATGTAATGAATATGAGCTGTGTATCTTGTTGACATTGTCACTGGTAGAAATTAAGATGGGGAAGTGACATCAGCATCAGGGTGAATTTTCACAGGAAGTTCTCATTCCAGTTCACTTGTGGGTTGGACAACAACTTGTTTATGCTGGTTGCACAAAAAAATATATAATAATTTTTGTCCATCCGCATTCTAGGCTAGGCCTGTAAAATTGTGTTTTTTTCTGTACATTTCTGTCTAATTTTCATTAGTTATAAGGCAGCTTCCAGAAACAAACTGAATTACCCCCAATTCAAAGCTTATGGATTTGTGTGAGTTGTGGTTTGAATATTATGTTGAGGATTATCATTTTTCACCAGCTCTTGTGTTAAGATTCACTTGGGATGTCTAGTAGCTCATTGAGCTGCTTTGAAAAGATATATATTTAGATCAAAATGTGTGCAAACATAAATTAAAGTCTTGATTTAAAATATTATCAACTGGGATACAAAGGCAGCTTGAAACATGTTGAAAAATCAGGCCAGAGGCCTTGCATATCAGAATGATGTAATGTCTGATTTTCTGACAACTATTGGTTCTCAGACAACTGGTTTGAATATTGTATTCCTCATCGAATTGTAAATTCTTCATCAAATTTCGCAAATTGTATTCCTGATCAATGTTCCTGACTTCAGGTGAGGCACTTTGATATTGATCATTGGGTGCACAGTCAGAGTGCAAACCCTGTTTAAAGCACAGGTTTCATGGATAACATTTGGTATCCTATGACTGATTTCCAAGCACCACTTTGTGTTTGTGATCAATAGTATCCCTTTTTCATGATTTAAATTAGACGATGTAAAGTGGCAAGGATAGGGATTCATTTCTTGGTTCTGTATAACAGCATTGGCTCAAATGAGGATGACGATCTTGAATTCAGTTGTGGTGGTATTGGAGAATGGAGTGTTTGCTTTTGTTGCCACTGCAATAGTAGATAAATAACCCGTAATATCAAGCGAGTATCTTGGACAGTACCTCTTTGGAAATAATTGTTGATCTTTTGTTGCCAGCATTGCCTTCAAATTAAATGTGATGTGGCCCAATTAAGTGTATGTAAAATTTCATCAATTCAGTATAATGATTCAAAGATAACTGATGGGTGTTTTACTTTCCAACCTGGGCTTACACAATACATGATTTCTTGAACATATCGCATCAGCAATGTCAGCATTAAGACGCAAGTGTGTAAATGGGGTTGACCGCTCATTTACCTGCAGCAATGAACAAGAAGCAAGTAGAATAACACATTTTTGTTTCTCCTCTGAGGCAGTAACTATTTTACTATTGCACATCAAGGTGCTGACTATTTAAATGGAAGCCACCATGCTCCATTATAATTAGAGCGATTTCTGGAGGAGCTTTCGACTTTCATTGACCAATGACATTGAAAGTGTTTATTTTAGCTATTTTTAATAATTTCCACCACACCTTGATAAAGTAATCTTTTACAATTTTGGAAAATATGCCCATTAGTCAGCACAATTATTGGCCACTGAATTAATTAATGAATATTAACAATGGCTTTACTTAATATAACATCTGGAAGATGGCAGGTAGATGTTGAACATTCAACCTGGTCTAACGGAATATATTCAGTTCTTTAATTTAATTTATTGTCACGTGTACCGAGGTACAATGAAAAGCTTTTGTTGTATGCTATCCAGTCAGCAGAAAGACAATACATGATTACAATCGAGCCATTTACAGTGTATAGATGTTTAAGAGGGTGGAACGATTGAAATATGAGTTTGTAGATCTGCTTCTGTAGCTAGCACGCAAATATTCGACTTGATTTGGTGCCATCTTGGAAGCATTCAGGAATGTACTGGCCTGAAAAATCATGATACATTAACTGAACTTTGACATATTTTGGCCCTGGTGCAACCTTCTGGACCGTTAGCAAGGTCCTTCAGTACACAGACGAGCTCTCTAATTCATGAGAGTAGGACCTATTCACCCAAAGTAGAGGGTCTTGTCGCACAGAGTCATTCTTAAATCTATAATAAAGGAACATTGGTGAATTTCTTGTACGTATCATTTAGCTGATAAATTTTGTCATACATCGCCTAAGGTGTTAATTCATATTGCAAAGAAATGTTTCCTTTTATGTGAATTTTAAATAAAATTAGAGCAGATAATAATTGTACATTTTGTGTTGTGTGGGATGCATTTTTCCTATTTTTGCAATAAAATTAAAAAGCAATTTAACCAAGACACCATTAGTAAAGGTCTAAGGGACAGGTGTTGAAGCTGTATTGGTTTTATAAAGAGCAATTTAACAATGCCACAGAGGTTTGTAATGAGCATGTCACCTCAGGCACATTCACCTTGTAAAGTAGTTTTAACAAAATGGGAGAATGTAATGCTACACATGCTCAGGGGGATGCTTTCAATCAGAACTTTTTGGATTCTTTCTCAGGACATTTCAGTAAATTATTAAGAACATAAGAATTTATAAGTTCATGAGAAACGAGTCTCTTGCCCACAGTAGGGGAATTTGAGAGCCAGACAAAATATTTTCAAGGTGTGGAAGGAAAGATTTAATAGGAATCTGACGGGTAACTTTTTTTACCCAAATGGTAGTGGGCATATGGAAACCGCTGCCAGAGGAGGTAGTTGAGGAAGTACTATTGCAATGCTTAAGAATCATTTAGACAGGTACATGGATAGGATAGGTTTAGAGGGATATGCGCCATATGCAGGCAGATAGGATTAATGTAGATGGGACATCTTGGTCGATGTGGACAAGTTGGGCTGAAGGGTTTCCACTATGATAAGAAATAAGACCAGGATATGTGTTCTGGCTTTACCAGTGATTTATCAAGATTGTAGATAATTTTGTTTTGGATTATATTGTTTTTTTTATTTATTGAACTACCCTTTTGTATGTTTGACTGGCAAATTTCTAAAAGGGTTGACGGTGTGACATTTAAAGACTGCATTGAACTACAAAAATTGTTTCATCCCAGTTTGTAAATCTGTGCATTGGATAACAAGTCTGTTGTGCTGTTGCAGTCACAGGTGAGTGCAAGGATATGGCTTGAATAACTTTCCGTCTTCACTAAGGGAGGAAATATGAAGTGTCCAGGTCAGTCGGACCACAACATCTCCTGATATATCCATGCGGGTGTTAAGAGTCAGACCAGTTAGTCTAACATCGGTAGTGGGAAACCAACATTTGGAAGTTCATTGTTTCTTGTGGATTTTTCGAGGATTGTAACTCTGACATGGATTGCTGGACTCTCGACAAACATGCCACACGGTTTAGGGGTTCAGTATTGATGTGGATAGAGAACACACCACACTGCTTGGGTATAAATTATCCAATATCTCCATTCACTAAGCCAGTGTTCGCTGCTGCATGACTTTGGTGGCATCTATTATTTAAATGCCGATGGAAAAGGGGAGATCTGGGTGTCATGGTACTTTGAAAGTAGGCATCCAGCTGAAAAAAGCGAATCCTCACAGTCCACTTCAACAGGGTCTTGTGAGACCACACCTGGAATTGCGTTTTTGGTCTCCAATCTGCATTAATGCCATACTGCCTGTAGACTGGATACTCAACCCACCTATGGTCACATTACATCCAGGACATTTTTTCATATATTGCAAACAGTAGAGGTCCCAGCACAGATCCCTGTCCAACACCACTGGTCCCAGACCTACAACCTGAAAACTGTTCTTCCAACGCAAACCTCTACTTTCTATCAGTAATTAAATAACGTATTGGATGTGTTTTTATCTTGTTTTAACTTGTTTTGGTTGCACTGATCAGAAGTAACTCTCCTAATTACGTTGTATTTCTAAGTACAATTACAATAAAGGCATTATTATTATTAAGACAGTTTTGTATCCATGTGACCAAGTCATTGTTAATCCCATATATCTTAACCTTCTGGAATAACCTACAGTGGGGGATTTTGTCAAATGACTTACTAAAATCCATGTGGACACCATCCATCACCCTTTTTTCATCACCGCCTCAAAAAAATTAAACCAAGTCAGTGAGGCATAATCTGCATGTACAAAGGCTGACTGGCCATCCCTTATTAACTAATTCTCAACCAAATGAGAATAAATCTTATCCCAAAGAATTGTCTCCAATGGCTTCCTGACTACTGGTGTGAGGCTCTCCAGCCTAAGATTCCCTAGCTTCTCTCTTCCTCGTTCTTCAATAAAGGAACAGCATTAGCTACTCACAAGTCCTCTGGGACCTTGACCCATCCTAATTTATCTGTGCCTATGTGTCTGCATTCCACATACTTCTTCTCACCAGCTGCAATATAACATGTTTCTTTCTTCCATGTGCATTAATCCAGCATCCTATTGTCAAAATATTAAAAACACAAAGTTCAAAATAAACACAATGGAATAGTCTCAAATCTCTTCTTGCCAAAGATGCTTACTACACTGTTGTGCATTTTCCGCTTCCTCATTTCTTTCACATTACCATTAATTGTAATAAAGGGTTATAAGCCCGAATCGTTAATACTACTTATCTCTCCACAGATGTCAGACTCAGTCTACCCCATGACAGAAGGGGGGGGGGGGGGGGGGGGGAATTGTAAACTTTGATAGCCACAGGGAAGAAGGATATCCTGTGGTGTTCTGGCCTCCATCTTGGTGGAACCAGTCTGTTGCTGAAGGTACTCCTCAGGTTGAGCAGTGTGTCATGGAGGGGGTGAGCAGTATTGTCCAGGACGCTCTGCAGTTTGAGGTGTGTCGTCCTCTCCAGGAACACCTCCCATGAATCCAACTCTGCCCCCAGGACAGAGCCGGCCTTCCTGATTAATTTGTTAATCCTATTGGCGTCCGCAGCCCTCGCCCTGCTGCCCCAGCACACGGCAGCGAAGAAGATGGCACTGGCTACCACCGATTGGTGGAACATCTGCAGCATCTTACTGAAGATGTTGTAGGAGCGGAGCCTTCTGAAAAAGTACAGCCAGCTTGTCCCTTCTCGTACAGGGCCTTAGCATTCCTGGACCAGTCCCGTTTACTGCCCATGTACACACCCAGGTATTTGAACTCTCTGGTAAAATGCACATCCACACCATTGATGGAGACAGGTGACAGGGTTGTTCCTCTCCTTCTAAAGTCCACCACCAACTCTTTAGTCTTGTCGGTGTTGAGTTGCAGGTGATTCAGCCCACACCACTCAACAAAGTCGTTGACTACACCTCTGTATTCAGCTTCCCTCCCCTCACTGATGCAGCCACAATTGCAGAGACATCTGAAAACTTCTGCAGGTGGCAGGAGGCGGTTATATCTGAAGTCCGAGGTGAAGATGGTAAACAAGAAGGGAGAGAGGACTGTCCCCTGTGGGGCCCCTGTGATGCTCACCACCATGTCCGAGACACAATTCTGTAGCCTGATATATTATGGTAATCCAGTCAGGTATTAGTGATCTAGGACACCAATGGAGCATCCACCCGCATCTTCATCAGTTTGCTCCCTACCAGTGCAGGCCAGATGGTGTTAAAAGCACTGGAGAATTAAAAAAACATGACTCTCACAATGCTTCCCGGCTTATCCAGGTGAGCACAGGAATGATGGAGCAGGTGGATGATGGCGTACTAATTTTGTTTGGTAAGCGAACTGCAGGAGGTCCAGGTAGGATTTAACCAGGGGTCGCAGGTGAGTGAGCACCAGCCTCTCCAGGGACTTCATGATGTGTGAAGTCAACACCACCAGTCTGTAGTCATTGGAGGAGCTGGGGAGGGTCCTCTTTGGTACAGGAACCAGGCACTGTGTCTTCCACATCACACAAACCCTCTCCAGGCTCAGGGTCAGGTTGAAGATGAGCTGTAACACTTCACACAACTGGCTGGAACACACCTTGAGTACCCTAGGGCTGACACCATCGGGACCCATAGCTTTGCCTGGGCAGAGTTTGCTCAGCTCTTTCCTCACCTGCTCAGTCTTGATGGTCAGACGCAGCAAAGAAAGATGGTCAGATGCGGCTGAGGAAGTGGACCGGGGGATTGAGGGGAAGAGACTGTCGGGGAGCCGGGGGGAAGGTGGGCAGAGGCCCCTCCATCAAATCTGATAAAAAACAGGTTTAGCTCAGTGGCCCAGTCCTGATTACTTTCCCTTCCCAGGCCACTGGTCCTCTTGTAGCCTGTAATGCTCTTCATACTGCTCCACACATCCCTCGTGTTGTTCTGCTAAAGTTTCAGCTCCAGCTTCCTCCTGTAGTCATCCTTGCCCTGTCTCAGTCTCGCCTTCAGGTCTTTCTGCAGCCATTTCACCTGCTCCATCACCATTCCTGAAGGCCCTCTTCTTCTGGTTGAGAAGGGCCTTTATGTCACTGATGACCCTGGGCTTGTTGTTGGGGAAACATTGTACAATCTCCTCAGGGACAATGTTATCCACACAGAACTTTATGTAGCTGGTGACAAAGTCCGTAAGTCTATCAATGTCCTTTCTATGGGGACTGCAGTGTACGTCCCAGTCTGTGACCTCAAAACAGCCCTGTAGAGCGTCACAGGCCTCCAGTGACTACCTCCTCACTGACCTTGTGGCCACAGGCAGCCTCTGGACCATTGGCTTATACCTCGATAGGAGGTGAACCAGGTTGTGGTCGGATCTTCCCAGTGGCGGAAGGGCTATGTACGCTTCTTTACCATTGGCATACAGCAGATTGTTGTCTGCATCTATCCCTTTGCTAATGTTTGGGAGGGAGCTGAAGGGATGGTAATTGCCACATTATATTTGTCATGCTATTCTTTGGCTTGATGCACCTGAGCAATTTTCCAGTTTGTCTGGTTTGTATTGGAATACGAGGAATCAGCTATGCTTTAAGACTAAAGCACATCCTTCACTGTACCACTGGCAAGGTGTCATGCATTGTTGCCAGATATCACCCCATAATTTGTCTTGTGCCCTGTAGTGGTATTCATGCCCTGCCAAAGTTACCTGGCATCCGCTTGACTGAATTGAGTCTCTTGTTTTGGCGTTATTTCTTGGCATCCTCAATAGCCTTACGAAGATCACACTTAATGTTCTTGTACAATGCAAGATTATCCTTTTTGAAAGCCTTTGGACCAGGCTTTAGCAGAGAGTGAATCAATGCATTTATTGATCAAACCGATGACGACTGAGATATATTCATTCAGGCTAGATAAAGTTATCTTGAACATATTCCAATCCACCAACGCAAAGCAGCCCTGAAGCAGACCCTCAGCCTCCTCAATCAACCACTGTATTACTATCTCTGTTGGTGCTTTGCGTTTCAGTCTTTATAAAGTGGCAGGATCAATATTGACAGATGATCAAACTGGCTGAAATGAGGGTGAGCGATGGAGCAATAGGCTTCTCCAAGTTTGCAGATGACACAAAGCTGGTGGGCAGTGTTAGCTGTGAGGAGGATGCTAGGAGGCTGCAAGGTGACTTGGATAGGTTGGGTGAGTGGGCAAATGCATGGCAGATGCAGTATAATGTGGATAAATGTGAGGTTATCCACTTTGGCGGCAAAAACAGGGGGGTAGATTATTATCTGAATGGTGGCCGATTAGGAAAAGGGGAGATGCAACGAGACCTGGGTGTCATGGTACACCAGTCATTGAAAGTAGGCATGCAGGTGCAGCAGGCTGTGAAGAAAGCGAATGGTATGTTGGCATTCATAGCAAAAGGATTTGAGTACAAGAGCAGGGAGGTTCTACTCCAGTTGTACAGGGTCTTGGTGAGGCCACACCTGGAGTATTGCGTACAGATTTGTTATCCTAATCTGAGGAAAGACATTCTTGCCATAGAGGGAGTACAGAGAAGGTTCACCAGACTGATTCCTGGGATGGCAGGTCTTCCATATGAAGAAAGACTGGATAGACTCGGCTTGTACGCGCTAGAATTTAGGAGATTGAGGGGGGATCTTGCAGAGGCTTACAAACTTCTTAAGGGGTTGGATAGGCTAGATGCAGGAAGATTGTTCCCGATGTTGGGGAACTCCAGAACAAGGGGTCACAGTTTAAGGATAAGGGGGAAGTCTTTTAGGACTGAGATGAGAAGATCATTTTTCACACAGAGAGTGGTGAGTCTGTG
The DNA here is from genome assembly GCA_035221665.1 of Okamejei kenojei. NCBI lineage: Eukaryota > Metazoa > Chordata > Chondrichthyes > Rajiformes > Rajidae > Okamejei > Okamejei kenojei. The sequence continues at coordinate 116,023,207 of CM069131.1, read as the reverse complement.
GAATTCTCTGCCACAGAAGGTAGTCGAGGCCAGTTCATTGGCTATATTTAAGAGGGAGTTAGATGTGGCCCTTGTGGCTAAAGGGATCAGAGGGTATGGAGAGAAGGCAGGTACAGGATACTGAGTTGGATGATCAGCCATGATCATATTGAATGGCGTTGCGGGCTCGAAGGGCCGAATGGCCTGCTCCTGCACCTATTTTCTATGATTCTATGATCTAGTAGCATGTTGAATAGGGGAGCTGGAATTCTTTGCTGGCTGCCACAAAGTTTAGTTTAGAGATAGAGCACGGAAACAGGCCCTTCGGCCCACCTAGCCCGTGCCAACCATCATTCAGGTATGCTAATGCTAAACTATGTGCGCTAGGGACAATTTACGATGGTTCCAAGCAGGGATGTGGTGTCGAGACCCAAATCACCCGACTCCCACTCCGTTTTCTTGTTGCTATGCTATTGTGGCTTTTTTTATTGTTTTTCTTGAAGAAAAAAAGTTACATGTAGGTCTATGACAGAATTAAAATTATATTGAATTAAATAAAAATGATAAAAGCATTACTCCAAAATTTATCAAACAAAGGCCATAGGAATGAGCTAAATGGCTAAATTATGACAGAAAAATCTCAAGTGCAATAGAAATTAAAACTAAAGGAATAGGTAGTTAAGTTTGCTACAAAAGTGCATACCTAAAATGTATTCATAACTTGTCCTTAGGAACAGAATTGCTTCTGCCAGATCCCCTTTCATTGAAGCCCTTAAATCTGATTTAATTATTTTCAGTGCAGATAACAGTCCCTCCATGCTGACCTGAGTGGGTGATAGTTGCAAATTTTACTATTTCTGGATAAGCAGGGATGACTTCTTGTACTGTAAGTTTAGATGAGCGATCATATTTCTCTACTTCATTTAAATCACCAAGAAAATGTTGTTTAAATTCCATTAGTTTAACATCAAACGGCTGCCTTTGCACATTTAAACGCTCTCGATTGTGTCCTAAATTTTCTGAGAAGCAACTTTCATCATTGTACAACTTCTGTCAAGGAGAAGCTATACTTCACCCTCGTTAGACCTCATTTGGACTATGCAGTTGCAGCATGGAACCCATACACAAATAAAAACATTTCTTCCATCGAACGTGTCCAAAGACAGGCAGCTCGATTTGTTACTAACACCTATGAGAGAGAAGCGAGTGTTACCAAACTTTTGAATTCACTAGGGTGGAACCTTCTCCAAGACAGACATGAAGCTCACTGTTTGACCTGTTTCCAAAACCAATTAGGAGCAGACGAGGGCATTCGATCCAATTTGAGATACCAGCTAGCAAGACAGATGTATACAGCAATTTGTTCTTCCCCCGCACAATTAAAGCTTGGAATAATCTTCACCCTACCATAGTTACCCAACCAGATGCAACTAAATTTAAGGTAGCTCTTTCTTCGCAAAAACCCTTTCTGGCTTAAGTCCCTCCACCGCCTGCAGTTTAAATTCCATTTGGAATATTTTGGAGGACCAAGAAACCAAGAACCAAGACTGTTCAATTTTATCTAAATATTTAGCAAAAATCTGACTCTTCATCATTTGAAGAGGATATGGATTTGGAACTCCCATCTTCATTTTGTGGTTCTGACTTTTCAGGTAGTAGCCCTTTTATCCGAACAGCAACATATTTTTCCGATTTACGTAGTCTCTGAAATTTATTGTGAGGTCAGAGTCGGAGTCGGGACTATTTTACCGACTCCAACTCTGACTCCAGCAGCACCAAAATTGCTCCGACTGCGACTCCAACGATTCTGACTCTGACCCCAAAGCCCTGGTTCCAAGCCAATTAACCTCCAACCCTGTATGTCTTCTGAGTGTGGGAGGATACCGGGGCACCTGGAGACAACCCACGCAGGTCACGGGGTGAACGTACAAACCACGTTCAGAGAAGCACCCATAGTCAGGATTGAACTTGGGTGTCTAGCGCAGTAAGCCAGCAAATCTACCACTCCACCACCGTGCAGCACCGTACCATAGTTTGTATTTGCAGCTCTCCTAGAAGTGTTGGGTCCAGTAAAGATCAGTAGTTCTGAGAACTGCATTGTTTTTGATAATTGACAGGATTGATCAGACTTATGAATGGTCCTCCATAAACTAAGTCCTGATTCTCCAGCTGATTACATTGTGGACATTGGATTTTTTTCCCTGCAACTGTTATGCTCCATGCTGGGAAACTATATTCTGCACTCTTGCACTACCTGTTGTGCTTGTGTCTGGCTTGATTGCATTCATGTATAGTATCATCTGAATTACCGGATAGCACACAAACAGAAACTTTTAATTGTGTCTCGGTACATGTGACAATAATAAAACTAAACCTAAACACAGGAGACTCTTAATGCTGGACCCAATAACCTGCTCAGCACTAGAATGGATACTGTAAATAAAGATAAAAACTACAGTGCCCTCCATAATGTTTGGGACAAAGACCCATCATTCATTTATTTGCCTCTGTCCTCCATAATTTGAGATTTGCAATAGAAAAAATCACATGTGGTTAAAGTGCACATTGTCAGATTTCAATAAAGGCCATTTTTATACATTTAGTTTCACCATGTAGAGATTACAGCTGTGTTTAATACATAGTTCCCCCATTTCAGGGCATCATAATGTTTGGGACACAGCAATGTCATGTAAATGAAAGTAGTCATGTTTAGTATCTTGTTGCATATTCTTTGCATGTAATGGCTGCTTGAAGTCTGCGATTCATGGACATCACCAGTTGCTGGGTGTCCTCTCTGGTGATGCTCTGCCAGGCCTGTATTGCAGCCATCTTTAGCTTATGCTTGTTTTGGGGGCTAGTCCCCTTCAGTTTTCTCTTCAACATATAAAAGACATGCTCAATTGGGTTCAGATCAGGGATTGACTTGGCCACTCAAAAATTGACCAATTTTTTGGCTCTGAAAAACTCTGTTATTGCTTTAGTAGTATGTTTGGGATCATTGTCTTGCTGTAGACTGAACCGCTGGCCAATGAGTTTTGAGGCATTTATTTGAACTTGAGCAGATTGGATGTGTCGAAACACCAGAATTCATTATGCTACTGCCATCAACAGTTGTATCATCAATGAAGATAGGTGAGCCAGTACCTTCAGTAGCCGTACATGCCTAGGCCATAACACCCCCATCACCATTTTTCACACATGCGGTGGTATGCTTTGGATCTTGGCCAGTTCCTTCTCTCCTCCATACTTCGCTCTTGCCATCACTCTGGTATAAGTTAATTTTCATCTCATCTGTCCACAAGACATTTTTATAGAACTGTGGTTGCTCTTTTAAGTGCTTCTTGGCAAACTGTAACCTGGCCATCCTATTTTTGCGGCTAACCAGTGATTTGCATCTTGCAGTGTAGCCTCTGTATTTCTGTTCATGATGTCTTCTGCGAACAGTGGTCATTGACAAATCCACACCTAACTCCTGAAGAGTGTTTCTGATCTGTCGGACAGGTGTTTGAGGATTTTTCTTTATGATAGAGTAATTCTTCTGTCATCAGCTGTGGAGGTCTTCTTTGGCCTGTCAGTCCCTTTGCAATTAGTAAGCTCACCATTGCTCTCTTTTGGTAAGTCTAAGGTTTGGCTGATGTCTCTCACAGTTTTATTCTTGTTTCTCAGTCTCATAATGGCTTATTTGCCTCATTGGCACAACTTTGGTCCTCATGTTGAGAAACAGCAATAAAAGTTTCCAAAAAAGAAAGACTGGAGAAAAGACTATGTGCTGAGAGCTCTCTTATACCTGCATTAAGGAGGCATTTAAACACACCTGAGCAAAATGTATAAAAATACCCTTTAATAAAATCTGACAATGTGTAATTTAACCACATGTGATTTTTTTTCTATTGCAAATCTCAAATTGTAGAGTGCAGAGGCAAATAAATAAATGATGAGTCTTTGTCCCAAACATTATGGAGGGCACTGTTTCTTGGAAGGCTGCTTCATGTAGAATCTTGCCACTTGCTGGCACCATCTTTGGGATACTGTTATTAATTTGTATTTTCTGATTGTTAGTTTGTCTATTGTAATAATTCAAAAATTCAATTGATGGTATAATATTCCTTAGTTCGACAATGTAGTCAGTCTCTAAACGAGACTCAATAAGGGACAGCCACTGCTCAGAATGAAGTACTGGAGTGGGAGTTAAAATGAATGAGGCACATGAGTAGATATGTTTTCTGTTGAGGTCTTCTGACCATGAAGGTTTGTGTGCTTGTACGAAGGGACTGGATAGCACCTGTGGAGAATATGAAAGTAGACTTTGCCACCTAATTTCCCTTTGTCTTCTAAAGCTGTCGCTCGCAACTTGGGGGCACAAAAGCTAAAGAAAATTGATTATATACACATCTTCTTTCATTGAATGATACAGCATGGAAATAGGCCATTTGGCCCACTGACTCCATGCCAATCATCGATCTCCTGTTCACACAAATTCTATATGCCACTTACTCTTTCACCTAGAACAGCCAAGTAATCTACAGATTGTCACATTTTGTGGATGTGGGAGGAAACCAGAATACCTGGAGGAAACCCATCTTGTCCAGGAAGCAAGTACAAACTCCACACAGACCATACGTGAGATCTGAATCAAACCCAGGCGTCTGGGGATATCAGACAGCAGCGCACTTTGTACTTTTTCAGCACATTTATTGAATTTGAACGTTGTAGTTTGTTGTAATATGCATCTAATGAGCACACTGAGTAACTTGTAAAAGTTAAAAGTCCACATATAGCTTAATAGTTAAAGCTCCATTGCACAGTGCAGAATTAATCTTAGTGCCAAGCTGTTTTCCCTTATAGTACCCATTTAGTTAATGATCTGTACATGCAACTAATTTTGTGCTGTAATGATTTTATTTGTCTAGCTTCTCCGAAATACAATGTTTTAGTAAAATGATTGACACTTAGCTTGATATAGGTTTTTTTTGTTAAATATTTTATTAGACATAAGTACATGTTAATAGAATATACTTCTCACATACATTCGTAATTTTATTAATATGAACAATTATGTCTTATATATTTCTATACTTTTTTTTTGCAAGTAAGAAAAGATAGAGAGAAATAAAGTAAGAGTAGAAAATCAAAAATAAAGAAATGAATGGAGTATTAAAAAAGTTATCCATCATTGGAGATATATCCATGATTTGTTATACGTGATTCTTCATCTATTCCATTATTCAGGCTTCAGTCAGGCTCTCGTACCGAGCCATTTTGACCCTTTAGATATTCAATAAATGGAGACCATATTCCTCTGAAAAGATCCAACCTGTCCAATAGGACAAGCCTTAATCTTTCCAGATGAAGTGTCTCCGACATTCCTGTAATCCACATTTTGATTGTAGGGGATGTAGGACCTTTCCAGAATTTCAATATTAATTTTTTCCCAATTGTAATCTGTAATCCGTAAAACTGTAATCAATAAAAATTATTTGATTCGTTGTTATTAATTGATCTGTTTCTAATATTGCCAGTATTATTAACTATGAGTCAGGGATCAATTGACTTTGAGTCAGGGATCAATAGGTTTTTAACTAAAAATCTGTCATCAAATGTGCATTTCTGAAAGTGGTTGATTTTTGTCATCTGATTGGGAACTGATAACAGACGTCACATTGTTGTTTTGCAATGAGCTAAACTAGTAAGATTAAATGAGAACTTACCAGAAGTTTGATCCTTATTTTATGAGGAGTTACAATGAGGGATTTCGTGAAGACCCCGCCAGCACGCATGCTCGACATTCTTCAAAGCAGCGGTGTGGAATCACAGATAACAACAATGACTGAAGATAGTAAGATTAAGAGACTTGAATATACCAGTTGACATTATGATAGAGGGTCTGGAGCGGAGGGAATGAAATCCCTCATCGTAACTCCTCATAAAATAAGGATCAAACTTCAAACTGGTAAGTTCTCATTTAATCTTACTATTTTACTTCGGAGTCACGTGAGTGACTCACACACTGCCGTAATTACAGATGGAGGAAGTATGTTAACGTATTTCAGACTTGAACAAGCTGAAAAATAATAACGTATTTATTAATACAAACCAAAAAAACCCTGAATTCGGGGACAAATGTTTAGGGAACAGCACTTAAAACTGAATCCGCGGGAGCGGCCACAGGTTTGTTATAAAAACGCTGAAATGTACTTTCACTGGCCCAGCCCGCTGTTGTGAGGACATGATCCATGGGTACCTCCATGGTCCTCGCTGCTGATGTGGATGCTGCCCTGGTATAATGAGATTTAAAAATGTTAGTGTCTATACCTGCTGGTATAGACACTAACCAACATAGGTGACCAGCTCCTGAGTAGGGACAACACAACCCTAATATCTCAGGTAATATTATATCGTGGTCGGGGAGGGTTGGAACTGAATATACCCCTCATGAGATTAGATACCAGCTGGTGAGATCCCACTCCAATTTGAGATAGGATGACAGCGCACTCCTGGCACTGTTTATGGCACTGTAACTGAGGCCCTCATCATAATGAAGGCCCACGAGTAATTCCAGCACCTTGGTGATCGTAGCAGAGTTGTAGGTGGTCTTGGTCCGACTACAGAAGGCCTCCCATTTCCTTATGTGGGTGAGGTACTGCTTTCTTGTGGACTCTCTGCACGATGCTGTGATGATATCCATGGTTCTTGTTGACAGCCCGAATTCCAGTAATGGCCTCTTCAGAGCCTGCAAGCCAACAGGTTCAGATGACCATGGCATGGATGATTTTCCCCTGTTATGGGATTGGTCACCTTATTCGGGCATTTGGTAACCTGTACCCATGGTTCTTTCATCATGTTGAGGACCACCGGGTACCATGGTTGTGTGGGCCAGTCGGGTATTATCAGTATCTAGTTGAATTTTCTGCAATACCCGACTGATGAGGCAGAATGGGGGAAAGGCATAGAAAAACCATTTCCCCCAATGCAGCGAGAACGCGTCCATCGCCACTGCCCCAGGATCTGGTTCCCAAGAGACATATGTTGGTATCTGATGGTTCAACCTGTCTGCAAAGAGGTCGATATCTGTTGTTCCATATTTGGCTATAATTTTAGCAAATATTTGGGGGTTCAACATCCACTCGATGTTGTCATTAAATACTCGTGACCTGGTGTCCGCCACTGTATTGAGCTTACCCGGAAGGTACGTAGCTGATATCCAAATATTTATTTCAATACACCAGAGCCAAATTAAGTTTGCCAATTCATCACAAGATAGTGAATTGATGCCACCCATATGGTTTAAATACACCACCACTGTGGTATTATCTATTTGAAGACGGACATGCATATGATGCAGATTTGTGCAGTAACCCGCAGCCCGTGAAATGCTCCCAGCATTTCCAAATAGTTTATACCTTGTGATTGAAGAAGAGTAGACTCGTGCAGATCCCATCTGCCGCCACTACTGGAAGTGGTGTCGGTAGTTCCCCAGCCCTGGGCTCTTGTGTCGGTTTGTAACACGACTGATTGGTTTGATTTAATGATGGGATTAAAACAATCACTAATATTGCTAATCCACCATTGTAGCTCAATTTTTGCCTTGTTTGGCAGCTGCATAGGTCTGTCAAAATGTCCAGTGTTCACTTTTAATGCTGAGATTTTTGCTCTTTGCAAGTTTTGATAGTGTCACGGGCCAAATTGTGCAGCTGGAAATGTAGCTACAAGTTTCCCAATCACCTTAGCATCATGTCTAATAGTCAGTTTCCTGGCGCAAGCAAGGCTGTTACATGCCTCTATTATGTCTGTTGCTTTGTTTCCTGGGACAGTGACAATCATATGATTAGTGTTAATTGTGAATGCTAGATAGTCCATAATCACAGAGGGGTTGAACTTAGATTTGTCTGGATGGATGACAAACCCTAGTTTCTAGAATAATGACTTGGTAGCTGTTACTGCTAATTTAGCAAATTCCAAAGTTTTTCCACAATTAAAATGTAATCTAGATATGCCATGACTATGTGGTTTTGTCATCTTAGAGACGCCAATACAGGTTTTAGTATTTTGGTAAATAACCTAGGGGCTGTTGTAAGCCCATTAGGTAGTGCTTTATATTGCCATAGTTGCCCCATCCAGACAAATTTTAAGTATTTACGGTGATGTTCCCGTACAGGTACTGAATAGTATGTATCTTCTAGGTCGATGCAGGCCATGAAGCACCCTCTGGAAATCAATTGCTTAGTTGTTTCAAATGTTTCAATCTTGAAATGGGTATATTGTACAAAGGTATTCAAGTGGGTTAAATCAATTATGATACGACATCCACTATCTTTTTTGGTTTTAGTAAAGATGTTAGATACAAACTCAAGAGGTTCATGTGTTGTTTTTTCTATAATCCCCTTGGTGTATAACCTTAATAGTTCCTCATGTCCTTCCACTTTTTCTTTGTGAGAAAGTGCAAATTTCTGGTTAGGTACATGCTGAGCTGGGGGAAGGTATCCATTTTTGAATTCAATTTCATAACCCTGAATACTTTGTAATATAAAAGTGTCAGAAGTTATAAAACCCTATGCATCCCAGAATGTATGCAATCTCCCTCCTACTTGTGAGGTTATACATGCAGCACTCCCAAGAGAACCATACCCCTTTGCCTCCATGGTTACCGGCGGGGCTTGATGTTCCGGCCTTTCTTGGTTCGTTGTCTTGCTGGGATGTGGGGTTGGCGCATCTTCCATGCTGGTCGCTGTGGGCCCTGTCCTAAAAAAGGCTTTTGTTGATAGGGCACGTCCTGTGGGTTGGTTCTAGTTGCCCCGTCGGGTTGAACCCGAGGCCTGTTTGATGTTGCATAAGGATGCTGTCTATGATACGCAGGTGGCCTGCTCGAGGATGGTGGTTTCATCAACCCGACCGCTTTTGCTTCCTCGTCCAGGTCTTTTACCTGTTTTGGCAGGTCTTCACCGAACAGCTGTCTCGGTGGCGGCGTAACAGTGGCTTTGCACAAACCCGCGAATTTGGGGTTTAGTGTTGGGCGGTTGGAGCTCTTACGAAAGCAGTTTATCTCATATTGTGTATTGCATAGCAAAGCTAATGCATCCTGCTGCTCTTCCGTCATGTCCGTCCCGTCTATGGACCTGGCAAAGGCAGTAATGCCTGAGGTAAATAATTTCAGGATTTCTTGTATTTTTAATTCCTGGGCCCTGATCTCAGGACTGATGTTACACCAGATGGGTGTGTTGACGGTGGGGACATTGAGCGACATGCAATTTTCCAGAGCTTTGTATTTGTTGGTAGTCTCCGTGAGTACCTGTTCCTGCAGCCGGTGTGTAGTTAAATAATTGATACTGGCCGCTAGCCTGGGCTGAAGAGGTTGCCCTGATTGTGCTGATTGGGCGAACTTCGACACTACTTCCAGTAGTTCCTCTTCAGGCATCTCTTGCAACATAGGTTCTTGCACCACCCCCTCTTCAAAGTCAGCTAATGCCTGACTTCTGGCACTCCCTATTGAAGAGGGAGAGATGTTTGGCAGTTCTGCTGTGTGTCTTCTGGATCCTATGGACACACGCTCTTGATGGAGGTCCCTTTCAATCAGCTGCTCCACCATTCGCTCCATAGGAGCCATGCGACCGTCACCGCTATCTGCGGATGGCAAGTCGACTTCCCCAAGTTCTGATGAACAATTGGGGCTTCTACCATCAGTCCGCACCTCGTCGAGGTGATGTCTAAGGAACCTAGGTAGGTAGTCGGTGCCTGCCGCTCCTATGGGGCTACACGACTCCTGCGCGGATTTGCCGCTTGTCCGCGGTCTTCCGGACTGAAGCGGTGGAGTATTGGTGCCAGCCGCTCCTGCAGAGCTACACAACCTCCTGTTGGTATTTCCGCCTGTCTGTTGCGACCGCGACAGTGATGAGTCGGTGCCAGCCGCTCCAGCGGGGCTACACAACAACCGCGCGGGCTTGCCGCCAGTCCCGGAAGAACGGGACTGATGTGATGCAAATTCGGTGCCAGCCGCTCCTGCGGGGCTACTTGTGTATTCTACCACCGGTCCGCGATCTGGCGGACTGAAGCGGTGGTAAGTCGGTGCCAGCCGCTCCTGCTGGGCTACGCGTCTTCTGTGTTGTTTTCCCACCGGTCTGCGCTCTGGCAGACTGAAGCAGTGGTGAGTCGGTGCCGGCCGCTGCAGCGGGGCTACTCGACCAGTGCGGTTTTCCCACTGGTCCGCCCTCTGGTGAACTGTAACGGTGGGGAGATGGAGTGTGCCGTTGAAACAGGCACTGATTTCCGCACCTTTTTACCGCTGGTCCGTTGCTGTTTGGGTTGAAGCGGTAGGGAGTCAGGGTCTTGCCTACCCTGCTCCCGCGCGATCCTCCTGCCAGAGTGCAGCTCCCTGGCCTGCTGTGGTGGAGAGTCGGGTCCTGCCGACTGAGCGGGGCTCCCCAACTTCCACACTCTTTTCCCAACCCATGGTACGGGTGCTGCCAGTGTAGCGGACAGCTCTGGGGATATTGGCCGCTGACTTCTATCCGAAGTCCCGCGGTCCTTGGAGGCATGCTTCGACGCAGCCTTCGTTTTAGTCCTCCGTTCCATTGTCTCTGTAAGTGAACAAACAAATACAGAAACTAACCAACTCAAGGTTAGTAAAAACTTACCTGAGGGCCTTTTTGAAGCTGCCGGCAGAGGAGCGCACTACCCCCCCCCCCCCCCCCCCCCCCCCCCCCCCCTCCCCCCCATCTGTCGACTGCAAATGCGGGCAACGATATGTCGCACATGTGTGCTGGCGGGGTCTTCACGAAGTCACTTACGTGACTCCGAAGTAAAATTGACTTACTAATGCTATTTCAGCCATCAAGGCTAATAAAGTTTTGTAACGGTAAATAAGTTAATGACTTATAAAACATACCGTAAATGTACAAATAATATCATCTTAAGAATTGATATGATGTCAAATATTCTTTATGATAAAGGAATAAAATATTTTTCAGTCCCATGAATAAAGATTATGAGCATTTTCAACAAAACTAGAGCTGCCTTGATCTTAGGAAATTCTAGCTTGATCGTCACTCAGTACAAAGAGAAAGTTGCAAGCAATGCATTGTGTATTTTTAATTTTCCTCAAATTGCAGAATGATTACAACCTATCATGATATTAAATAACTTGGCATTTAACCCTGGAGGCAGGAAAATGAACTGCTGCATTAGCAGCACTGGTTCTATTCCCTTGTACCATTACGATTCAATTCACACCATGTGACAAGAAGTCATGGCTGAGAGCAGTGAATGGAGAAAATGCTTGAGGAACAGACAACGTCACAGCTGTAGTATTGGAGATTTGCACTCCCGCGCTAAGAATGCATCCAGCCAAGCTATCCTGCAGTTAATGGACCTGTTAGGTTTTATAAATCTACATTTCAGCAAGAAAACATAGTACTTTAAAAGGGTGGCTGTAGTTACTTCCTACCTCCTTTCCTTGTGAATGTATCTGTGATTAAGGAAATAGTCAATGGGAAAAAAGGGTGACAGTAAAGGGCCTGTCCCACCAGCATGCGATTGCATGCATCTAGTGCGACCAAACGTGGCCGCTTGAGGCGAACGGCCTCGTGGGGCCGGTCCCACTTCGATCGGCGGAGGCGTATGGAGTTGTGTGGACTCCAAAAATCTTGTCCGAAAATCCCACGCGCCAACGGCCTGTCGGACCGCAGGCGCAATGATGGCGTACGCAGCGTCTCGATGGGCGTATGCAGCGTCTCGATGTCGTACGCAGCGTCTCGATATCGTACGCAGCATCTTGACGGCATACGCCTAGCGTGTGGCGTTGCGCGATGACGTCACCGCCCGACGCCGTGCGACATCTAAATTCAGTCGGCCTGCCTCCTGCCCAGCTGATTGGTGAGTATGATGTCGGGACCAGCCCCGCACAACTCCAAGTGTGGGTGAAACACGTGCATTGGCTCTGTTAAATACTTGGATCATTCAAGTCGTCATCTCAACATGAGGTTGGATCCTTTATTTAGATAGTGGCAGGTTAAGTCCAATGCACCCATTCAAAGCTGCAAGTGAAAAGCTGGCTATAGTCCAAGGTGATTGTGAGAATTGCAAAAAATCCCCATGCTACAGAGAGAGTTACCAATTTTATGATATAGAAACAGTATGGACCATGGTCTGGACCACAGGCCGGCACACAGTGGTGTAGTGGGAGAGTTGCTGCCTTACAGCACCATAGACCCGGGTTCGATCCTGACAATGGGTGCTCTCTGTACAGAGTTTGTGTGGAGGGGCTAGCAGAATGAAGGGATATGGGGAGAAGGCAGGCACGGGTTATGGATTGTGGATGATCAGCCATGATCACAATGAATGGCGGTGCTGGCTCGAAGGGCCAAATGGCCTCCTCCTGCACCTATTTTCTATGTTTATATTCTCCCGTGACTGCATTTCACCCGGTGCTCTGGTTTCCTCCAACTCCCCAAAGACATATAGGTTGGTAGGTTAATTTGGCTTTGGTAAATAAAAATGTAAATAGTTCTTAGTGTGTAGGACAGTACTAGTGTATGGGGGATGCTGGTCGGTGGGTCGAAGAGCCTGTTTCCACACTGGATCTCTAAAACTAAAATCTAAAAAATAAACACTAAACCAAAGTTTAATTAACTTAGATATGTTTACCTGTTACTATGATTGTCAGTAGTTTATAAAGTATTATAGTCATAGATTTATACAGCACAGAAAAAGGCCTTTGGCTTACCATATCTATGACGACCATTATATTTATTCAAATTAGTCTATTAGCTCACATTTGAAAGCAAATTCCATGGATGCTGGGAATCTGAAGTAGAAACCAAACATGACAAAAATATTCAGAAGGTCAGCCAGCCTCTGTAAACAGTGAATTAGGATTGCCATTTCAGGTGGATAACATTTTATTCAAAAATCATAGCCAAGTTGTCAACAATCAAATCATTGTGTGCAGTTCCTGTCCACATTTTAAACTTCAAATAAAAATGCTGTCTTGTGATGGAATATTCTATAAATCAGCATTTATGATTAATATCAATTATACTTCAAATTCCTTAAACCTTGTTTTTGCCCCGAAATGGAATTGTAATTATTTGGAACTTTCTATCCCAGAGTAATTGGTTGCCCAGTGCATGAAGACTGAGAGTGATTTTTTTTCATTTCTGGGTGCTAAGGGAATCTCAGAACTTGTGGATAATATAGGGGAAAGGATTTAGGAAGCTAAATTGGTTATGATCTTTGGGATGATAATGAAGGCATAAGGGGGCATGTGTCCTGTTGTTGTTTCTTACATTGTTGTTTCTTATAAAATATAAATGACGTACTTGTGGAACATGTATTTTGCATGGTTGCACTACTGCCCAAGGTATGTCCCCTACTGTATTACATGCAGGATATCTAGCAAGAGTAGATTTGGAAATAATCCATCCAGCTGCCAATGCTACCACATGAGGAAAGCTGTAAGGTAAATGAGGATGCAGAAGATTGCTCTTCTGCCTAGCAGAGCTCCATACTTACCTCTTCAGAGAACAATTCCACTATCTTGCTGACAGCCTTATTGCAAATCAAATTCAAACGAGGCAGAAAGACTATTGCCAGAGGCTTGCTGACAGCACCAGATGTAGACTGGCTTGGCCTCAGGAGTCCAATGACACTAGAAGCCATCACGTTGCTATAGGTTACCATGCACCTTCGCTTCTTGATGCAGCCTTATTTGCACCTTCACTTTTGAAAGTGAATCCCCATTCTTAACACTGAAATTACATTTGCTTTATGCATAGCAGTCTATTGTTACACTTAATTTTTTGGGAACATGAGAGTTTCGGAATGATAAAGAGTAGCTCACTGATTTTTTTTTTTACCATGTGTTCCAATGGACCCATGTGACAAGCTTGGCTGAATGATGATTAGCCCTTAACGTATTGACAACTTTCATATTCTAATTATAGACTGGGGAAGGAAGGTGGGAGATAATGATTACTGCTGGCAGGGGTGCTTCCATTTTTCATAAGTTCATAACTTCATCTTATAGGAACAGAATTTGGCTATTCAGCCCATCGTCTACTCCACCATTCTATATTTCTATGTTTCTAATCATGGCTGATTTATCTTTCTCTCTCAACCCCATTCTCCTGCCTTCTCCCCAAACCGCTGACACTCTTACAAATCAAGAATCTGTCAATCTCCGCCTTCAAATTATCCATTGATTTGGCCTCCACAGCCGTCTGATTTAATAATAATTCTTGAGCTTTCCCATGTTAGAAGCTTCATTAGAATAATGTTGGTTGCTCAGTGGTAAATGGGTCATATAAGAGAATTCATGACATGCAAGTGTCTAGTTCATCACGTGCAAGTGTTCTCTGGAACGTCGGAGGTTGAGGGGAGCCTTGATAGAAGTATGTAAAGTTATCAGAGGCATCGATAGGGTAGACAGTCGGAACCATCTTCCCAGGGTGCATATGTGAAACACGAGAAGACATAGTGATGAGATGAGGGGGGGAAAGTTTAATGGAGATGTGTGGAGCAAGTCTTTTACGTAGAGAGTGGTGGGGGTCAGGAAAACATTGCCAGGGATGGTGGTTGTGGCAAATATGATAGTGACATTGAAAAGGCTTTCAGATGGGCATTTGGAAGTGCAAGGAATAGAGGGATGTCGATCATGTACATGCAGGTGAGACCAGTTTAACTAGGCATCATATTTAGCACAAACATTGTGGGCTGAAGGGCTCATTTTATGTTCTAGAAACATAGAAAAATAGGTGCAGGTGTGGGCAATTTGGCCCTTCGAGCCAGCACCACCATTAAATATGATCTGGCTGATCATATAAAATTAGTACCCCATTCCTGCCTTTTCCCCATATCCCTTGATTCCTTTTGCCCAAAGAGCTAAATCTAGCTCTCTCTTAAAAACATCGTTTTCAAACCTGGAACAGTGGATGTGAAGTAGGAATTTTCTACTGAAGTTAGTGGTGAAGAACATAAGATGAGTTTATTCTTCCCAATGTTTTAACTGAAGGAAAATGCTATTCATCCAAGATGGTGGTAATGCAAATGTCCAGACAGGTTGTGGAAATTCTTAGCGAGGTGCCATCAGCAAACACGTGCAAGTGGCTGCCATGTCTGTTGATGTTATCACCAAAGTCCATGAGGAAGAAGAAAGAGCAAGGTTAGGGATGGGAAATAAATAATTACTGAAGATGCCATAGCTATGATTAGGTAGAGTAGTAGGACTACATAATGGACTACATGCTGAGCAATACCATCAAGTAACAAGACACAGCAGCTAATCCTAAGGCTGGTCAGAGGTGCTGAAACGCAAGAAGGTATAGTACATCACTGTTGAACTTTGTTGTACCGTAGCCACGGGAAAGGCTGAAAATCAGTGGATCATATGTAATTTTGGGACACAATTAGCCTGAAAGCGTGAAAGAGCTTCTTATACCATATTTATTAATTATCTTCTGGAAATAAAAGGAATATTTGCATTTTAATAGTATTGCACATTATCCATTTGATATTTCAATGATTTTGTATTTAATTAATTACATTTGGAGAAAGTCTATGAAATGATTGTCGTCGACCTTGCAATGTCACATAGAAACATAAGAACTAGGGGCAGGTATAGCCTCCTCCTTCAAGTCACCCCTGCACTCCCTCTCCCTCCATCCCTCCCCCGCCTAAGTCGCAGCAGGTTCTCGTTCTCATCCAGCAAACAGCTAACAATGGCCTGTTTCCTTTATCATCGTTACTTTTTTGCATATCTTTCATTCATTTGTTCTATATCTCTCTACATCACTGTCTATATCTCTCATTTCCCTTTACCCTGACTAGTCTGAAGAAGGGTCTCGACCCGAACTGTCGTCCATTCCTTCTCTCCAGACATGATGCCTGTCCCGCTAAGTTACTACAGCATTTTGTGTCTATCTTCCATCATTAATGAAGCTGTGGCTGAACTGACTATTGGCTCCAACTTTCCAACTGATCCAATAACTCCTGATTCTCAAATAGTCCAGGATCCTGCTATTTCAGCCTTGAGTATAATGAATCTCAACATCCACAGCTTTCTAGGCTAGAAATATGCAACGTTTGAGCACCATCAAGTTGTTCCTCTTTATATGCTTCCTTAAATGGTGTTTTTTCATTGTCATGAGACCAGGCCATCATTCTTAATTACATCTCTCAGAGAATATCCTCATGGCATCTATGTTATTAATCCTCAGAATCGTAAATAATTTAAGGTATCTTATTTTACAGAGAATTAACTATTCCTCATAAAGACCAGCATGCACATTATAGAAGATTGTTGATTTCCCGGGACCAATCTGTAAATATTATCTCGTTTAGTAGATGCTGGCTTGAAAATCAAAAAACTGCAGTTGCTGAAATTATGAAATAAAAATGGAAAATGTGGAAACACTGAGACCGGTGAAAACATAAATGGAATTGGTGAAGGGTCTTGGATTTGAAACATTAAATCTGTTTTGCGGTCTGCAAATGCTGCCAGATATCCAAAGGTTTCCATCATGCTCTGATGATGCTAGCTTGTTTATTTTAATACTATATGTTAACATCAGGTAACACGATTTAACTCGGAACTCCTAGTGTGATTATTTCTAAATATTTAACATGGTGTTATGATACTGTTAGTTAAATTAGTTAAAAGCGACTCAATCAGTTCAGCCTTCTCAGATATTTATGCACTTAAATTTCTGGAATCGACTTTGTGAGTCTTCTTAGCAACTTCTCTGATTGCATATCCTTTTATGATGCATTGGGCAGAACTGTAAACAGTACTTTAAATGTGTTCAAACCAAAGGTAAGTAACATAACTTAGCACCGCATACTCATGTTTCACTTAAACATAGCATGGGTCTCTTTACCTGGTTGGCATGGCCCAACTCATCTATGATAACCAACATACCTATCGAAGCTGGTCTTATTTACCTGTATTTACCCCAAAACCCTTTGAATCTTTCTTAATCATGTACCTGTCCAAATGTTATTTAAAATAGTACCTGCCTCTACTACTTCCTCTGGCAGCTTGTTCACACCCTCTGTGCAAAAATGTTTCTCCTTGGGTCCTCTTTAAACCTTTTTCCTCTCAGCTTAAACTTCCTTCTTCATTCCTCCCGCAATGTAGTTAGCTTTTTCTTTGAAAGTATTAACAATTTCCATTAACCTACTGTATTCTGAGGCCATGTTCCTCAACTGTGCCATGATTCAGACTGAAGTTTCAGTTTAGTTTATTGTCACGTGTACCGAGGTAGAGAGAATAGCTTTTGGTGCGTGCTAACCAATCAGTGGAAAACAATACATGAATACATTCGAGCCATCCACAGTGTACTGATACATTATAAAAAGAATAACGTGATTCTGTCAGAGTAGAGACTTAAAGGAGTGGAGCGATTGTAATATTGGTGATTTGCAGATCCACTTCTGTGATGAGCACACAGAATTGTCTGGATAGGGCGCCTCTTCCTTCTAAAATGTACATTTGGTGCATTCAGTATTGAATGATAATTGTCGCTTCTGCAAATTCATTAATATCATCTTTGATTTTGTTGTGAACCTCCCTAATGCAGACCTATTGGCCCAATTGGGTACTATCTACATGTATAGAAATTTGATGCAGATGGGATTATGTTTTTTTTTTGTTTTGTTTATTGTCATGTGTACCAAAATACAGTAAACTGCTTCTTGTTGCGTCTCTATCCAGTCAGCGGAAAGACTATTCCAGAAAGATTAGGGGTTATTTTTATATCTGCAACATTTTGAAGATGAGATACGTCTTGATTTCTCTCTTTTTGGGTAGGGACATGGTTCTTTCTCTGAGGCTCAAGATCTGAAGTTCTAGTCCAGCGCAGTGCTTCCACACTTCAAAACAAAATTTCCTTAAATAGAATCGCAGATTTCCAGGAATTTGATGGTATTTCCCAACCCGGTAGGCCTTCCCCAATTGCGCATGTGCGGATACCAGATCCACTGCGCACGCGTGAGGAGACGGCACCATTTTGCATTTCTATCGTGTCACTGGCGCCATTTTCAATTGTGACGCAGCTGACGGGCCTCCCCCAACTGTGCAGGCGCGGATGGTCGGAAATATACAATCAATTTTTACCCCAATTCATCCCGTGGGCCGGATTGGACCCCTCTGCGTCTCCCCACGCATGTGCAGATGGGCCTACACTCGCACATGTGCAGTTGGGGAAGGCTTACCAGGCTGGAAAATTTCCTGAGATTACTTAATTTCCCTAAGATTATCCGAAGACAACCAGAATTTTCCGAATTTCGGGTAATTTCCTTCAAAGTGGAAACACAAGTCCAGCGTGAACAACATCTGGCCCAACGTCTTCTGTCGTAGATACAGTGTTATTTTGTTTTTAAAAAGCTTTTCTGGAGCAATGATACAACATTTTGAGATTTTACAAATCAAGCCTGTAATTTATCCCATCAGATAAAGCATAAAAAGAGGTTTAATTTGACACCTAATTCACTTTCATATCTTCAGTATTAAAAGAGTTATGGCTATTTTCATACTCGGAAATTAGCATCTTGTTCCCTATTGCTTTTCCATTGACTTAACACAAAAGCTGTGATCAAGGACAGTCAAAAGCCCATAACTTTCTTAAAAATTAAGAGAACTGAAAGAAATGTTCAGTTATTATAGATTGAAGCATTCTGAAACAAATATGAAAGAATCTTGCTTGGATGACCTGAAATTAAAGCATATAATTAGTTAGTTACCCAAATGTACCTAAATACAAAATTCAATTACTAGATCTAAACATCTATCTATTTCTTAAGAAAAAAATAACATTTTTAAATAGCCTAAGTGTTCAAATAACATTCACACAGAATTCACAATAGAACATGATTTTTAAATCTCATTGTCATGCATTTATAGGCCAAATGGAAGGAATGCGGTTGCGGTGAATTTGAACCCCATATCGGCAGGAAAGATACTGTCGGTTCATAAGGCGAATAAATCAACTGTTTTGCAACATTAAATGTGGATTAAAGGCATCTTAAAAAGCACTTTTATACATAAAATAAACGGCTTTCCTGTACCTGTCCCGTACGTGAAATCCGTCCACGTTGTCGGCTTTGACGGCTTTAGAAACTGATTTTTAAATTACTCCAGCGCTGAACTTGTCGGGCGATTAAAAATAAAATGTTTCACAGAATGGCAGTCGGAACAATTCTTCAGCAAAAGCTTGCACTCCGAGTAAAAAATATTTAGGACAGGCAGGAGAAACACTGCATTTTAACCCCCCCCCCCCCCCCCCCCCCCCCCCCCAAAGGCGCCAAAGTCGCACACACGGCCAGTGACAGAACTACAGCGCCGCTGAAGGTAAGTTTTGTAACATACCTATAGAAAGTCCGATCACAATTATGCACCGAATACTATTGGCACGTAGGTGAGTAAAACATCAATGCAACGAAGTGAGAAAAATTCACTTTGAGATGTTACAAGAAACTTGTGGCAGAATCGCACAAAAAAAAATGAGTATTGCTTGTTTTGAAACTGAAGATTACTGGTTTAAATTGTTCTGGCAATTTACCCCTGTAAAATGTTAGGCTTGGACAGTAATGTATCCAAGTTTGAATCATTTTGCTTGTACTGCTGTACTTCCTTAAAGCATTGCTATACTTGTTCAGGAGATGGACTTCATGCCAAGCATTTATTTTGCACTCCATTGTAGTTTAATTTCTATCACTTCACGAAAAGTTGGTTGTTATAGTGTGGACTTTTGAGCCTATCCGTTATTTCATTTTCTTCTCCGTATTTTGTAGTTCAAGATCTCGCTCTTATGCTTGTCATTTCATGGTTATTAAAGATTTAGGATACAGGAGGTTGTCATTTGGCCTATTCTATCCAAATCTTTTGATGAATATCAAACAAGCTTGTACGGTTTCTACAGACCTGTAGATCGTGACTCTTTAAGCATATTTTAGGTGCAACATAAACTGTGCCATTGTGACAAGGCATACAAAGTACTGGGGCAGATGTCACCAATACCGATTCCCTAAATTTCAAGAGGGTTTTATTGACACATTTTATTGAAATGGAATAATACAATTCTTGCTTGCAGCAGCAGCACAACAGGTTGTAAACCCAGTACTCAAAAGATAATATAATAATAAAGAAATTAAAATAAAAGTTCAATCATTTAAAAAACCCAATATAAAGCAAAAACAAATAAGCCCCAAGGGCCTGAATGCAACCCAGGCAGTTTCTAGTTCGAAGTATTGTTGGATCTCATAGTGTTCAGTAGCCTGATGGTGGTTGGGAAGAAGCTGTTCCTGAACCTGGACATTACAGTTTTTAGATTCTTGTACCTTTATCTCAAAGGCAGGTGTGCAATGAGAGCGTGACCAGGGTGGTGTGGGATCTCGATGATGTTGGCTGCCTTTATGAGACAGTGCCTTTTATAGATCAATTCGATGGAGGGGAGGTCAGTATCCATGTTGGATCAGGATTCGTTCCTGGGCATTTTGAGTTGCCGAACCAGGCTATGGTGCAACCAGTCAATATGCTCTCTACCGTACACCTGTAGAGGTTCAAGAGAGTATTATCCTACAAATTTATTGGTGAATAAATGAACCAATGTCAGTGCCTTCACCCAGATCAACATCTGCAGCACTGAGGTGGAGCCTCAGAAAACAAACTGCTGAATGAACTTAGCAGGTCAGGCAGTTTCTGTGGAGGTAAATGGACAGTTGATGTTTAGGGTTGGGACCCTTCAGAAGATTTACTGAAAATTCTAGCATTTACAGTCTCCCCTGTCTCCTGATTATAAATAACTAGACCAAGGGGGACCCGTTGGGTCCCGTCCCCTCAAAGCGTGGTTTCCGGGGGTGGGGAGAGATGGGGGAGGTGGGGGAGGAGGCCTGCAGCGTCACTCACATACTAACCACCACCACCCCCACACAAACTAACCACCCCTCACCCCCCCCCCCCCCCCCCCCCACACACACACACACTAACCACCTTCCTTGGTATTATATTAATATTATTCATTGGCTAGTTTTACACCATCCCTGTCCTATCTCGAGGGGCAGAGAGAGTGGGGCAGAGAAAGAGGGCGAGGGGGAGGGGGGGAGGGGCGAGAGGAGAGGGGAGGAGAAGAGGGGGTGGGGTGGGGTGGAAGGGGAGAGAGAGGGGGTGGAGGGGGAGGGTAGAGGGAGGGGGGGTGGGGGCAGGAAGGGGAGGAGGGGGGGAGAGGGGGAGAGTGAGAGAGTGGGAGGGTGGAAGGAGGGGGGGGGGGGAGAGGGGTAGGGGGGAGAGAGAGCGGGGGAGGGGGGACACCTGCAAAAAATGTATTTGAAATTAAATGTAAACTCTAAAAATTATTACAATTAAATCTTTAAAGAACACAAAATTCAACGTTTTCTAAGTTAAACAAAAACAATGAAGTACAAATGGACTCTTAATTTTACAGATGTGGAATTCAGCACTTCGATGTTCACAAACAAAGCGGGAATGACCGTTAGTGATGGATTTGAAGAATGTTCTCGAAACGATAGCCCGCTCATTGATACGTCATCAGCCCCTCGGCAGCTCTCGGTTGCTCTCGGGAAAGCCGAGCCGATGCGCAAACGTGGAAAAGAATGGGCATCGGGCAGCTCCTCTCGGCATCTCTCGGGTTCTCTCGGGAAACCCGAACCGAGGCGCGAGCATACTGCATGTTCAGCGACTTCAATCCAGCGACAAAATGACTGCGAGTTGAGGGGGGGGGGGGGGTGTGGTTAACGTAACTCGCAGCTCGTGCAAAAACTGTGCCCAGCAGGCTGCGCTTTGAAAACTGTGCGCTGCTGGCCGCGAGGAGCCGAGTCATTGTGACGTCATTCAGTTCGTTAGCTTTAAAATATGTAAAAATCTCGCCATCAGCGCGTCGGATTTTCGAGGAAATGTGAATCACAAACACATAAATAAACACATAAATCCACACAGAAATACGTCCACATCCAAGATTAGGGTTTTATAACTATATAGATAGATGTTACATAGATTTTAAATTTACAGAGTCCAAAGTAGAGGAATCTATAACCAGTGGATGGAAAGATTTAATAGGAACCTGACGGGAACATTTTTGCACAGGGGGTGATAGGTGGATGGAATGAACTGTCAGAGGAGGTAGTTGAGGCAGGTACTATTGCAATGTTCTTGAAACATTTAGACAGGCACATGGATAGGATAGGCTTTGAGGAATATGGACCAAACGCAGGCATGCGGGGCAAGTGTAGATGGGCATGTTGGTCGGTGTGGGCAGGTTGGGCCGAAAGACCTGTTTCCATGCTGTATGATTCTGAGATTTTAGTTTCTGCTTCCTGCTCTGATATTCTTTGGCCCGATTAATAAATGAGAGCACCTGCATTTATGAACAACCTTATTTTCCAACCACCATATTGACCTCTCCTACTTTCTCTGTCCGCGTACATTCCAGGGTCACTGAATATCTGCCCGTTCATTCTGTGAGCTTAGATTAGAACTGTAGGATCTTGAAAGCTCTTGGCATGTCGAGCATCATTATGGAAAGTGGAACAGAGCAATGTTTTGCGTTGAAAACGTTGCGCAAGAATGTTCCCACATCTGATGAAGGATTCACAACTGAAACGTCAACTCTGTTTCTCTTTCCTTGGATGGTACCTGGCTAGCTGACTGTTGCCAATATTTTATGATGTTCAGATTTCCAGTGAATGGCAATTTGTTTTATTCTCGTACAATGACTATAATATTTAAATGATTTTCTGCTTGACTTGCATTTTGCAATGGGAGAAAATCATAGAGAATCAGAACAAAAAGAAAAAGGGATTTCATAATGTAAGAAATTTGTCACATTCATTAAAGTACATGAATTATGCTTTTTGTCAATATTGCTTCAAATAACTTAGTACCAAGATAATATTATTTTGAATTGGGCAAAAGCAACCCCCTTGGTCATTTTAAGATCATATATTGAAGATATCAAGTCAAAGATTGACACAAAATGCTGGAGTAACTCTGGAGAGAAGGAATGGGTCATGTTTCCGGTCCAGATCCTTCTTCAAACTGGATCTGAGACTGTCTGAAAAAGGGTCTCGACATGAAACTTCACCCATTTCTTCAAACCAGAGATGCTGCCTGTACGGAGTTTGTTGTTCCAGCATTTTGTGTCTATCTTCGGTTTAAACCAGCATCTGCAGTTCCTTCCTTGAAATTATGTAAGTACTTGAAGTTCAAGATCATTATCTGACCTAGAATGACTGCAGCCTACTACTCAACACTATTAAAATAGGTTAACAAGTTTGATATTCTTCTATATTCTATGTGATTAGGGAAAAATGTAAAAGGGACCTGAGGAGCAACTTCTTTACAGAGGGGGTGGTGCGTATTTAGAAAGTGGACATGGTTGTGACAGGTACAATAACAACATTTAAAAGGCATTTAGGGCGACACAGCAGTAGAGCTGCTGCCTAATAGTGCCAGAGACTCGGGTTCGATCCTGACCATGGGTGCTGCCTGTACGGAGTTTGAACATGCTCCCTGTGACCACATGGGTTTTCTCTGGGTGCTCTAGTTTCCTCCCACACTCCAAAGATACATACATACATAGACAATAGGTGCAGAAGTAGGCCATTCAGCCCTTCGAGCCAGTATCGCCATTCAATGTAATTATGGCTGATCATCCACAATCAGTACCCCCATTCCTGCCTTCTCCCCATATCCCTTGATTCCGCTAGCGCTAAGAGTTCTGTCTAACTCTCTTTTGAAAGCATCCAGTGAGGCATTCTGAGGCAGAGAATTTCACAAATTTACAACTCTCTGTGTGAAAAAGTTCGTCCTCATCTCAGTTCTAAATGGCGGACCCCTTATTCATAAACTGTGGCCCCTGGTTCTGGACTCCCCCAACATTGGGAATATGTTTTCTGCTTCTAGTGTGCCCAATCGCTTAATGATTTAATATGTTTCTGTAAGATCCAATCTCATCCTTCAAAATTCCAGTGAATCCAAGCAGAGTCACTCCATTCTTTCATCATATGACAGTCCTGCCATCCTGGGAATTAACCTCGTGAACATACGCTGCACTCCCTCAACAGCAAGAATGTCCTTCCTCAAATTAGGAGACCAAGACTGCACACGATACTCCAGGTGTGGTCTCACCAGGGCCTTGTACATCTGCAGAAGGACCACTTTGCTCCTATACTTAACTCCTCTAGTTAGGAAGGCCAAAATGCCATTAGCTTTCTTCACTGCCTGCTGTACCTGCATGCTTACTTTCAGTGACAGATGTACAAGGACACCCAGGTCTTGTTGTACTTCCCCTTTTCCTAACCTGACACACTTCAGATAATAATCTGCCTTCCTGTTGTTGCCACCAAAGTGGATAACCTCACATTTATCCAAATTATACTGCAACTGTCATGCATACTGCAACTGCCACTCACCCAACCTGTCCAATTCACCTTGCATCCTCATAGCATACTCTTTACAGTTCACACTGCCACCCAACTTTGTGTCATCTGCAAATTTGCTGATGTTACTTTTAATTCCTTCATCTAAAT
Source organism: Okamejei kenojei (assembly GCA_035221665.1). Lineage (NCBI taxonomy): Eukaryota > Metazoa > Chordata > Chondrichthyes > Rajiformes > Rajidae > Okamejei > Okamejei kenojei. The sequence goes on along the minus strand of CM069131.1, from coordinate 115,998,697 downwards.
CATTAATATATATTTTAAATAGTGGCGGTCCCAGGACCGAGCCTTGCGACATCCCACTATTCACTGCCTGCCATTCTGAAAGGGACCTGTTAATCCCCACTCTTTGTTTCCTGCCTGCAAACCAATTTGCTATCCATGTCAAAAATTTCCCCCAATACCATGTGCTCTAATTTTGCCCACGTCTCCTGTGAGACCTTATCAAAGGCTTTCTGAAAGTCCAGGTAACACAACATCCACTGGCTCTCCCTTGTCCATTTTACTTGTTACATCGTCAAAAAATTCCAGATGATTAGTCAAGCATGATTTCCCTGCTCTGAGAATCCATCTGAGAAAGATGAAAAAGATAATAGACCGAGAATAAGGGATGGTGGGTTTCGAAAATGTGTATATTTTAATGCTAGGAGCATTGTAAGTAAGGTGGACGAACTTAGAGCCTGGATTGACACCTGGAAATATGATGTTGTGGCAATCAGTGAAACATGGTTGCAGGAGGGCTGTGATTGGAAACTAAATATTCCAGGATTTCGTTGCTTCAGGTGTGATAGAATTGGAGGGACCAGAGGGGAAGGTGTTGCATTGCTTGTCAGAGAAGATATTACAGCAGTGCTTTGGCAGGATAGATTAGAGGGCTCATCTAGGGAGGCTATTTGGGTGGAACTGAGAAGTGGGAACGGTGTAGCAACACTTTTAGGGGTGTATTATAGACCGCCAAATGGGGAGCGTGAATTGGAAGAGCAAATATGTAAGGAGATAGCAGATATTAGTAGTAAGTACAAGGTAGTGATTGTGGGAGATTTCAATTTTCCAAAAATAGACTGGGAAACACATTCTGTAAATGGGCTGGATGGTTTGGAGTTTGTAAAATGTGTGCAGGATAGTTTTTTGCAGCAGTACATAGAGGTATCGACCAGAGAAGGGGCAGTGCTGGACCTCCTGTTAGGAAAATGAGGCAGGTCAGGTGACGGAGGTATGCGTTGGTGAGCACTTCGGGACCAGTGATCACAATACCATTAGTTTCAATATAATTATGGAGAGAGTCAGAACTGGACCTAGGGTAGAGATTTTTGATTGGAGAAAGGCTAACTTTGAGGGAATGCGTAAGGATTTTAAAGGAGTGAATTGGGACACTTTGTTTCATGGGAAGGATGTAGAAGAGAAATGGAGGACATTTAAAGGGGAAATTGTAAGAGTACAGAATCTTTATGTCCCTGTTAGGTTGAAAGGAAATAGTAAAAAATTGGAAAGAGCCATGACACTTGTTTCGAAAAAAGAGAGATATCTACAATAATTATAGGAGGCATGGAGTAAATAAGGTGCTAGAGGAGTATAAAGAATGTAAAAAGAATCTTAAGAAAGAAAATTAGGAAGGCTAAAAGAAGATATGAGGTTGCTTTGGCAAGAAAGGTGAAAGTAAACCCAAAGGGTTTCTACAGCTATATTAATAGCAAAAGGATAACGAGGGATAAAATTGGACCATTAGAGAACCAGAATGGACAGCTATCTGCAGAGCCAAAAGAGATGGGGGAGATATTGAACAATTTATTTTCTTCGGTATTCACCAAGGAGAAGGATATTGAACTCGGTGAGTTAAGGGGAAAGAGTAGAGTAGCTATGGAAACTATGAGATTCAAAGAGGAGGAAGTACTGACACTTTTGAAAAATATAAAAGTGGACAAGTCTCCAGGTCCTGACAGGATATTCCCTAGGACATTGAGGGAAGTTAGTGTAGAAATAGCAGGAGCTATGACAGAAATATTTCAAATGTCATTAGAAATGGGAATAGTGCCGGAGGATTGGCGTACTGCGCATGTTGTTCCATTGTTTAAAAAGGGTTCAAAGAATAAACCTAGCAATTATAGACCTATTAGTTTGACGTCAGTGGTGGGCAAATTAATGGAAAGGATACTTAGAGATAATATATATAAGCATCTGGATAAACAGGGTCTGATCACGAACAGTCAACATGGATTTGTGCCTGGAAGGTCATGTTTGACAAACCTTCTTGAATTTTTTGAAGCGGTAACTAGGGAAATTGATGAGGGTAAAGCAGTGGATGTTGTCTATATGGATTTCAGTAAGGCCTTTGACAAGGTTCCCCATGGAAGGTTGGTTAAGAAGGTTCAATCTTTGGGTGTTAATGGCGGAGTAGCAAGATGGATTCAACAGTGGCTTAATTGGAGATGTCAGAGAGTAAAGGTGGATGGCTGTTTGTCAGGTTGGAAGCCGGTGGACCAGTGGGGTGCCTCAGGGATCTGTGTTGGGTCCACTGTTGTTTGTAATGTACATCAATGATCTGGATGATGGGGTGGAAAATTGGATAAGTAAGTATGCAGATGATACTAAGACAGGTGGTGTTGTGGATAATGAAGTAGATTTTCAAAGTCTACAGAGAGATTTGGGCCATTTGGAAAAGTGGGCTGAAAGATGGCAGATGGAGTTTAATGCTGATAAGTGTGAAGTGCTACATCTTGGCAGGACAAATCAAAATAGGACGTACATGGTAAATGGTAGGGAATTGAGGAATGCTGTGGAACAGAGGGATCTAGGAATAACTGTGCATAGTTCCCTGAAGGTGGAATCGCATGTAGATAGGGTGGTAAAGAAAGCCTTTGGTGTGCTGGCCTTTATAAATCAGAGCATTGAATATAGGAGTAGGGAAGTAATGTTAAAATTGTACAAGGCATTGGTAAGACCAATTCTGGAGTATGGTGTACAATTTTGGTCGCCTAGTTATAGGAAGGATGTCAACAAAATAGAGAGAGTACAGAGGAGATTTACTAGAATGTTGCCAGGGTTCCAGCAACTATGTTACAGAGAAAGGTTGAACAAGTTAGGTCTTTATTCTTTGGAGTGCAGAAGGTTAAGGGGGGGACTTGATTGAGGTCTTTAAAATGATGAAAGGGATAGACAGAGTTGACGTGGATACGTTTTTCCCATTGAGGGTAGGGAAGATTCAAACAAGAGGGCATGACATGAGAATTAAGGGGACAGAGGTTTCGGGGGTAACGTGAGGGGGAACTTCTTTACTCAGAGGGTGGTGGCTGTGTGGAATCAGCTTCCAGCAGAAGTGGTGGAGGCAGGATCGATTTTAACATTTAAGAGTAAAGTGGATAGGTATATGGACGTGAAGGGAATGGAGGGGTATGGTCTGAGTGCAGGTAGATGGGACTAGGGGAAAACAAATGGTCGGCACGGACTGGAAGGGCCGAGATGGCCTGTTTCCGTGCTGTAATTGTTATATGGTTATATGGTTATCTCAGATGCACTCAACAAACTCCCTTTCTTGGGGTCGAGAACCAACTTCATTTTCCCAGTCTACCTGCATGTTGAAATCTGCCATAACCACCATAGCATTACCTTTGTTACATGCCAATTTTAACTCCTGATGCAACTTGCACTCTCTCTCCAGGCTACTGTTTGGGGGCCTGCAGATAACTCCCATTAGGGTATTTTTACACTTACAATTTCTCAGTTGTATCCACAATGACAACATCTTCTGATTCTATGTCACCCCTCGCAAAGGACTGAATTTCATTCCTTATCAACAGAGCCACCCTACCCCCTCTGCCCACCTGTCTGTCTTTTCGACATGATGTATACCCCTGAATATTCAGTTTCCAGCTCTGATCCTCTTGCAGCCATGTCTCTGTAATTCCCACGACATCATACTTACCATTTTCTAACTGAGCCTCAAGCTCATCCACTTTATTTCTTATACTGCGCATTCATATATGACACTTTTAATTTGGTATTTGCTTCCCCTCTCACACCAGTTCCTATTTCACCTGGCCTTACTGAACTTTCCGTCCCATTAATTTGGATCTTTTTCATAAGTGTTCCTGTACTCTCTTCCCCTTTAACTCCATCCTTATACTCCCAATTTGTCAACCCCTCCACCCCCCCCTCCCCCCCCCCCCCCCCGCTCTTTAGTTGAAACCCACCCGTGTACCACTAGCAAACCTGCCTGCCAAAATGTTGGTCCCCCTCCAGTTAAGGTGTTCCCTGTCCCTTTTGTACAGGTCACCCCTACCCCAGAAGAGATCCCAGTGGTCTATAAATCTAAATCCCTGCTCCCTGCACCAGTTCCTCAGCCACATATTCAGATCTCCCATCTCCCTGTTCCTGCCCTCACCAGCACAAGGTACTGGAAGCAATCCAAAGAAAACCACCCTAGTCTTGCATTTCAGCCTTCTCCCTAACTCTCTAAACACATGTTGCAGAACCTCCTTCCTCTTCTTCCCGACGTTGTTTTGTGCCGACATGCACAACTTCTCAAAGATGTTCTGAAGTCGGTCCGAGACATCTTGGACCCCGGCACCATCCTCAAGTCTCGCCTGCCACCACAGAATCTCCTGACCTCGGACAATGGAGTCACCCACCACAATGGCTCTGCCCGACATCGATCTCGCCGGTCGAGTCTCATCGCTAGGTTTGGAGCCACGATGTATAGATTTGTAGGCTAATTGGCTTCTGTAAATTGTAACTTATTCCTAGTGTGTACGATAGTGCTAGTATACAGGATGATCGCTGATCTGTGGAGGCTGAAGGATCAGTTTCTATCCTGTACTCAAGTCTAAAGGAACATAGATAAAAAGGGCTTACGAGGGATATGGATCTAATGCGTGCAAATAGCATTAGCTTAAATGGGTATCTTGGTTGGCATGGACTGATTGGGCCGATGGGCCTACTTCTGTGCTGTATGAATCTATTGCTCCTTGACTGTATGAACCTAAATAACTGCCTGCCTTTATGATACAGCTTATTTCAAAGGTCCTAATTTTTATATTGCAAATGTATTCCCTTTGTTTAGGACAAGCTTGATTTGCTGAGGTGATCAGGAAGGGAGGTTTCTATTATGATTGAGCTTTTGGTCTGCGATGGTGCAACTAGACACAAAAAGGAAGATCTCGTTGTAATGCAAAAGGTGCAGCAGCCAAAGCTGCCTTCTACTGCATGTGATAATGGCGTGGCAAAGGGACAGCTTGATTATATTCATGTCTTTTTTTTACCTGTACCATGCCAACAAAAGCTATTCACTGTACAATAATGTACACTTGACAATAATAAACTAAACCAAAAAGACTCAAGTAAAATAAAATCACCCCAGTTCATCTGCACCAAATATGGGATAATGAAATGTTTGCATGTATATGCTTCTGACATTCGGTTGCATTGAACTCACCTCAACTGGATTTCAGAAATGCAATATAATACATGCCTATCACAATTTTATGTTATTAAAATACAATTAACAATATGCTTAAAATACTGTTTATTCAGTTGTGAATAGTGCACTAACAAAAAATATTGCTTTGTTTCACCATGTTACATTGTTCCTTTAGACAATAGACAATGGACAATAGGTGCAGGAGTAGGCCACTTGGCCCTTCCAGCCAGCACCGCCATTCAATGTGATCATGGCTGATCATCCCTAATCAGTACCCCGTTCCTGCCTTCTCCCCATATCCCCTTTGTAGATTAATTGTTTACTACTTCATCCATCATCAGACTTAAATGTTCATTTGGTCCTATAGTTTGCTGCCACTGGCGACTATAATTGATACATTCAGCAACACTATCGTATGTAGTTAAAAAACATTTTAAGTGTCAACAAAATTTGATTTGGTGAATGACCCTAAAGAGTTTGTTTTGGGAGGCAGCAATTTGAGCTTGTAAGCATTTAGAAAAACAACACAATTCCATTTTCAATGGTAAATTTAACCTAACTCATCCAGTGGAAATCTAATCTAGCCAGATTGTTCAATTTTACTTTTCATTGACTAAGTAATCATCCCTGAACTAGGAAAATGGATTGGGATCATGAAGGGAGGAGAAAGGTGCAGGCACTACTGTGAATGATTTGTCAGAGGTTCTGGTTAAAGGGAACTGGAAGAGAACCTGTGGTCATGGCAGAGGCAGGGAATCAATTTTATATGAAAGGCAATGCGAGAAGGCAATCTAGAGACTTGCAATATGCTCATGTGAAGCCTGAACTACAAAATGCTCCTGCCAATGCTATCAAGGAAAGATGAAATACTGTTTAGGGATAATTGAATTCTATGCTTGGTTGGAAGGCATTGTAAGAAGAACTAAATTGAATGCACAGTAAATTTGGATGAGTTTTTTAAAAAAACCTGAAATGTTTGGAGGCAGCGCACTAAATAGACATGAGCCTGTTAAAATAGAACAAATATTTAAGCACAAGACAGAAAAGATAAATAAGCCTTGGATGCTTTATCATAACTATTGCATACGTTTAGCTTCATCTAATGACCTTCAGGTTTTCAACAGGTAATGGGGGAACCAGCTACTTGACTCCCTCCTCAATAATCTGCCTATGATGGGTGATTTTAACTATCACCATTGTAGGGCACTGCATTGCTTGTGGAGACCAAGTCTCCTCTTCACACCTTTGTTAACCTCCAGTCTGACACTATGCTCAGTTGCTGTGCCAACTAAGACAGATTTGGAGTAGTTCAATGAGTTTAAAATCGGACATCCGTGTGCGGTTGTGAACTGTCAGACAGAAGAATTGTACTCCATCACAATCTGCTGCCTCCTGACCGAGTTTATCACTCATTCCTCCATCACTATCAAGACAGGAGATCCATAGGGGAGTTGTGATGAACATTGACAATCTGGTACTATTGTATGGTATGGTAAACAATATGGTAAACAATGGAAATATGATTACAGTGAAAGAATAGTCGCCAATTTCATTGTACATCCTAACTAAGGATTTGCTACAGCAAATGGGTCAGCACTGCTGAGAACTGAGGATTTACCGCTAAGAATAGATTATTGTTTGTTGGCAGCACCGAACACAGTGTAGAGGTAGTTTTGAGAATTTGGTTCCATTGAAGTAGAAGTGGAATACATTGCATATTGTTATATGATGTTGTTAAGTGCTCGTGCACAGACATATAAAACTTCATGTAGTGTCCACAGGGTAATATTCCATGAACTAAAAGAAAATACATTGTCTATAACATTTAACAAAAACAATAAATCTCTGCATATTATTCAAAACAGCTGCTGGAGATTGGAGGGTCATTTATAAGTGATTCACACACACATAGAATTGTGGAGATTTTTCAAAACAATGAATTAACATTGCAAAATGAATACAGAACTGTGAACGGTTTAAACGGCACTACGAGTGAACCGAGCTTGATCTATTTTGATAGAATTAGCAAATTGCAATTTGATCTGTTGTACAGTGAAGGGTGAATATCTCAATTTTCTAAAAACATCGACGAAGGAAATGTGATGAGTAAATATGATAAAGGGAGAATCCCCTATTTTAATCAGGTCAATGGTTAAAATGATCTCTTCTGCCTGCACATGATTCGTATCCCTCTATTCCCTGCATTTTCATGTGCCCATCTAAAAGTCATAGGAGATAAGCCATTTTGGGCAATAGCTTTGAAGTGTTTGGTCCTGGACAGATTATTGGTGATATATAAGATGAGGAACTTGAATCACTCGACCATTTCCACTTTGGCACCATTGATGTTATATTCCACCATGATTGTCATCCACTCCACATTCAGCCCATCAAGACCCCTTACAATCTTGTATCAAAACTAAGACGATGAACTGGACATCGATAAGCATTTCAAGTGAGTGAAAGTTGGAGGATGTCACTGTATATCTTTGAAAGGTGCCGCCCGTGAGGCTGCTAAAGAAGATGTGAGCCCATGGTATCAAAGCGCAGATACGAGCATAGATAGCAGGTTGGCTGGATGGCAAAATGCAAGGAGTGGCAATAAAAGTGGCATTTTTTGGTTGACTGCCGGTGACTAGCGGAGTTCCATAGGGGTCGGTGCTGATGCCGCTACTCTTCAAGTTGTATATCAATTATTTGGATGAGGGATTAAAGGCTTTGTGGCCAAGTTTGCAGATGATACAAAGATAGGTGGAGGGGCAGGTATTGTAGAGACAGCAGAGACTGCAGAAGGACTTGGATAGGTTGGGAGAGTGGCAGATGGAATACAGCATCACAAAGTGTGGAGTCACGCATTTTGGTAGTAAGAATAAAGGCGTAGACTCTTTTCTAAATGGGGAGAGAGAGTTCAGAAATCTTTGCAAAGGGGCTTGGGAGTGCTGGTGCTGGATTCCCTAAAAGTTAATTTGCAACTCAAATTGGTAGCAAGGAAGGTAACACAATGCTAGCATTTATTTTGAGAAGACTAGAATACAAAAACAAGGATGTAATGGTGAAGCTCTATAAGGCGCTTGTCAGACTGGACTTGGAGTATTGTGAGCAATATTTTTCGGCCCCATATGTGAGTAATGATGCGCCGGAGAGGTCCAGAGGAGGTTTATGGGAATGATCCCAGGAATTAGTGGGTTAATATATGATGAGTGTTTGACAGCACTGGGTCTCTATTTGCTGTAGTTTAGAAGGATGAGGGGTGAAGTGAAACCTACTGATTAGTAAAAGGCCTGAATAGAATAGATGTAGAGAGGATGTTTCCATTAATCACCAGATCCTAATTAAGGGACGTTCCTTTCGGAAGGAGATGAGGAGGAATTTATTTAGTCAGAGTGGTGATTCTGTGGAGACCAAGTCAATGGATATTTTTAAGATAGATAGATTGTTGATTAGTACGGCTTTCAGGGGTTATAGGGAGAAGGCAGGAGAATGGGGGTTAAGAAGGAAAGATAGATCAGCCGTGATTGAATGGCAGAGTGGACTCCATGGGCCGAATGGAATAATTCTGCTCTTATAACTTGTGAACTTACAAACTTTGACATGCATAAATCATATCACACAAAATTCAATTGTGTTTATATTTGGGTAATTAAATAAGGATTCAATAGTGATTGGACTAAAAGTATTCCCATTAGTTTATCCAGTTAAAGTTTCTGAAATTATTCCTTCTAAATGTTTGTAAGTATTTACCTACTGTTGTGAACTTCTGCCATTGTTTCCATATTGCATTTGTGTTTTTTCAAACCATATTCTAAAACCTTGTGCCATATTAAAGATTCCCAATAAATACATTCCAGTGTTCTCTTTGTTTTGCATTGAATTTGTAAATTTGAACTCATGGTACTTAACTTATTTTAATTGCTAATTCCAAACCTATTTACATTCCAGGACATTGGTGCCAGTTTCTCTGAATCTGACTTTGTTAAACAGCAATTAACTTGAAGTAATTGAATTACAGTCATTGTCAATAACTAAGGAATTGTTGGTAAGTGTTGTTATTTTTTTTGTTTGCAGATGACAAGAGAACAGTATATCTTGGCAACACAACATAACAACCTGCAGAGACCGGAAAATCAGCAAGTGTATCAAGTAGGAATTTATGGGTGGCGGAAGCGGTGTCTATACTTTTTTGTGCTTCTCCTGATGGTGACAATGATTGTCAATCTTGCATTGACAATATGGATATTGAAAGTAATGAAATTCTCAGTGGTAAGTGTCTGTTCAGTGAAGATTATTGAAATATTTGATTTTCAGTACACCAGACAGTGAAGTTGTAGCATGTATGGTGAAATATTTTTAAGGTTAGGCATAAACCATTAATAATATAAAGGTAGTTGAAAGTGGTCCTTTCTGTGGATTGCATCGAATTTAGCAGCCAATGAGGGAGATAATTAATGTCAGTCTGTGCTCTTCTTGTTGATGGCCTTCAAACAGCAGACAAAACGATTAGTATACAAAAGTGAATTTTGCTGTAATGATGGTGTTGTGACTTACCTTTTCTCTCTTGTGCAAATAATTTCCACAAATATATCTGGAAAGGACTGGATCAAGTGGATGTGGAGAGGGTGTTCCCACTAGTGGTAGCATCTTGGTCATAGCCTCAGAATTAAAAAGACGTTCCTTTAGGATGGAGGTGAGGAGGAATTTCTTTAGTCACAGGGTGGTGAATCAGTGGAATTCTTTGCCACAGAAAGCTGTAGAGGCCATCAATGGATATTTTAAAGCCAGAGATAGATAGATTCTTGATTAGTACAGGTGTCGGGGGTTACAGGGAAAAGGCAGGAGAATGTTAGGACGGAGATAGCTAAGTCATGATTGAATGGTGCAGTAGACTGGATGAGCTGAATGGCCTAATGCTGCTCCTATCACTTATAAGCATATGAATATGAACATCAAAAAGCAGCATTCTGGGAAGCCAAACAAATTATCTGCTCATGGACTGCTCAGATGGCCTTCTCTAAGCTTGTGCTGTTTAAGGCCTTTTCTGCAATTTGCGGATGTTTCTGATGTTAATTACATTTTGTATTAAGCTTTTCAACTTTTGAAACATTTTAATTATATGTATTTAATTAAGAATACATGTTATGTACATTGAACTACATAAACATAGCATACCAAAACCTTGCTTTTTAAGGTGGTTTCATGAATGAATGAGTATGGCTGTGTGAAATGCACTAGTTTTACTTGGTGAAATGTTAGGATATGAAGGCAACTAGGCTCGACAACATAAAGGACAGCCTTGGACCTTTTGTCAAGTGTCTTGTATTGTCATATGTACTGAAGCGGAATAATGAAATTATTACTTACTGCAGCACAACAGTATTGTATATACAATATGGCACTCAATGGATAATATAATAAGTAAACATCAAAAAAGTTCAATGAATACAAAAAAAAGTACAAAAAAAACATAGCCCTAAGTTAAAAATGCAACAGAGGCAGTTCGTAATTCAGAGTTTAGTTTGGGTTTGTAGTATTCAGTAGCCGAATGGTTGTTGGGAGGAAACTGTTCCTGAACCAGGACATTACTGTTTTCAAACTTCTATGCCTTATTCCCGTGAAATGAGACCATAGGCAGAGTGGTGTGGATCCTTGATGATCCTGACTTTTTGAGGTAGTGTCTCCTATAGACCACTTCATAGTAGAAAATATTATGTTTCTTGTTTTTGTTCAAGCTGCAAGTATTGCAATTTTTTTTAAATCAAGAGCTTTATTGGTCTTTGTCCGACTTAATAAACAGAAACTGCATAGGACCATCAACCCTTTGCCTCCTTCAATCCAGAATAAGCAGTCACGGACTATCCAGTCTCTCTTAAACCCAAGCCCCCAGTCCTTCTTCTTGCCAATGCGTTAATATCCTTCAATAAGGAGACTAAAACTAAAACTCCCTACTTGGCTCTCTATTCCTGGCAATATATTGGAAAACTTATATTGCACCCAATCCAAAGGCAGCACATCATGCAGTGACCACAATTCCACATTGTAATCCAAATGAGGTCTTATCAAGTTTTTACAACTGCAACACAACCTCCCAAGTACGCCACACACCTTTACCTCTATATTTACTTATGTTGCCATTTCAGGTTTCTATGGGTTTGCACCCCAAGGGCCCTTTGTATTTCAATGCTCCTGAGAGTCCTGCCATTTACTGCATACTTCCTGTGGCAATTGAGTTCTCAAAGAGTAACCCATCTGTTTGTGCAGATTAACCTCCATCTGCCATATCTCTGCCCACAATGTGCCAACAGATTGTTTCAATGGTATCAAATCCAAGCAATGATTTTATTCATCACAGCAATAAATCATGACCATATATTTTAGGACAACTGGTATAATGCTGATGCTGAGGCTCAGAATCCGGATCTGATTGCTTTTGGTGTGGAGCAAGTATTTTGAATGTTCCGTAGAGTGGCAGATCTTCTGGGTGGACATTCAAAATAATAGCTGTCTCCCAATTAATGAAGGGAACTGAAATGACTTGATCTCACAGGTGATGAGCAGCAGTGAACTATTCATTGCTTTGTCTTCATCTTTAGTATCTTAAACACTTTCTGCATACTTATCACTGACCTTTTCGTGTTTACAAAGTTGTACAATGCACAACACCATAATGATGATGGGAACGGACAATAAGTTGCCTCTGAATTTAGTACATGCCAGATGTGTATCCATATTTCCGTGTGTGCTTTATTGCCAATTCCTCAAAATGATGCCATTAATTCAGGTTTCCTTATTTTACACACAGCCATTTTAGGGAAAATGGTTCAGCATTCAGTACCCGTTTTTAATGGTTTATATGAATTCCAGAGTTGTATGATGAATATAAAGGAAACAGAATGTGTACCTATTTGCAGTGCTCTAAAATATTCATCAACAGCTGATTTGGAACTTTGTTCTTTGGCTCCATACACTTGTGCATTGAGCTGTAGTTTTTTTTTTAATGAAAGAGTTATGCTTTGTATTATTTTTGCTGATTTATACAGAAACCCAAAATACTGATTAATTCTACTAATGATTTCCGAGAGTGCCTTCGGCTGCAGGGGTTTACTGGCAATATGTATATATGCAGGAGGAAGCAAAACACAAACAGTGAAACCTAATAAACACGATTAATGGAGAATCTTGTCGGTTGGAAGTGGAAAATTAAGTTGTGGGCACTAAAGTGCTGATATTTGGAGCCTGCAATCTGGTGAATCTGTTTAGCTGAGTATGATGGCTTTGGAAACTGTCAAGAAATAAAGCTCGGTGCACATAGAAATAATGAGAAACATGGTTGCAACACACGTAAACAGCCGAATGCTATGTGCAAGTGAATTTAATACCTTTTGACCTCGTAATTTTGAAATCATATTTTGAATGTCATTAATCTTGAGGGAAAACCCCAGATTTACCCAAAATAAAGACATTTGGATAGAAATTTGCTGTCTGTACTGAGTTTGTACGTTCTTCCTGTGACCCATATGGGCTTTCCCCAGCATCTTCGGTTTCCTCCGACACTCCAAAGATATAGATAGATAGATAATCTTTATTGTCATTATAACATGTGAACATGTACAACAAAATTAAAATGCCAACCAGTCAGTGCACCATTCACACATTTCTAAAAGTTAACGATACGTAAGCATACACACACCACCATAAAATAAGCATAAACACACAACCATACATTCTTCTGTCGATTTCACAATCCATTTAGTATGTAGCGCACCTACGCTCATTTGGTGGCTACATTAAGTGTAATTATTGCTGTGGGATAAAAAATGTTTTTTTGTCTGCTTGTCCTTGTCCTCATTGATCTGTACCGTCTGCCTGACGGCAACAGTTCAAACAGGGAGTGGCCGGGGTGGGAAATGTCCTTTATAATGTTCTGGGATTTCTTGAGACAGTGGGAACTGTGTAGGTCCTCCAAAGTGAGGAGAGGGCAGCCGACAATCTTCTGGGCGATGTCAATAGCCCTCTGGAGCACTTTCCTCTGGGCCGATGTGCAGCTGGTGTACTACACGCATACACAGTATGTTAGGATGCTCTCCATGGAGCACCGATAAAAGGACAGCAGGAGTCTCTTGGTACAGGTTTGTAGGTTAATTAGCTTGGTAAAATTGTCCCTAATGTGTGTAGGATAGTGTTAATGTGCGAAGATTGCTGGTCGGCATGGCCTCGGTGGGCTGAAAGGCTGAGTTGTTCCTAAGTGAACAATTTTAATTCTTTTTTGGAATTTCACAATTGATTATTTTCTCCTATGATGATTGGTACCAATTATAAGATGTCATTTGTTGAGGTATTGTGAAATTTGTGCCATTTAACTATAACCATGTTGCATTTATTGAAATTAACTTGTAATGCTTTCTGTCATAAAAGGAAGGCAATGGACACATGGGCTTGGAAATCAGGTTGTACCTAAATTTGGGTGCAGCCCCACTGTGACAGTGACAGTCAACTTGATGCTGATGCTCAAGAATTATGATCTTCCCGCTTCATTAAGATTTGACAAGGATAGTGAGGATGCCAATCACACCCCCAGAGTTCCTGCACTACTTATGAAGAGGAAGAATCTTTTTAAAACTAGTTTGCAACCTCTTTGAAGAGTGAGGAATTCAGGGAAGAAAAGTGACTGGAGATGCATTCACTGAGCAGTAATGTCAGCCCCCCACCCCATGCATGTCCTCCAGAGATTCCTCCAGCAAGAAGTTCACAGGAACCTAAGAAATAGAAACAGAAGTAAGACATTCAGCCCCTCAAGCTAATTCTGCCAATTATCGATATCATGACAGACCCCCGGTTTAACTCTATGAGCATGGCTACTAAATCTTTTAAGACCTTTGGAAGCACAGTTATATTAAAAAAAACATCAATTGATATTTTCGGAGGAGTTCCACATTTCACTTACCTCTAATCTGAAGATCTCTTTGAATGGAGTGCCTGGCCTACTGAGTTACTCCAACGCTTTGTGTATTTTATTTTGTAAACCAGCATCTGCAGTTCCTTGTGCCTAGAAATGGCCCACAACATCTCTTTGAATCAAGAAGAAGCAACTTTGCCCATCACATTTCCCATTCAGTTGAGGTAATATTAATTTTCCTGTCATTTCAGTGGCAGCACGATTGGATTCAAGTCAAGAGTATTTTTGTCATATGTCCCGGAGAGAACAATGATATTCCTATGGGCAGCAGCACAACAGAATATGTAAATGTAGCACTCTGTGAACAATATAACAAAGACTATTTTTTGTTTTTTTATAAAATACATCTCTCGATGCTCCCGAACACATGATCAATGATGTAACCTGCGGTCATTGGGTGTTTCGGGTCTTTAAATACCCTCGCCCAGGCGACCCAGCCGTGGTTAATCAAACCACGACTTGTATTCAGGTGGCATTCACTCCACTCTATGGACCTTCTCTCCAGATATATATATATATGCATATATACATATATATATATATATATATATATATATATATATATATATATATATATATATATATATATATATATATAAATATTGAACTATTTTATGACTATCGTTACAGGACATTTATATATGTGTGACATAATTTCCTTTACAGTATTTTAATAAATAGTTTGGAATATCTATTTTGTGATGTCATAGTTGCTGGAACCCTGTTGCCAGGGTTCCAGCAACTATGTTACAGAGAAAGGTTGAACAAGTTAGGTCTTTATTCTTTGGAGCGCAGAAGGTTAAGGGGGGACTTGATTGAGGTCTTTAAAATGATGAAAGGGATAGACAGAGTTAACGTGGATACGTTTTTCCCATTGAGGGTAGGGAAGATTCAAACAAGAGGGCATGACATGAGAATTAAGGGACAGAAGTTTCGGGGTAACGTGAGGGGGAACTTCTTTACTCAGAGGGTGGTGGCTGTGTGGAATCAGCTTCCAGCAGAAGTGGTGGAGGCAGGATCGATTTTAACATTTAAGAGTAAAGTGGATAGGTATATGGACGTGAAGGGAATGGAGGGGTATGGTCTGAGTGCAGGCAGATGGGACTAGGGGAAAACAAATGGTCGGCACGGACTGGAAGGGCCGAGAGGGCCTGTTTCCGTGCTGTAATTGTTATATGGTTATATGGTTATATGGTTATATGATGTTTCATAGTGTTTGCTGCATGGTAAAGCAGGTGTTATGTTGCTCAGTAACTGAGGTGTTGAGGTGAGTGAACAATTTGTCTTATTCACTTCAGTGACTGCCTGCTGGAAAGGTGCTGTTCAGATTGCCAATGTGTTACTTCCCTTTATGCCTTCACCTGCTCCATAACTGCTCATAATATTGATGATGGCAAGATTGAGCCTGCACTACATTTCATTCTGACATTCTCACTGCTGAGTACTCCAGGGCTTTTCCCTATCTGCCCAGGCACTGGAACAGTCATTGCAACATGCCAGAAATTTACTCTCTCGTTTTTTACCGTATGGCTTTCATTTTACGCCTGCTGTCCATGGACACAGGATATTAACTGTTGCCAGTAAATAACCCACTGTAATAGTATGGCTGAAATTTCCCTGGCAGTGCAGAATAAAGACATTACTGCGATAACCAGAATCGTGGGAAACAACCTGCCTTTGGTCTCGCGCCAGCAGGATACTTAGGCTTGGGCTGAGTTGAGATGCGGCGGTGTGCTTATAGTCAATGTCACCTTGCACCATAGGGAACTCTGTGATCCTCGCATCGCTGGCGGTTGCCTCCAGCAAGAATTTCATAGGAACATAAGGCATAGAAACAGAAATAGGACGTTCAGTCCCTTGAGCTAATTCTGCCAATCATTGATACCATGACAGATCCCTGGTTTAACTCCATGTTCGTGTTTTTTTCCTAAGTCTTTTAAGACCTTTGGTTGGCACAGATATAATTTTAAAAGGAAACATGAATTGGTTTTTACAGATGAGTTCCACATTTCACTTACCGTTAATCTAAAGATATTTTGTAATATAGCACCTTCTTTATGCATCAGTTGACAATCGACCCTGATATGTTGCATATATTGACATCTTCAGACGAGAAGAAGATGACACTCCAAAGCTGGATGCGGTATTCATCTTGGCATCCAGCAGCAATGGGGTTCAGGCCCTGCCCTGCGGATAAGGCTGAAGAAGCTGAAGCTGACAGATTTCACTGGTATCATCATGGTAGTTAATCTGTCTCACAAATTCTTCTATGCCTACATTTGGGAAGTAGCTTCTACCTTTTAACCTGGGTGGAAGTATCCCCTGTTGAAAATCGCTTCCTCCCTTCTAGCAGTTTGCTCCATACTGTGTGCCTTCTGCCCAAACTCCTTGTCAAGCTGTGTTGCATTCACGATTGATGATTCCATGTCAATCAATGGCATTTTATAATCACATGAACAGAGAAATAGAAAGATTAAACGAGAACTTACCGTTTTGAAGTTTGATCTTTATTTTATGAGAAGTTGAAGTGAGGGACTACATGAAGAGCCCGCCAGCCCACATGCGCGTCAATCTTCAGAGCAACTGTATTAAACCACAGACCACTTTCACAAACTTAAACTATGGAAAGATTAATAACCCTTGACTTACCGAATGATCTTTATGAGAATCAGGATTGCGTGTGGAGGGCACGTAGTCCCTCACTTCAACTTCTCATAAAATAAAGATCAAACTTCAAACGGTAAGTTCTCGTTTAATCTTTCTATTTTATATCAAAGTCACATGAGTGACTACTGAAGCCTTCGAAGCTCTGTGGTTTCATGCAGTAAACCAATCTGTGAGTGAAACAGTTAAACAGATAAACCATAAATGTTAGAAAAGACATGGGCTATTAACAACATGATGCTAACTTACATACATGTCCATTGCCCTGAATTGGACTACA
The DNA here is from genome assembly GCA_035221665.1 of Okamejei kenojei. Taxonomy (NCBI): domain Eukaryota; kingdom Metazoa; phylum Chordata; class Chondrichthyes; order Rajiformes; family Rajidae; genus Okamejei; species Okamejei kenojei. The sequence goes on along the minus strand of CM069131.1, from coordinate 115,981,636 downwards.
GTCCCAATTGCCTTTGAGTTAGACAATATTTCATGCAACACTGTTCAGAATTCTATCTGCAAACATCAAGATATGTTTAATGTAATTTATAACTTCTGAAAGTGCACTACGATAGCATTCTGATGTTGCAAAAAGATGATCAAAGGGGAATATCCATTCTATTGGCTGCTAATGAACCAGCCCCCCCTTGGAGCGTGAGACTTGAAATTATTTGAATTCACTCCCGCTATTATCTGTTTACACACTATTCATGTTGAGATGGTCTGCACCAGCAATTTCTTGTGAAACTATTGAATAACAATGAAGAAAACTATCCTTCATCTCATAGGTACTAGTAAGCTCAGTGTACCTCTAAACATAATAAACACCCCCAATCTCCGATCTGGTAGGTATGCTGTCAACTCCAAATTGTACCCAGCCGTGCCCGTTTAGCTTTATTAGATCATTCCCATAACACGCTACCCTCATGTCATATGTGACCCAGAGATGTAGCCGGAGATTGAGTAAAGTCTGTGTTCTTTGTGCTGAAATCAGTTGCTAACATCATAATTAACTTAAAAGATACTGCTCCACTTAGGAATACAGTAGATGAATATCTGCATATTAATTTTTACTGATACACATTCCACACTATTTTGAGTTTAGGCTTTAGAGTGTTCATATAAAAGACACCTTGCATAACGTTAGTCAACAGTGGGTGAATAACCAATCATTTATTGTCCCGCTTATAATATGAGAGAGAATGACAAAGCCGCACGAGCAGTGTCAATTGTGCAACAGCATAATCGCTTCTCTATGCCCAAACTGAAAGAACCACAAAACTCTGCTACTTCTATTTAAAAAGTAGCTCACATGTGTGTCTTCACAAAACTTCCCATACAACCGTGCAGAGCTAGCTGCACGAGAAATAGGCTGAACTAGCCACCACTCGTGACCGAGTAAGTAGGAGCTACTTTCAGTCGCCTTGTACAATGGATGATCTAAATGAGTAGGCCAAATTGGCACTGTTGAAATGAATGTCACCTCATCTTTAATATCGTAAGAGGCATCAATTGATAAAACCCCTGTCTTAACAGCTACAAAAGCATGTCGTCGATAAACTCCATGACACAATGCCCTTTTGATCTGAGTAGGACAGGATTAACTTTAGAATCTTGCAAGGCCAGAATCCCTAGGTAGAGCATAAAGTTTCCACCACTGGCTTTGGCATAAAAAAAAACACCAGATAGAATATTTGTGCCTCTCATGTATAAATATGGAAAAGTATGCATCTTCAAGGTTGATTGAGGTCCTAAATCCTTTGAATCAGCTAAATTGCTGAATTACCATTATCCATCTTAAACTGGTTAACCAAACACATGATCTGTCTATCCAAATATTAACCTGATTTGGCATGTTACACTTTTCTTGAGCCTTGAGAAAATATTAGAAATATACCCCACTTGTTCTTGGGCAGACTACTTATCCTTTGTGAGGTGTCTCTGTTTCCACTTGGATAACCATAGTTTCCTCTATACCATCCTAACAGAATTGGGTTTAGACCGTACAACACAGAAGACCTTCTACTGACCTCGTACAAGGCAAATCCTTCCCTGAGAAATCTCTAAGCTTTCTGGGGTTAAAGCCTTTTGACTTTGATTTTGCCTCAACTGATGGCATCAACCTACAACCTCCAGTGTCTGATTGCGACTTTGATTTTGCCTCAACTGACAACAACCAACAATATCATAATGCAATCCTGAACCAGGAATTGCTGCCACAGTCCTCTGCCTGGAAGACCTATCTCAGTCACCAGAGAGCACAACACATTCTCTTCACCAAGGTGAGCGCGATGGCCCTGGGCCTAACAAAAGCCTCTGGCTCGGTCTGAATTGAGTAGGCTTGGTGTTCCAACCAGACACTGAGCAGCGATTCCAGCCGTTAGTTTATATATATTTATATATAGGTGATATGCCCGCCGGGATACTGGAACCCTACCCACATAGGATGGTTCTACCACCCCCGCAGCCACCTGAAAATTCTCCGTGCAAGTCTTAAACTTGCTAACATAAGTCCTCTCCGAAGAGATACATTGCATGCTGCATATTACTGGCCCTGCATAAATGAGCACATTTTTTGGGAATTACCTCAGGCCTTATAGCATTTTGCAAAGGCAATTTAGCTTCAACTGTGTATTACATAGAAGTGCTAAAGCATCTTCTGCACTATCAAAACCTGAACCCATTTACTGCCCTTGCAAAGGCCAAAATGACATCAGCGAATAGTCTTTGGATACGCTGAAATTTTAATTCTTGCCCACGTATCACCATTGAGATATCCCAAATGGTGAGATTGACTTTTGGAACATCCAAAGTCTGGCAGTTCATCTGGACTGGTATATTTCCCAGCCGTATCCAACACATACCGCTCCTTAGCTAATGAGAAGTTAAATCACTTAGCCAGATCTCCTCCAGTGGATCTCCTATACCCGAAGGGATGGCAAATTATGTGACAAGAGCCGGAACTCCTTCATATGATTAAACTGAAGCTTATCCCCCATAAGTTCAGGGGATTCGAATTCTTTGTCGATATCACCATAGTCAGAGTTACTTATGTAATTATCTCCAGTACTCCCCTCTACTGAGCGGGAGATAAAATAACACAACCCTGAACCAGGAGTTGCTTTCCCGCATTTGAGCGGGAGATATTGTAACGCAAACCTGAGCCAGGTCTTGCTCCCCCTCTTCTGAGCGGGAGATATATAACGCTACCCTGAGCCAGGTGTTGCTTCTGACTGGAACTTCCTGTAAGTGTCTCCTGAGCCAGGAGCACAATTCTATTATATACTCACTGGACAGGTCTGCTAATGACTCCGAGTCTGGGCTTGCTCCCTTCTGGAGCCTCAATGGTGTCTAGAGGGGAGGAATATAACGCAACCCTGAGCCAGGTGTTGTTTCCTTCAGGCATCTTACTGGCTCCCTTTTTGAGGTTCAACCAGTCGCCTGCTCCCTTGGAACCCCAAAACTGCTCCCTCTCGGAGCCTCAATGGCAGTAGCCACCGGCCGAGCTGTCAGCCTACTGAATCGGCCCGCCTGCCTTAATGGCGATAGCTGCACCGACTGAGCCGTCAGCCGATAAATTCCAGCCGCTAAATTTCAGCCGCCAGCTCCTTACAGAGTCTCCACAGCAGTAGCTGCACAGGTTGAGCCAGCTTCTCCGGGCTCGCTGCACCTATTTTTGGAGCAGCAGCCTGTTCTTGAAACAAAAATCCCTTACCTGCCGGAGCAACTTCGAACTGTTCCGATTCTCGCGCCATGCGTCGACGTATTGCCGCGCATGCGGGCTGGCGGGCTCTTCGTGTAGTCACTCACGTGACTTTGATATAAAATCCCTTATTTTGCATACAATTCAGTAACATTTTTACTGCACAAGAATGTGAGAATAGTAAATTACACTGAGGCAGTACAAGTGTCGCAACATTTCCAATGTCATCTTGCATTCCTCAAGTTTCAAAGTTCTTAACTTGGCCTTACAGGCCGGATGTCCGGGCAGTGGCACTGGGTCAGAGTTGCAGAGGTTGGCCTGGCCTGGCGATGATGTCTGTGTGCCACTGCAGGTCACGTCCCATCTGTGCACTCGTCTGACTTTTGTGGGATCTCCAGCGACGCCTGTTCCAAGTGATCCACAGGCTGCTGTTGGGCCTCTGGTGGACACATTGACCTGGACACATCAACCATATTTGGAGGCAACTGTTTTTTGTGAGGCCTGAATATACCAAGTCATCCAATCCTTGCCCCACCACCAAATACCTGCCTTTCAGAATAATGAAAGAAAGCACTGCCTTAATCTTAAACAGTCCATTTGGACTGAGGATTACTTATTCCTATTTCAGTTTTGTGGAGGTGGCTATTTATTCTATCCTTTTATTCTGAGGTTATGCCCTCTGGTCCTAGATGATGCCACTAGTGGAAACATCCTCTCCACATCAACTCTATCCGGGCCTTTTGCTATACGTTAAGTTTCAATGCGACCCCCCCCCCCCCCATTCCTATAAACTCCAGCGAGTACATGCCCAGAGCTGTCAAACACTCATCATGCATTAACCCAATCATCCCTGGGATAATTCTTGCAAACATCCACTGGGCCCTCTCCAACACCGGCACATCCCTCCTCAGATATGGGGCTAATTTGGGAACTGCAGACCTTTCACAGTCGAAGCAGTAGGTGCCTGATGGGCCAAGTGGGGATGTAGTTCATGTTGTGTTTGTGTGTGCATTCCTTCCACTAGTCAGGCGAAGTCCCTCTGTCCTGTCCGTGCGTGACCTCAATGCATTGATAGCATCCTGAATGCACCTTCTTCAGTCACAGTCCAGTAGGACCCCGGGGTTTGTAGGGATGTTGTACTTCTTTAAGGCAGCAAACATTTATTTTCTCCATCTATTTGGGAATGTATTCTCATGAAAAGAGTCTGAATAGAGAGACTGTTTGTGAGTCTTGTGTTGAGCATGCAAGCAAAGTCGCCTGCCTAGTGTAGCCAACTGCGAGTAACCAGGGTTACTCTGAGTCTTAAGAAGAATCCTGACATGAGACGTTACCTGTCCGTATTCTCCAGAGATACTGCCTGACTCGCTGAGTTACTCCAGCACTTTGAGTCCTTGAGAGTAACCAGGGCCTCACTGTTGGGGATGTTGTCCTGGGAGAGGGCACTGCTTCACCCATCCAGTGAGTTTGGAGGTCTTTTTACCTGTTGGTGATATTTTACGTGCCTGGAGATAACTGCAGCAAGCTTCAGAAGATACCAGAAGCATCTAGGATGGTATTGATCACTGCTGCCCAGTGAGTCCATGAGCCAGGTGCAGTGTCTTGCTTTTTTAGTTTAATTTAGTTTTTAGTTGTAGTTTAGTTGAGAGATACAGCACGGAAACAGGCCCTTTGGCCCACCAAATCCGCATCGACCAGCTATCCCTGCACATTAACACTATCTTACACACACTAGGAACAATTTACACTTATACCAAGTCAATTACATTTCTGTACATTTTTGGAGTTTGGGAGGAAACTGAAGATCTCAGAGAAAACCCACAAGGTCACAGGAAGAACGTACAAACTCCATACAGACATAGTCGGGATCGAACCCGGGTCTCCGGCGCTATAAGGCAACAACTCTACTGCTGCACCACCGTGCTGCCTGGTGAAGTTCATCATCAATGTCATTTCTTGTCAGAGAGGTAGCTCCCAAGATATGGGAAGTGAATCATCTTTTGAATTAATTGACAGAGAGTAAAATGGTGCAGACATTGAAAATAAGTGGAGGACCTCTTGTTTTATGGATGTTCAAAAGTAAGACATTCACCAAAGTATATAGAAGATGAGTTAGTTATGTCTTGGGACGTGGCTTGAAGCACATACAAACATAAGTATCATCTTCAGATTGGAGTTTGACTTTTAAGGTCTAGGTCAGGAAGTTGATTTGAATATTTTCCCATTAGTTTTGAAGATTAGTTCCACCACCATGGGAAATGTGTTTGCAGTGAGACACAACATTGCAATGAGAAGGACTGAGAAACAATTTTTAAGAAGGAAATTCTTTTATTTTTCACACTTTTTCACTGAAAATTTGGTTTTGTGAGGGACCTATTGAACAGTACATGTCCTGCGTACCATTGTGATGTAAATGTAAGAGAGAGAGAGAGAGAATTGTCTGTGGACAGTTCAATGTGACAATCCTTGGGATTAATGGTGTCAAAGGTTTATTGAGATTTATTGATCTTTCACAAAGTCAATCACACACCTGTAAGTAGTTGCTGATCACTGAATAGTTCTGGTGGGGATCCTACACATTATGTTTATACAAGCCCATCTGTGGTTCAGGGAGTCCACACTAATTGATATCATGTTCTACATTGTTAATTCCTGTGCATCCTCTTGTAGGTCTCATCTGTATGGTAGACACAAGGCACTGCAGATACTGCTTTGCAAAAAAAGACACAAAGTGCTTTAGTAACTCAGCGGGCCAGGCAGTGCTTTGAGTGAACATGGAGAAGGCTGAAAGAGAGGTCCGGGAGGGACAAAGAGCAGGGTCAGAAGAAGGGTCTCGACCCGCAACGTCACCCATTCCTTATCTCCGGAGATGCTGCCTGTCTCGCTGAGTTACGCCAACATTTTGTGTCTATCTTTGGGGAGGAACAAATCCAGACAAGTACGAAACAGGTATTAATAAGCATTTAGATGGGTACATGGATTAGATAGGTTTAGAGGGATATTGGCCTAACGCAGGCAGGTGGGATTAGTGTAGATGGGACATGTTGGTCGGTGTGTACAAAAGTTGGGCTGAAGGGCCTGTTTCCACACTCTATGACTAAGACTCTAAGAGATAGGTGATAACAGGTGAGGGTTATTTTGATTTGCAGATGAGTGGACAAAAGCCAGAGGTGGGAAGGAGATAAAAGGCTGCAATATAAGGAGGGTAGTTATGCCAGAGGAAGGGATTTAGGTAGAAGGAGTCGGGAAGGGTCAGGGATGCAGGATAGAAACATAGAAACATAGAAATTAGGTGCAGGAGCAGGCCATTCGGCCCTTCGAGCCTGCACCGCCATTCAATATGATCATGGCTGATCATCCAACTCAGTATCCTGTACCTGCCTTCTCTCCATACCCTCTGATCCCTTCAGCCACAAGGGCCACATCCAACTCCCTCTTAAATATGGCCAACGTACTGGCCTCAACTACCTTCTGTGGCAGAGAATTCCACAGATTCACCACTCTGTGTGAAAAACGATTTTCTCATCTCGGTCCTAAAAGACTTCCCCCTTATCCTTAAACTGTGACCCCTTGTCCTGGACTTCCCCAACATCGGGAACAATCTTCCTGCATCTAGCCTGTCCAACCCCTTAAGAATTTTGTAAGTCTCTATGAGATCACCCCTCAATCTTCTAAATTCCAGTGAGTACAAGCCGAGTCTATCCAGTCTTTCTTCATATGGAAGTCGTGCCATCCCAGGAATCAGTCTGGTGAACCATCTCTGTACTCCCTCTATGGCAAGAATGTCTTTCCTCTGTATGCAATACTTCAGGCGTGGCCTCACGAAGACCCTGTACAACTGCAGTAGAACCTCCCTGCTCTTGTACTCAAATCCTTTTGCTATGAATGCCAACATACCATTCGCTTTCTTCACAGCCTGCATGCCTACTTTCAATGACTGGTGTACCATGACACCCAGGTCTCGCTGCATCACCCCTTTTCCTAATCGGTCACCATTCAAATAATAGTCTACCTTCCTGTTTTTGCCACCAAAGTGGATAACCTCACATTTATCCACATTATACTGCATCTGCCATGCATTTGCCCACTCACCCAGTCTATCCAAGTCATCCTGCAGCCTCCTAGCATCCTCCTCACAGCTAACACTGCCCCCCAGCTTTGTGTCATCCGCAAACATCAAGATGTTGCATTTAATTCCCTCGTCCAAATCATTAATGTAAATTGTAAATAGCTGGGGTCCCAGCACTGAGCCTTGCGGCACCCCACTAGTCACTGTCTGCCATCCTGAAAAGGACCCGTTCACTCCTACTCTTTGTTTCCTGTCTGCCAGCCAGTTCTCTATCCACATCAATACTGAACCACCAATACCGTGTGCTTTAAGTTTGTATACCAATCTCTTGTGTGGGACCTTGTCGAAAGCCTTCTGAAAGTCCAGATACAACACACCCACTGCTTCTCCCTTATCCACTCTACTAGTTACATCCTCAAAAAATTCAATAAGATTCGTCAGACATCATTTACCCTTTGTAAATCCATGCTGACTTTGTCCAATGCTTTCACCACTTTCCAAATGTGCTGCTATCCCATCTTTAATAATTGACTCTAGCAGTTTCCCCACTACCGATGTTAGACTAACAGGTCTGTAATTCCCCGTTTTCTCTCTCCCTCCCTTTTTAAAAAGTGGGTTTACATTAGCTACCCTCCCAATCCTCAGGAACTATTCTAGAATCTAAAGAGTTTTGAAAAATTATCACTAAGGCATCTGCTATTTCTGGGGCTTAAGTACCCTTGGATGCAGCTTATCTGGCCCTGGGGATTTATCGGCCTTTAATCCATTCAATTTACCCAACACCACTTTCCGGCTAACCTGGATTTCACTCATTTCCTCCATCTCATTTGACCCGCGATCCCCTGCTATTTCCGGCAAATTATTTATGTCTTCCTTAGTGAAGACAGAACCAAAGTAGTTATTCAATTGGTCTGCCATGTCCTTGTTCCCCATGATCAATTCACCCGTTTCTGACTGCAAGGGACCTACATTTGTTTTAACTAATCTTTTGCGCTTCACATATTGATAAAAACCTTTGCAGTCAGTTTATATGTTTCCTGCCAGTTTTCTTTCATACTCCATTTTCCCTTTCCTACTTAAGCCCTTTGTCCTTCTCTGTTGGTCTCTGAATTTCTCCCAGTCCCCTGGTAGGCTGCTTTTTCTGGCTAATTTGTACGCTTCATCTTTTTCTTTGATACTATCCCTGATTTCCCTCGTTATCCACGGATGCGCCACCTTCCCTGTTTATTCTTTTGCCATACTGGGATGAACAATTGTTGTAGTTCATCCATGCAGTCTTTAAATGCCTTCCATTGCATATCCACCGTCAACCCTTCAAGAATCAATTGCCAGTCCATCTTGGCCAATTCACGTCTCCTACCCTCAAAGTTACCTTTCTTTAAGTTCAGGACCCGTGTTTCTGAATTAACAATGTCACTCTCCATCCTAATGAAGAACTCAACCATATTATGCTCACTCTTGCCCAAGAGGCCACGTACAACAAGGCTGCTAACTAACCCTTCCTCATTACTCAATATTCAGTCTAGAATAGCCTGCTCGCTCGTTGGTTCCTCCACATGTTGGTTTAGAAAACTATCACACATACATTCCAAGAAATCCTCTTCCTCAGCACCCCTGCCAATTTGATTCACCCAATCCATATGTAGATTGAAGTCACCCATTATAAAGGTTTTACCTTCGTTGCACGCATTTCTAATTTCCTGTTTGATGCCATCCCCAACTCCACTACTACTGTTAGGTGGCCTGTACACAACACCCACTAGCGTTTTCTGCCCCTTAGTGTTTTGCAGCTCCACCCATATCGATTCCACATCCTCCAAGCTAATGTCATTCCTTTCTATTGCGTTAATCTCCTCTCTAACCAGCAACTATCCCACCTCCTTTTTTTCTCTGTCTATCCTTCCTGAATATTGAATACCCCTGGATGTTCAGCTCCCAGCCTTGGTCACCCTGGAGCCATGTCTCCGTGATCCCAACTATATCATAATTATTAATAGCTATCTGCACATTCAACTCATCCACCTTATTACAAATGCTCCTCGCATTGAGACACAAAGCCTTCAGGCTTGTTTTTACAACACTCTTGGCCCTTTTACAATTGTGTTGAAAAGTGGCCCTTTTAGATTTTTGCCCTGGATTTGTTTTCCTGCCACTTTTCACCTCGCTACCTATTGTTCCTATCCTCATTTTACACCCCTCTGTCTCTCTGCTCACACATTTAAGAAACCCACCACTTGTTATTCTCCGTTTGTTATTTTTTTCTTCTTTCCTCCCTACGTATTGCGTCTGACTACTTCTCTTCTCTTGGCACTATGGCAATCCCAGTATTTATTGGGAAAGATAGAATCCTCTACTAAGAAGAGGAAAATGAAGGGGTGGGGGTGTTGTTGGTTAGTTCCCTAACATTGGAAAATATTCTGTTTACATGAGGTGCTGTCCCTTCATTTTGTGTGTGGCCTCACTGGTAATGGAGGACGCCCAGGACAGAAAACTTGGTATGGGAAGGGGAGTTAACATACTTAGCAACCAGGAAATCTAGATGGCCTTGGCTGACTGAGCATGTGTTCAGCGAAATGGTTGCCTAGTCTAGGCTTAGTCTCACCAATGTATAGAAGGCCACATCGGGAGCATTGGATGAGGTTAGAGGAGCTGCATGTGAATCTCTTTGTCACCTGCAAGGTCCACAGATGTCAATGGACAGATGTGAGGGAGGAGATACAGGGACAGGTGTTATATCTCCAGTGGTTGCAGAGGTGGTTTGGGTGGGAAGGCTTGAATGAAGTTGTGGAGGGAGCAGTGATTGGAAGATGTAATCGATGGTGAGATTCTCTGCCGAATGCAGAAAGGAATGGGGGTGGGAAGATGTGATTGGTTGTGGGATCACCGCAACCTCTCTTCCAGCTTTCTCCCTCCTACTACATTCTGAAGAAGAGGCCTGAACTGAAATGCCACTGATCCATGCTAACCGGTTTTACAGCCTAAACCACTGAGTTACTCCAGCACCTTGGTGGAGTTATGGACTTGGACATCCAGAGTCCTCTGTGCATCAATGCCTTTAAGGGTCATGCAATTACATGTATATTTTGACCTCCCAAAGTGCAACCCACACACTTGCTCAGATTAAACTCCATCTGCCATTTCTCCACCCATTGCTTTGTATACTGCTGCATGCTTTGATAGCCTCCCTCACAGTCCATGATCTCAGCAATCTTGGTATCAGGCACTGAAGTTGGATGTCAAAATCACATCTGGTCCTTTTCTCCCCAAGATTTTGAGCTATGAGATTTGCAATCTTTTTTGTGCCTTGTGTCTAGCAGCTCTAATTCTCATTCATTCAGATACCTGCTATTTCAGTTGACTGCAAGTGTTGACTATTTTTATTGGCCATGAGTCGCCAGAGCTGAGTGGTGTGATTTACAGACATGCATGACTTCAGGAGTTGCAAACTTACCTGCAGAATAATTCATTCATTGAGACACAAGGAACTGCAGATGCTCAAAACCTAAGAAAGCACAACAGGCTGGAGGAACTCAGTAGGTCAGATTGCATTGGTGGTGGGGGTAGACAGGCAACGTGTTGTTCTATTCCAACTGCCTGACCCGCTGAGTTCCTGCAGTTCCTTGTGTCTGAATGAGTGAGTCATTCTGAAGGTAAATTTGCAATTCCAACGCGACTCCTGAAATTATGCATCCATACACAGGAGATGTCGTACGTCATGGATGTAAACCGCACTGCTCGCCTCTGGGGACATATGAGCAAGGAAAAAAGTCAACACTTGCAGTTGCTGAGATGGGAGGCAGGTGATTGAATAAAAAATTCTGACAATACCTGAAAGAATAACAGAAAAAGTTTAAATATTCCCAGAACTTGAATTCCATTGCCACCAAAGTAACATGATAATTAAAAAAAAATCTATGATAAGTAAATTCTCTTTCTTTAGATAGGTAAACTCAGTCCCCATCTTAGATCAATAATGCAACCTTTCCAGAGTCTGATCAATAGCATTCCCGTGTACAGTGGCTTGCAAAAGTATTCATACCCCTTGAACTTTTGCACATTTTGTCACGTTAAAAACACAAACATAAATGTATTTTATTGGGATTTTATGTGACCAACACAAAGTGGCGCATAATTGTGGAAGGAAAATGATACATTGTTTTCAAATTTTTTTACAAATAAAAAATTGAAAAGTGTGGCGTGCAAAAGTATTCAGCCCCCATTACTCTGATACTCCTAAATAAAATCCAGTGCAACCAATTGCCTTCAGAAGTCACCTAATTAGTAAATAGAGTCCACTTGTGTGTAATCTAATCTCAGTATAAATACAGCTGTTCTGTGAAGGCCTCAGAGGTTTGTTAGAGAACATTAGTGAACAAACAATGTTCCGTGGGTGTCATGAAGCCCAAGGAACACACCAGACAGGTCAGGGATAAAGTTGTGGAGAAGTTTAAAGCAGGGTTAGATTATAAAAAAATATCCCAAGCTTTGAACATCTCACAGAGCACTGTTCAATCCATCATCCGAAAATGGAAAGAGTATGGCACAACTGCAAACCTACCAAGACATGGCCTTCCACCTAAACTGACAGGCCGGGCAAGGAGAGCATTGATCAGAGAAGCAGCCAAGAGGCCCATGATAACTCTGGAGAAGCTGCAGAGATCCACAGCTCAGGTGGGAGAATCTGTCCACAGGACAACTATTTATCATGCACTCCACAAATCGCGCCTTTATGGAAGAGTGGCAAGAAGAAAACCATTGTTGAAACAAAGCCATAAGAAGTCCCGTTTGCAGTTTGCCACAAGCCATGTGGGGGACACAGCAAACTTGTGGAGGAAGGTGCTCTGGTCTGATGAGACCAAAAGTGAAGTTTTTGACCAAAATGCAAAACGCTATGTGTAGCAGAAAACTAACACTGCACATCACCCTGAACACACCATCCCCACTGTGAAACATGGTGGTGGCAGCATCATGCTGTGGGGATGCTTTTCTTCAGCAGGGACAGGGAAGCTGGTCAGAGTTCATGCGAAGATGGATGGAGCCAAATACTGGGCAATCTTGGAAGAAAACCTGTTAGAGTCTGCAAAAGACTTGAGACTGGGGTGGAGGTTCTCCTTCCAGCTGGACAACGACCCTAAAAATAGAGCCAGAGCTACAATGGAATGGTTTGGATCAAAGCATATGCATGTGTTAGAATGACCCAGTCAAAGTCCAGACCTAAATCCAATTGAGAATTTCTGGCAAGACTTGAAAATTGCTGTTCACAGACACTCTCCATCCAATCTGACTGAGCTAGCTCAGTTGCAAAGAACAATGGGCAAAAATGTCAGTCTCCAGATGTGCAAAGCTGGTAGAGACATACCCCAAAAGACTTGCAGCTGTAATTGCAGCGAAAGGTGGTTCTACAAAGTATTGATTCAGGGGGGCTGAGTACTTTTGCATGCCACACTTTTCAGTTTATTTGTAATAAAATTTGGAAACCATGTATAATTTTCCTTACACTTCACAATTATGCACCACTTTGTGTTGGTATATCACATAAAATCCCAATAAAATACATTTACGTTTGTGGTTGTAACGTGATAAAATTTGGAAAAGTTCAAGGGGTATGAATACTTTTGCAAGCCACTGTATATACATACGCTGTTACTTTTACTGAATGTTTTAAACTGTTGTGTTAAATATGTGGAGAAACATCACTAGTTCTGTATTTTGTTGCACTTCTATGCAACAAGCTTTCAAACTAATGGATTTATTAAACTCACAGTGCTTCATAGTAAATCCCATGATAGCAATATTATTTGCTATAACTTTGATTAGAAACTTTCAATTGTTGAATACAATATTTCATTGTATTTGACTATTTACTCTCAGGATAGCTCTCACTTGATTGGGTTCTGTTCTACTTGGTAGAATTCATTTGCCATAAACACCCACACCAAAGCACAGCAATTTCTCTTTTTTTAATTCATTTCTTTCAAATGGATGCTTTACCCATGAATGATGTGCTTTTTACTAGCACATCATTTTTCTAATGGAATTTTGACAACCAATCTTTGATTTTTTTTCTTTTTGCAGTAATCCAGAAAAGCTCATTAGACATTTGGTGCTTTAGTAGTTAAAAGTGCCTAATACCTTTAGGTCCAATTCATTACTTTTAAATATGAAATGCATCAAGCAAATTGCACCATAAGAACACTTAAGTAAAAAAGCACAGTCAGAAAAAAATTGAGATGTAAAGTTGAATATTGAATGAGCTTTGTCAGAAGCAGATTGACATCTCAAGCACCTTTATTGGACTGACTGTAACTCTTGCATCTTATTAATCCCTTACCACCTGCTGGTGGGAGTTTAAAGGACTGGTTAACCAAATAAAAGCAGATGGCATTTTAATACAAAAGTGGAATCATATTCCCGCTTTTCATCATAGCTCAATAAAAGCAGACATTATTTGACATTGTGTCAAGATGTAAACATGCAGCCAATTACAGGATTTATTTAGAGTGGTAACTTCAAGATGGGCTGTGTTGGAAAGGGGGGTGGGGGGGAGTGAAGAATGGAATCCTACTGCAATGTCAGAGGGCACGACCTTCTTGGGTTATTCACGTGTCAGAGTCTTGAGAGGATGGAAGGACGGAAGGAATTTATAGAGGAAATGTAACATTTATGGATGGATACTGCATTCTGAAGTGTTAGTCCTGTAAAGACCTTGGCAAATATTGGTCTTTGGAGAATAGGAAAAAATATTAGAAAAGGCCAAGAGTTGGAGCCAAGATGAGCAGACGGAGATGCAATTGAGTGAGGAAAACATGGAACTGAAAATGAAAGAAACCTTAATGGGTGACTTGCATAACTGAAAGGTCAAAAAACAGGATCCAGCAAATATCAAGACAGTAATGGAGGTGCCAAGCCCAATGGATGTTGCAGGCAGACCATATTTGTAAGCGTTCACAGATTATTTCAGCAAGGTCCTGCCCATTTGTCAGAGATGTGTGAGTCACCCAAACAGTTGGCCATGAAGGATGTGCAATGATGTTGGTTGGTCACTCACAAACAAGCAGACAAATTAATTAAGGAAACAACCACAGCGGAGTGGTTGTGATACCATGGGGGAAAAAGGAGGAATGGCAAGGCCCTGAGGAGTGTTGTAGCACAGGAAGATCTCGGGATACAAGTACATGGTTTCCTGAGAGTGGTGACACATTGGAAGACAGGGTGGTGGTGAGTGCAAATGGCATGCTTGCTGTCACCAGTTGGGACAAAAGTAGGGATGTCACGTTTGTCACGTTACAGCTGTACAAAATGTTGGTGAGATCTCAATATGGTGTATTGTGTGCATTTCTGGCCTACCAACCATAGGAAGGACGTGAGTAAGTTAGACAGTGAAGAAAAGATTCACAAGGATGTTGTTGGGACTAGAGAGCATGTTATATGGAAAGATTGGATAGTTTGGGACTCTTATCCCTGGAGTGAAGGAGGCTCAGGGGTGGCCCAAGGATGAGGGGTGACCAAGTAGATGCAAAGTGAGACTTTGAGGCAAAGCGAGACTCAAACATTGGTCTCAATAAAGTGGCTTGAAGCCATTATTCTTTGGAACAAGTCCACTTACTTAGAATTCACAAGTAAGTGGACTTGGAGATGCATAACATGTTATGGGATTTGGTTTAGATATGGATGTGCACACAATGATCACAGATCACATCAGGCCTTTCCTGTTAAGTCCCCCTCAAAGAAGTCGCAGAAAATGCTGTGAGGATAGACATTCAGCTCGAATTTGGTAATGAGTAAAGATAAGCATGTAGCCAGCACCCTTATTTGAGCCTATCTGCAGGATAAAAGTAACAACTAGGTTCATTGACTATGAAATATTAAATGTGGAAAGATGGATCTGCATCTAATGTTATTGATGCAGGACATTGAGGAAGCTGCCTGACAAGGTGATACGATCTTTTCCAGCAGTGAATGATTCAGAGAATCTGGAAAAAGATGGCATGTGAGATTAAGCCTGTTCTCAGACAATATTCCAAGTGAAAGATGAATGGCACTCATGCTGATTCATCTCCAGGGGTCTCAGAAGATGAAAATCCAGTGTAATTTAACATGTCCACACCTCACATCTGAGTATGAATGACTGCACTGCAGTATAAGAGGAAGTGTCTGTTTGGACACTTTATCATTATTTAAACATAATACAATAAAACAATGTCTACTGGATAAGGATGAAGTTGGGGAGGGGGTGCATTTAGGAAATATGTGCAGAAATGTGTGACCTGTAGAACTTAAGAAAAGAACCAACAACAGAATTGCTCTGCTCTCATCATGTCCCAGACTGGCCCAAAGCCAACTCGTATAAGATATGTTTCTGCTGGATGGGAACTGTGTATGGTGACAGTTGAATAGTTTTCAAATTTCTCAGATATCTTAGAAAACATTGAAGAGTGTTTAAATGTCATACGTACTGGCAACAATGGAATTCTTACTTGCTTAACCTTAATGGGCCTATAAACACAGTAGCACATATATAAAAATATAATAATCACTATATGATAAACCAATAACTATAATACGGGCACCTCACGTTTTACACGGGTCACATTTGAAAAGTGGTGGGTAATTCAAAAACGTGTAAATTAAACTTGTTTGGACTTGTGCTGTCAGCAGTAAAGTAGAGTGTGTTATTCACAAATATGTGTAAATCAAACTTTGGTATTCAAGCAATGAGCGCATTATTTCAAAAACGCATAAATCACATGCACGTTAAATGCAAAGTGCTTGTACTATGTTAGCATAATAGTGAAAAATCAAGGTCCTCGGTGCAACCAAAGACACAGTCTGTGGAAAGTCATAGTAGCTAAGGTTATGTGGTGCAGTGTTCATTCACACCTCAAGAAGCGGTGTGCCAGGTATGGCACTCCTGAGGCGCTGATCACTGACAACGGGCTGAAGTTCACATTAGACATCTCTGTGAGGTTTTTGAAGGACTGGCATTTTGATATCTGAGTATCATCAGTTCACTCTCCAGATTAATGGAAAGGCAGAGAATGTTGTGAAAGAACTGCTGAAGGAGGCTATGTAATCAGTCAGGTCCCCACTTGATCAGTCCAGACTACATAACAGATTGGCACAAGGGATGACAAACCAGTCCCATGCAGAGACTAATATGTAAATGTACAAGACCTAACCAGACAGGCAACTGAGTGTTATGGGACAGCTGGCATCAGTCTGAAGGAGATAAGCACAGCGAGTATTGGGCAGAGCATCAGCAGATACTATATACTTCTGATCAGTGAGAGATGCTGCAGTTTAGAAAGCTGTTTAGTGGTGTGACAGATTCACAGTTTAATAATAAGGGATTGGCCATTTAGGACTGAGATTAGTAAAAAATGTTTTCACCCAGAAAGTTGTGAATCTGTGGAATTCTCTGCAACAGAAAGCAGTGGAGGCCAATTCACTGGATGTTTTCAGGAGAGAGATTTAGCACCTTGGGCAAATGGAATCAAGGAATATGTGGAAAAAGCAGGAATGAGGTACTGATTTTGATTGATCAGCCATGATCATATTGAATGGTGGGGCTGGCTCGAAGGGACAAATGGCCTACTCCTGCACCTTACTATGTTTCTTTCCAGTAAATGGTAAGGCACAAGGGAATGTTGATAAACAGAGCAACTATGGGGTTCAAGTCCATAGATTTCTGACAGTGATTTCGCATGGAGACAGGGTGGTGATGAAGTATATTGCATTCTTGCCTTCACAGATCAGGGCTTTGGTATATTATATTACAATTTTATAAAACACTGGTTACACTGCACTTGGAGTATTGTCTGCAGTTCCGATTGCCACAGTATAAGAAGGATGTGGTTGTGTTGGAGATGTTGCTTGATTTGAAGGACTTTGTTTATGGGGTGAGATTGGATAGGCCGGGCCTGTTTTTATTTATTGGAGTAAAGGAGGCTGAGGGGTGATGAGGTAGAGGTATGTAAAATTATGAGGCATTCTGAGATAGATAGTCAGAATACTTTTCCCATGGATGGAGCATCAGAAACAAGAGGGAAGAGGTTTAAGAAACAAGGAAGAAGATTTAAAGGACATTTATGAAGGATTTTATTTTTAACAGCCATTGCTTTCTTGGACTTGTTGCCACAGGAAGTGATAAAATCAGATTCAATCAGTATATTTAAGAGACACTTAGATGAGTAAGTCATTTATGCTTCCATTGTAGCAGTCATTGAGTTGTATTGCACAGAAACGGGCCCATTGCCCCACCAGATCCACACTGACCTTTTTGCAATCTCATTTGGTTACATTAGATCTGTATCCTTCCATGCCTTGCTTATTCAAGATGCACATTTTGACTGCTCCACTGCTAAATCTCCTCAAGGTTTGCATACTTTGAAGAAGTTCTCCTCCTCTCCGACAGGAGTTCTGTGAGACTCTCTCTCACTGCTTCCCATCTGCGATTCCTGCTGTTCTGCTCCATGCCATACTTTGTCCTGCCTCGGCCCTTTTCCAGCTTTCTTCTCCTCCCCTTTACAAGCAGTCTGAAGAAAGGTCAAGACCCAAAACATCACATATCCATGTTCTCTTGCGATACTGTTTCATCTGTTGAGTTACTTCAGCATTTTGTCCTTTTGTGTGTTAACCAGCACCTGTATTTCTTTGTTTCTACATCTTGTTTTTTATCAGTACTCAGCTACTGACATACTTAGTTGACGGGTTCCTGAGTTGTGACACCAGTGGCAGCATGGAGGTCTAATTATGACCATGATCAGTTATTCAAGAGAACTTGGGGACTTTGCAGCAGGAGGGAAAAGCACAAGATGCTCTTGGGAATTGACTATTCTTAGAGCAATTTCAGAGATAGCATGGACCTCTCTGCTGAAAATGTTTTTTGTTGGCTCAGATGTTGCAAAGCTGTGATCACTGAAATATGTGACGTTCTGTGAAATAACATTGGCTGCCTTCTTTTGCCCAGACTGTTTTCTCTGTCAGAGTTGAAGTGACAATTGGCTATCAACTTCCTTATTGCAGGTTCTTCCCAGGCTCCTGTTGCAGATTTCTGTCATGTCTCCCAATTAGGTGCTCATTGCTACATGAGAAAAATCACTAGACATAGAACATAGAACAGCGCAAGAACAGTACCTTTGGTTCATAATGTCTGTGCCAAAATATGATGCCAAAAACAATTCCTATCTTTCTGCACGTAATCCATATGTTCATGCCCCATCAGTACAAGAGTTAATCGTTGTCACATTTGCCTCATTAGTTAAACAGAACCTGCAGAACTGGAGTGGTAAAATTGTCCTTAATCCTGAAATGCTGTCCCCATTCTAATTATTAATGACATTTTCAGTGGACTAGAGCCAGCACTGATATTTGTGAGGATGTGACACTAGCTCATGTTTTGCTCCATTGACTAGGAGTCTGGAGAGGCCACCTTTAATCACCTCCTGCCATATTAAACCTATGGCTTTAAGATTTGATTCCCTTCACAGAGTGGTGTGCAGTAAGTTGTCAGGCGCAGAATTCAATTGAACTTTAACATTTGTTTCTAAGTGTATGCCACAATACTGTCTGTTTAAACGTCTTTTTTGGACAATTTCAATATTTTTATGTGGCAGACCCGGAGGGCATCGGCACTAAACACAGCAAAGGTTCAGCACGTTTGAGCTGGTGTAAAAGGTCGATCCAGGTGCAGTTGGGACACAAGTCTGAGGAAAACTTGTCAAAAGGAAAAATATATATATTTGCAAATAAGCGAGTTTATTTTGCATTTATCAAATCCACCTGCTTGCATGTTCATTCACATTAATCTTCCCCAGCTCCACAAAAGCACCCAGTTAAAGCCATTTATAATGCCTGCTTCAGCCGTCTTTCCAGATAATCCATTTTACAACTTTAATATTTTTAGATGAAAAGACTTTAGATTAAATTATTTCCGATTCTCTTCATACCTTTCCATACTTTTGACTCAGTATTTGATCCTGGGACTAATGTAGGCAATCGCTTCAGATCAATCCAGTAAATTTATTTTAATTATCTTAAAATCTTCACTGTCATCACAACAATGTTTTCCTTAGAAATCTTTTTATAATTTGAATGACGAAAGCCTGGAAGATGGCAATATGTTTGCTTCTCAAGTCAATTAATATTACATCTATTGCAAGATGACAAGAACTGTGCTGTTTTCCGGATGGGGTCAGAATTGTGCCTTATGCAGCAACAATAGAAACTCCTTAGAACTGCATTTTTCCCTTCTGCTACAACTGAACAGCTTTTTCCATTTCTGCAGAAGATTGATATTCCAGTGATGGTTTCGGAGCAGTTCACCTTTTCTTCCAGCCAGCACATTACATTGCCAATTGCATCTGCCTTATTTTACGATTCCTTGCCCTCATCTCAATATCTACATCAAATTTGGTCTGTTACTTATTGACCCAGTTAGATTAAGAATCATCTCAGTTGACTGAACACATTTTCATTATTTTGTTTTATTTGAAGTTAATTTGATATCTTTGTTTATACCGACAGCAAATATATATATATATATATATATATATATATATATATATATATATATATATATATATATATATATATATATATATATATATATATATTTATATATATAATTTTTTTTTTTTTTGACAAGCTTGCAGGCTATAATGGGCTGCAAAGCGAAGCCAGGCAGTCTTGAAGGTTGCAATGGTCCCTCAATAATTAGCTCAATACATTATATGCTCGTTTTGAACAAGGGGAAGGTGGAGGAACGTCACGCGCCTTGCCAGTCTTGAGTCCGCCTGTACCAACAGTCATGGTGTTTGGGCGGCTACTGTGGCGCAGCGGTAGAGTTGTTGCCTTACAGCGTTTGTAGCACCGGAGGCCCGGGTTCGATCCCAACTACGGGTGCTCTCTGTACGGAGTGACACAGCAGATGTCATTTACATGGCCCAAAACTTATCTCTGGAACACGTAGACAACAGGGACATAAGAGACTCGTATTTATCATCTATAGCTCCACCTTCAACACCATAATCCCTTCCAAACTCGTCATTTAATTGCCCGCGGCAGCCTGAAGCTGGTCTGCAGAGCTCTGGCCGACGCAGCATCCTGGGCCTGGGATCTCTCGTGGGGACCCGGGAGAAGAAGAAGCCACCACCGCCGGCCCGCGGCCAACTTCTACCACGGGTGCGGCGGGGACTTACCATCAGGAGCGGGGTCCCTCGCCAGGGATCCCTGGAGGGGAGCTTCGACTGCCGTCCCTGCAGTCTGCGGTGCTTCTGGCTGCGGCGCGAACTTTAAATTACCGACCGCCAGCCTGCGGCCTACACCAGCTTGTAGCCGCGGTCTCCGGTGGGCAGGCACCGATTCAGGACTTACCTGGACTTTTTACCTTGTCTGCACATCTGGACGCCCGCAGCGACAGCTGCGGAGGATGGAGGTCCCGACCACGGGGGAAAATGGAGGAGGACTGGCCAATTTTTGTGCCTTCCACCACAGTGATGAATGCTGTGGTGGATGTTTGTGTAAAAAATGTTTGTGTGTTCTTGTGTGTTCTTTATCATTGTACCGCTGCTGACAAATTCATTTCACTTGCACTTTATGTGCAATGTGATGAATAAGACTGATTGTGATTGTGAATGGCAGAGTGGACTTGATGGGCCGAAGGTCCTAATTCTGCTCCTATCACTTATGAACTTATGACCTTGGAATGAATCAGCACCCCTGCTACCACTGGATCCTCGACTTACTGATCTGCGGACCACAATCAGTGAGGAGAGGTGCCAACACCTCCTCTACAATAGTTCTTAACATTGGTGCCCCACGAAGATTTGTTGTCAGTCACCTCCCATACACTCATGACTGAGTGGCCAAATTCGGCTCTAACTCCACCTAAAAGGTGGATGACAACACTGTAGTGGGCCGATTCACAAACAATGATGAAACAATGAACAGAAAGGAGATGGAGAACTTAATGACATGGTGTCTGGACATCAACCTTTCCCTACAGTGTGTGTGTGTCCCCCCCCCCCCCCCCCGACTCAGTCTGATGAAGGGACTTGAGATGAAACGTCACCTATTTCTTTTCTCCAGAGATGCTGCCTGATCCACTGAATTACTCCAACATTTTGTATCAACCTTTCCCTTAATGTCAGCAAGGAGCTAGTTATTGACTTCAGGAAGTGGAGTGCATACCGCAATCACTATCAAAAGTGCCAAAGTGGAAATGGTTAAGAGCTTCAAATTCCTTGGCGTTAATATGACCAACAATCTGTTGTAGACCAACCAGGTTGAAGTGACTGCTAAGAAGCACACCAATGCCTCTACTTCCTCAGGAGGCTGAGAACATTTGTCATGTTTCCAATGACTTACAAACTTCTACATGTACACCATAACAAGCATATTGTTGGGATGCATCACAACTTGGTTGGAAACTGCTCTGCTCAAGATGACAAGAAATTGCAGAGTTGTGGATATTGTGCAGTCCATCACACAAACCACACTCCCCACCATTGACTCCATCTACACTTCATAGAAACATAGAAAAATAGATGCAGGAGCACCTTGTTCCTGCCTTTTCCCCATATCCCTTGATTCCTTTAGCCCAAAGACCTAAATCTAACTCTCTCTTCATGCTAACTCCCATCTTCTCCCAGCTCCCATCGGGCAGAAGATACAGAAGCTTGAAAATGTACACTAACAGATTCGGGAAGAGCTTCTTCTCCTTTAATATTGGATTTCTAATTCCTTTCCAGCTGTTACCAGGCAACTGGACCATCCTTCACCAACTAGAGAGCCGTCCTGACTTGCCATCTACAGTCTTTACGCAGACGGGAAATCACGCACCAACAACAAAAAATGCTTTTCACTGTGCCTCGTACATGTGACAATAAACTAACTAAACTAATTGCACTTAAGAGCACTGTGGTGGTAGTAAATCACTTTGAGATGTCCAGAGTTCATAAAAGGCTTTCTGTAAATACGTGTAATTTTATCTAAAGATTTTAGTTGCCTTAGCTTCCAGCTCATTTCTGACTACTGAGTGCACTCTGTTTCAATACATAGTAAGATTGTTAAACTTTCCTCCCAGCAAAGTGTGTTGTTTCTCTGTGCTGTTTCTAGTAAAATGATAGATGTGCTACTTATGCATCCTCGATTATCTGTCCATTATTTGCCTCCTGCTGTGTTGTTTTTGGAATATCAATCTGCTTAAGCAATTTTTCATCCTCTTCCTGGATAACAGCAAATCTGTAATAACAATTTCATAATGCTGCTATTACTTTGCTCTCACAGAATAAAATTGAGAATAATGTTTTTTTTCAGAATATTCCTGGAAACTAATTTTAGTTTTCATCTTGTAGTCATTGACATTTAAGTACCTTGAAATACTTCTGAAAAGCTACTTCAAGAAGATCTTCTAACTCAGTTATCATTTTATCTTTTCTTCCAATAAATCCATAAAAAATTACCAATTAAATGATTGGAGTGGAATAATGTTATCTTCAGATACAGCTTCAACTCCACACAAACTCTGCCTGAGATTAGTTATTTTTATTCCTTTATTGCAATGGTCTATGCAGAGACTGACTTTTGAAGTCACCATCTGTCATCACAGCAATTCTTTTGATTTAGTACAACTATTTTTCACACTACCTTTCAAGATATACTTCATTTTTATCTTGATAGAACTTTAATTAAGCTTAGAATTCTGAATTTATGAAGTCTTATCATCTGCAGAAAATGTTGATGTGTTGGGCTACATTGTCCATGTGCTGGGCTTGATTATATTAAAAAAAAACAGGACTTGAATAATGGATAAAATTTTGGATAACTTCATTTGACGTACTTGCCTTAAAATTCAATCCTATACTGCTTTTTTGCAGCATTATGCTTTTGAAAACCAATTACATAATGATCATTATATTGTGTCACTTTAAGAATCGTGCAGTTCCTGATATAATTTCCTCATCGGGAGCACACTGAGTGATGTTATTCTCCATTTGGACTGCATTGGTCTGAAGATATCATCACGTTATCCTCAAGACTATGTATTCTTAGTTGCATAACTCCAAAGTGGTTGCCTGCTGCATCATAATTTCATTCCTATTTCTGTCCCTTGATACAGCATTGACCTCATCTTCGTGATCCCCAGATTTCCAGCTTGCTTCCAACCTACCATTCCACATGCCATGATCCCTGTGTGTGTCCCCCACCCCTCTCCGAGTCTTCGAAAAGAGACTGCCTCTAAATTGTGCTGCTGGTCCCAATCATGAATTACAATCCCTTGCAGCATTATGTGCAGGCCTTCGCAGTTTTCAGTTGGCAGTTTTCTCCCTCACCACCTAGACACAAGGGTATTCGCCCATCAGTTATATCCCCAGCCACCGCATGCCTGATTCCAATATTCAGTTTCTCTCAGCCACCCAATGAATTTCCTATAAATGCACCCTGGACTTCCCAGTGGCGCAGTGGTAGAGTTGCTGCCTCACAGCGCCAGAGTTTGATCCTGACTATGAGTGTTGGCTGTATTCCCGTGACGGTGTGGGTTTTTGCTGGTTGCTCCAGTCTTCTTCACACCCCAAAGACATGCACTGTTTGTAGGTTAATTGGTTTCTGTAAATTGTCCTTCGTATGTAGGACGGTGGTTGTGTACGGGGTGATCGCCAGTTGGCACGGACTCTGTGGGCCAAAAGGGCCTGTTTCCATGCTGTATCTCTTTCGTCTAAAGAATACTGATTTTCCACCTGATCACCTCCACCAAATGATGGGCTCCAACTTCAACCCTTCCACTCTTTCCGCACATTCCTACCCCAAGCTCTAACATTGCTGCCAAGCAAGGAATAGCACTGGCCGACACAAAATTAGATCAAGATAAGTCACAACTAAAGTTTCAGCAGGAAACCCACAGCTGTTTCCAACTAATCTCATGGGATTGAGCAATAGCTCTTTCATTTCATTTCAGGAAAGTAAATCTGTCTCTGTGGACAGTGTAAAGAATTGCAAAGTTGCTTTGGATATTGTTATGTAGATAGACTTGGTTCATATTTGATTTCAGTGGGGAAATAGAGACTAGGAATGGGTTTGATCGACAAATTTAAGATTAGACTTTAGACTTTGAGACACAGCACAGAAACGGCCCACCGAGACCATGCTGACCAGCAATCTCCCCGTACACTAGCACTATCCTACACACTTTTAAAATATATAAGCCACTTAACCTACAAACCTGTATGTCTTCACTCAACTATTTCACCAATTTTAATATCATTTGGCAACTTACTAAACATGCCACCTACATTTGCTTCCAAATCATAAATACGTACAATAAACAATAAAGGACCCAGCACTGATTTATTTAGCATATCAAGGGTTATGAAAAGCTACCTCTTGTGCACAATGCTTAATGTTTTTTTTACTTGTGCTGTTTCCAGTCATAGCTGTCTTGCACTCCTGCTTTTTGTGGCAATTTAGATGCTGTATAATTTTACATAACAGGGTTCCACTGCGTTTTCCTGTGAACAGCTGTGTGCACATAACCCCTTATGAAGTGCACCCATTCAAACCTTTCAACACTGCTTCCCCTCTGAGCAGAAGTAATTGGTGAAAACACTGAGATTGTTGATGTTCTCCCATGAAGGAGTAGGACTTTGCGATGGCATTCTCACTCCAGAGTCAGACCCAATTACTGACTTGCTTAGGGCCACGATATAGGCCAAGATCTTCAGTGAACCATTAGTTCCAATGCTTAGTGGTAATTCCACCACTTTAAAGACTGGAAGCATCTCCGCTGCTGCTGCAGCAGAGTTTGCAGAATTGTTTGCAGTGATTAATTCTTTACTGGAAAAAGTGAGTTATCATTTGTTTGGCTAGTGGAATCCAGTCCCGAAGAAGAGAATCCCCTGTAGGCTCGATCGTAGGTATCTTGACACAGCACAAAGAAAATCACTTAGCACCATCTAAAATTGGCTAGCTTCTTAAGTTTATCCACTTATTGATTTGCTAAAGTGATGGAATTTGTTTACTTACAAAGTAGCATATCAAAATAACATTCTTGCAGGGCAGCCTTCCCTCAACAAGAATGAGGATTGGACAGTCAGGGATAGAAGTCAGTTTATTAAATTTATGGTTGTGAATGGTTTGGCTATTAAGGTTGTGAATGGTTTGGCTATTACTATTGAAACGATAATATTCTTTTTTGGATAAAATCCATGTCACTCTGAGCAGGCACGTGCTTCCATAATTATTATGGAATAATAATTCCATATGAGGAAAACATTCTTTACACAGAGAGTGGTGAGTCTCTGGCATTCTCTGCCACAGAAGGTCGTTGAGGCCAGTTCATTGGCTATATTCAAGAGGGAGTTGGATGTGGCTCTTGTGGCTAAAGGGATCAGGGGGTATGGAGAGAAGGCAGGTACGGGATACTGAGTTGGATGATCAGCCATGATCATATTGAATGGAGGTGCAGGCTTGAAGGGCCGAATGGCCTATTCCTGCACCTATTTTTCTATGTTTCTATGTTTATTACAAGGAATCTATGATTCTGAATTGTATAGGATATGTGGATGGATGTTGGGGAGTTGTATGTGGGCCAAATTAACATTTGTTTCCCATTTCCAGCAGCTGGTCTCGTGGCCTGTAGTTGTTCCCTTTGATGGGTTTAGTTTAGTTTAGACACAACGCGGAAACAGGCCCTTTGGCCCACTGAGTTGGCACCGACCAGCGATGCCCACACATTAACATTATCCTACACACACTAGGGATAATTCACATTTATACCAAGCCAATTAACCTACAAACCTGTACGTATTTGGAGTGTGGGAGGAAACTAATCTCAGAGAAAACCCATGTGGTCATGGGGAGAACGTAAAACTCCGTACATACAGCACCCAAAGGTGGGATCGAACCCGGGTCTCCGGCGCTGTAAGGCAGCAACTCGTCCGCTGCCCCGCCATGCCACCCAAAGAATGAAAAAGGAAAGGAGATAATGGGCTTGGGATCTCGACAGAAATAGATCTTGCCTTAAATTTCTCTTCCAGTTTCCTCTGGGGTACAGGAATTTGTGTACTCAAGGGATTGCGTTTTTTAGTCTTGAAAGGATGATGTGTGTTTCCAGTTAAGTAACTTACCAATGCTCTTGCTACTCAATTAATATCAAAGGAAAGAAAATAAATGAAGAAAAATCTTTGCAATGCATTGAAAAATATTGAGATCAGCACTGTGCTTTGGTCTACCAGGAAATGCTAATGAGAGCATTAAAAAAGGGTGGAAGACCACTTCAACACCGCGGACACCAGAAGCATGTGGCAGGGTGTCAGGGACATCACTGACTACAAGAGCAGCCCCGTCTGCCCCCACAGTGATATCACACTGGCCCATGAATTAAAAACCTTCTTTGCCTGCTTCGAAACTGGCAACACCACCAGGAGAGGAACAACCCCGGCTAGGGCAGAGGGACAGGCCTTAACACTGAGCACCAAGGAGGTACAGTGCGTTCTGCGTAGGATCAATCCATGCAAGGCTGCAGGCCCGGATGGAGTCCAGGGTAGGGTACTAAAGGACTGTGTTGTACAGCTGGCGGAAGTATTTACGAGGATCTTCAACCTGTCTCTATCCCTGGCAACAGTCCCCAGGTGCCTGAAGACAGCTACCATAGTGCCGGTGCCGAAAAAGTCTGAAGTCACCAACCTGAATGACTACCGCCCGGTTGCCCTAACTCCAATACCAATGAAGTGCTTTGAAAGGCTGGTCCTCTCCCACATCAAATCCAGCATCCCTGCATCATTGGACTCTCATCAACTTGCATACAGGACAAATAGATCCACAGAAGATGCCATCTCTGTGCTCTTCACACTGTCCTGACCCACCTGGAAAGGCAGGGCACCTACGTGAGGATGCTCTTCATTGACTATAGCTCTGCCTTCAATACGGTCATCCCCACCAAGCTCACCACCAAACCCCACCAGCTAGGCCTCAGCTCACTGATATGTGATTGGATCCTGAACTTTCTGACGGAGCGACCGCAGGCAGTGAGACTGGGGCCGCACCTGTCCTCCAACATCACCCTGAGCACCGGCACACCACAGGGCTGTGTACTGAGCCCCATGCTCTACTCCCTCTTCACACACGACTGTGTCCCTGCATTTGACACCAACACCATTGTCAAGTTTGCAGATGACACAACGGTGATCGGGCTGATCACCAACGGTGATGAAACAAACTATGGAGTGGAGGTGCAGAACCTGGCGGACTGGTGCTCACGGAACAACTTGTCGCTAAACACCTCCAAGACCAAGGAGCTGATTATCGACTTCAGGAGGTCGCAGAATGGGGAATACGCCCCAATCTCCATCTACGGAGACAGTGTGGAGAGAGTGTCCAGCTTCAAGTTTCTGGGCACTCACATCTCAGAGGTCCTCACATGGTCCGCCAACACCGCTGCGCTGGTCATAAAGGCACAGCAATGACTGTTCTTCCTAACAACATTGAAACGGACTGGACAGCTGTTGACGACCTTCTACCGCTGCACCACAGAGAGCATACTAACGTATGGCATCTCTGTGTGGTATCTCAGCTGCACGGAGGCAGAGAGGAGAGCTCCAGCGCGTTGTCCACAGAGCGCAACAGATTATTGGGACACCGCTACCAGCCTTGGAGGCATCTACCACACACGGTGCCTCAGGAAAGCCATCAGCATACATAAAGAATCCTCTCACCCTTGTAATGGACTGTTCGAACTACTCCCTTCCGGCAGACGTTACAAGGCCTTCTTAGCCCGCACCACCAGACTCAGGAACAGCTTCATTCCCAGAGCTATAGCGGCTCTGAACCAGCCCTGCTGAGTACCCCCCCACCCCCATGGACTGTCTCCCCCGGCCTCGCACTTTAGTCTGTGTGATTTTACTGGTCTAATGTTCGTTTTTACAAACCTTGCTCTCAGGGTATTTAAACCTAAATTTTATTTGTCGATTAAGTTATGACATCGGATGGAAGATCCGATAGGCTTTGGTCTGAAAACTCTCATCATACTGAGACTGCCTCGTAAGACAGCTCTGGCCACAATTCTGAGCCTGCCTCGAAAGACAAAGCTGGCCATATTTCCGTGCCCAGCTTTCAAGCTGCCACCGGCTTCAGTGAACCGCTGCCCCCGATGGAGGCGTGGGGTGTATCGTCGCCTGCCGATGAAGCTTTGCTCGTCGTCGGTACCTTGATTAGTCCGACAGCTTTTGCTTCCACATCCTGGTCTTACCTGTGGGAAAAGTCTTACCTGACGAGAGGATTCGGCAGCTGGTTTCATTTCTTGGATTTCATGCTCTCCAATGTCACCCGGGTAGCACTGTTCACTGCCGGCACTTGAAGCATTTGCGAGTATCTCTTGAAGCCATATGCACGTGCTCCAGTATGTTCCACGGACATACTTAGAATTTGAAGTCAGTTCCATACTGATCACTCGCACTCCCCTCCACAGAGAGGGAGATTCGTAGGCAGCCCTGAAAACAGGTGCTGCCGCAGGCCCCTGAGGCTACCTGCGCTGACATGGCCCCTCCAGCGGCCCTATGTCAGGTTTTTGCTCTGGATCAGACTGAAACTGACCCTGAATGCTCCCCTCCTCAGAGAGGGAGACATTGTGCAGCCCTGAAACAGGTGCCGCTGCCTGCGGGTTCTCCATAATACCCGGGCTGATAACTCCCTTCTTTGGAGTATATCATTGTGGAGCACCTCTCCATCAGGTGCTCCATGTAGGTTTGAAAGTTTGAAAACGTTACCCATGTAGGAGGGGATCCTGTCCATCAGGAAACCTCCAGGCCTGACTCCTGTAGTCCACGGGCCTCACCGTCTTACCTTAGGTTTGACCCCCTTTCTGGGGACCCAGAGTGGTCTGGAAGTGGCTGACCGCTGTATGTTGGTGGGGTCCCTCCTGGCCTGCCTTCCACAGGCCTGCCCCACTGCTGTAGGTTTCTCCCCTACATCGGGAACCACAGCGGTCTGGATATAGCTGGCCCCTGTATGTGGGGAGGGAACCCTCCTTGCCTGGCTTCCTAGACTTTGCCAGCCTGTGGTTCGTTTTACCCCCTGCGTGGGAACCACAGCCGGCCTGGAAGCAGACGTCCCCTGTAGTCGGGTGATGGGACCCTCCTGGCCTGGCTTGTGGTTGGCTTAACCCCCTTCCGGGCAATCACTGCTGGTCTGGAGCAGATGTCTCCTGTGTGTCGGGCGAACTCTCCTGGCCAGACTACAGACCTTGCCGGCGTGTGATAGTTTAACCCCCTTCCGGGGTGCCACAGCCAGTCTGGAAAGCACTGACTGCGATGTCAGTGGCTTTAGGGGGGCGTCCGACGGCCGGCAGCTACCCGCACTTCCGCGGTCTCTGTAGCCGGTTTCCCCTCGGTCCCGGTATCCGTGGCCAAGACCGGGATTCCCCGCGGTCCGTGACCAGTTCAGCGGCCCATCAGGACTTCGCCCCAGTCGTGCAGGTACCTCTTTGAACACAGAGTCCTGCAAAAAAAAAACCAGAAGAAACCTGGAAAAAAGGTAACTTACCGTCGGGTTGAACTTACCGCTGGACAGAGTGAAGCTGCCGCCAGTCGGCTCGTTCGCGCAGAGCGGGTCAACGTAATGACGTGCTAAGCGAACTGACGGCCTTTTCCACTTAGTCGCTCAGGTGACTCCGAAGTAAAATTGTGCCTGATTTGATATTTTATTGCTTGTCATTCGAACCTCCTCAAACGAAACTCCCCAAGCCATACAAACAAACAAACAGAGCAAACAATTCAATTACACAAACATCCATCACGGTGGATCTCCTCCTCACTGTTTCTATCTCTCTCTGTCGAAGCCCCAGGCGGGCGGTGTTAAGTCCCATGTCCATTGAGGCCGCGGAGCCGGGCGATGTACGTCCAGGCCCAAAGTCACAAAGTTGGAGCCCCCGGCGGGCGCTTGTCCCCGCAGCCATTAAAGCCGCGCCGGGCGATGCTCGGCCCCGCTCCGGGTCGTTCCATTTATCTCCGGAGAGCGGTCTCCCACCCGGACCCGCGAGCTCCCGATACCCCAACAGTCCACTGTCAGCAATCTGCAGCTGGACCGGAGCCCCGGAGTCGGCCGGAGCCGGAGCCGGAGCTGGAGCCCCGGAGTCGGGCTGGAGCCGGAGTCCAAAGCCCCGGAAATCCGGAGCCAAGCCCAGAGTAGCCCCACACTCGGCAAGCTCCGCGACCAGGTTTTCCCCATCCTTTCTTCATAAGACGTGCTGTTCATCTCAAAAATCAACATGATAGACACTCATATTTCCAATGGCAGTGTGCCCCTTACACTTTTCAGCAGGCCATTAAATACCAATCATTCCTTCATTAAGTTTGTCTTTCCCTTCAGACATGCTACTCTGTCCTTTATTAGTGGTGATTGACCTTTAAATGTACTGGCTTGCCTCTGATTTCCCACAACCTTTCCAATCCAAGAAACAAGTCAAAACCGTAATTGAATACTTTTCATCTTCCAGCCGCAACAACATTTGACCGGCTTTATACCTTCTGGGGTAAAGCCACCAGATTAACTAACACCCCATCCGTCACTACCAACATTCATTCCCGTGCTGCTGGTCCATGACTGTCACAGTGCGTTTTATCTTCAAAGTCGGCTGCAGTATCAGTTTATCTTCAACATTATTTCCAAAGCCTGTAGTCTCTATCACATGGATAGACAAAAGAAGCTGGTGCATGGAGTGCTGTTCATACAAGATCTCATCACCACCAACCCCCCCTCCCCCCCACCCCACCCCTACATATGCACCATTCTGACGAATGTGCACAAAGTAACTGCAGATGCTGTTTTATATCAAAGATAGACACAAAATGCAGGAGTCACTCAGCAGGACAGGCAGCATCTCTGGAGAGGAGGAATGGGTGATATTTCGGGTCGAGACCCTTTGTCAGTCTGAAGAGGGGTCTCGACCCGAAAAGTCATTCATTCTTTCTCTCCAGAGATGCTGCTGAGTTACTCCAGCATTTGTGTCTATCTGCAGACTTTGAAATGTATTGCTGTTCTTTCCTTGTTTGTTAAAATCTTGGAACACTCTATCCAGCAGCTCTGTAATAGAAGCATACTGACTGTAGCAACTCCAGGAGGTGGGGTCGTCATTTCCTTCTTTCAAGGTAATTTGAGATGAGCGATATAAATGCTCTTCTCTTATGTGATCACCTCATCCACAACGGAGATCAAATTAAACATTAATCTGGTTGTACATCATCAGATGAACTGATAATTATATTGTACAGAGAAAATAGTTACAATATATTAGAGTGCATTATTTAGTTGGGCAAATGCATCTTATTAGATATTTTTGATAAAAGATAACAGTGATGGATTTGTTATAAAATCTAACTGAAGTATTGTACAGAGAAAATGGATATCAACTGGAGTTGTTCAGTAATTTACTCACTGCAGGTATGTAGTAAGCAGAACATATCAAAGATGACAGCTTATTACTGTTTGCAATCAAGATTTATAATCAATCATTGAGCAGACGTTGAGCATTGTACTTCAGTTATTTTAATGCTCTCAGGTACAGAAAAAGATCTTGGGTAATTTTCTTCTGGGATGCAACTTCAGTTAATTTCTTGACAAGATTGGGTCGATAACCACAGTCCATTGTTTTTCTGTGGGTGTTACTATGACCTATGGAAGCTCTAAAACATTTTGAAGTCTTTTTGGCCCATCTAATGTTTGCCTTTCAAGAGTTTGAAGGGTCAGCATGAGAAGTAGTCATCCTACTGGTTTCACTGTCGTCCTGCTGAGTTTTAGTTTGTATTACAATAGACAATAGGTGCAGGAGTAGGCATTACTCGTTTTTACTTTCCCCACAGCCAACAATGGAACGCTCCTATTCACCACCTTTCTTTGATCATCATTGCCGGATCTGCCATCAGACACAAACGATTTGTTAACTACTACTGTTAGCAGCCAGTAGTTAACAAGTAGTTATACAATGTGTCATCAATGCATCGATCCACATTCCACAGTAAATGTAATTGTTTTTTGAACAAGTATTAATGACGGCGCGTTCCTTTGAATAAAATTCACGCAGCGTTATTAATACTTGTTCAAAACACAATTACATTTACTGAGGAATGTAGATTGATGCATTGTTGACAGATTGAGAATTTCTTAAAACTCACCATCATGATTGAGGGCTCCGGACCGCAAGAAGGGGCTTTTTCTTGGTGTGCAGGTTAGTCATTCATCTACTGACCCACGTTGTGTCTCTCTGTCTTTCGCTCTCTCTCTCCCGCTCCCCATCTCATCTCTCTCTAGCTCTCTCACTCCCTCTCTCTCACCCTGTCGCCTCAGCATTCCTGGAATCATTGATGTTTTGCGGTGTGCAGAAATGCTGGAGAAACTCTCCAGAGTTGCTGCGCTGCCTGTCCTGCTGAGTTACTCCATCTTTATGTTTATCTTCAATTTCAGAGAATTAAAATTTCTCATGGGGGCTTTATAGCATCTACCCCCCCCCCTCCCCCCCCACCCGTCCTTCCCAACCTCAGCCTCACAGACCTTAGCGTACCCCTAGTTCCTAAAACCCATTTCCATCACTGTTCATGTTGCACTTATAATGTAGAGACCGGGCTTGAAGTGATTCTGTGAAAGAAAAAGATAAAGTGCTGTTTTCAGTCCAACAGCAGCCTGAAGCACTTCAGCCTCTTAGCCCTGTGACCATCTGTTTCAAGTTTTGTACTGCTGTTGGACTGAAACCACTCTTTATCTTTTTGTTTCACCCCCCTGTCCATCCACATTCATCTCCCTGTCCCCCACCCTCCCACGGTGCCTGCTGCTTTGGTGGCAGGCACACCATCACGGTTACATTGCCAGTTAACCACTGATTTATTTTCAAGTGGTCAGTGCAAAGTCTGCCTTCTTAAAACTTGTATCGTTGCCAAAAGTGACTTGCTTCGTGAAAATGGGCATTTGTAAAATTAAACCCCAGTGTCCTCTGAGCTACGTGTTACTATGTTGTTCAATATTCTTGCTCATTGTCGTATTAGCATTTCAATGCTGCGTGTGCTTCAGCATGGGCCATCCATTAGTTAGATCGCAGCGGAACATAGTATTAAATCGCAAGCGACTGCAGATAACCATATAACCATATAACAATTACAGCACGGAGACAGGCCCTCTCGGCCCTTCCAGTCCGTGCCGACCATTTGTTTTCCCCTAGTCCCATCTACCTGCACTCAGACCATACCCCTCCATTCCCTTCACGTCCATATACCTATCCACTTTAGTCTTAAATGTTAAAATCGATCCTGCCTCCACCACCTCTGCAGGAAGCTCATTCCACACAGCCACCACCCTCTGAGTAAAGAAGTTCCCCCTCACGTTACCCCTAAACTTCTGTCCCTTAATTCTCATGTCAAATTCAGATGCTGCAGATCCTGAGCAAATAAAACAAACTGCTGGAGGAATATTGAGTCACACCATTTAGTGAAACCACCTAACAAAGGGTTGCTCTTTGGAGGCGAATAGTCACTTCCTGACTAACTGCTGACTCTTTTTAACTTGCGGCAGAGTGCTATGGTTACCCGTTTTCTATTGCACAAATGCATGAGTGAAGAGTCGAGTCAAGAATGTATAATTGTCATGCACACCCACAACAGAACAATGACATTCTTATTTGCAGCAGCATAACAGGCGTGTAAACACAATACTCATAGATTGTATGAGAACAAATCAGAAATGAATAAATTCAATAACTTAACCCTAATACTAGTGCAAAAAAGCTCAGGGTGTCCCATCACTTGCTAATCCTTTGACTGCGTCCAACTGCTGTCTGGATCGTTGATCGTATTGCTAGATATGAACTGTTTTGGGAGAGAAAAATGCTCACAGCAGACCAAACGTGTTAAACAGAAATTGGTCAGATACTGAGCTTTACCCAGTGAGAAATCATGTGAAATCATTGAATTTTATTTTAAATTAATGTACCTGCATGTCCACTGAGTTCACACTGACCAGTGATTTTTGTTTTCCTATTTGTCAATTATTTTGTGCCTGATTATTTGGCAGTCAATCAATCGCTGTCTCTAAGGGGGTTGCGTCCAATCACCAACCAGCTTGCCTTAAAATCCCGACCAATCAACAAATAGGTCTCCTCCTGTCCAATCAGCTGCTGTCTCCAAGGGCATCGTGTCCAATTACAAAATGCAGTTCAAGGGTAATTAGCTGCTATGGTAATGGTTGGAAGCCAGTGGAGGTACTGACAGTCAAACGGGAGGAGTAGAGTTTCAGGCAGTGTATAATCCATAGCACCTTAGTGTACAATTTCATAATATATACCAAATAATTGGGCTGACAGACCTTGGCTGGGAACCTGGGGCTCACCAAAATTCTTCCCAATTGGGCCCCGCACCCCCTAAGGCCGGCCCTGCCCCTTGCCCTGCCTTCTCCCCATAACCTCTGACACCCGTACTAATCAAGAATCTATCTATCCCTGCCTTAAAAATATCCACTGACTTGGCCTCCACAGCTTTCAATGGCAAACAATTCCACAGATTCACCACCCTCTGACTAAGGTTCCACTTCACAACACCACCAATGTTCCTCCACCAACAAGATACCAATCTGCAATGTTCTTTTTTTAAATTAAATCCTTTAGTTTGATCAAGACCTTTGTTTCCTTGATGTCACTCTTTCTGTCATCGTGGGCAAACTCTTTCCAGGTCTCAGAGAGTAATTCCTTGTTATGGAATCTCAATCTCTCTCTTCATCCATTGGCCAAAATCTACTCAATAAAGGTTGGAGTCATGGGGTCATATAATATAAAAACAGGCCTTTTGGCCCAAACTGTCCATGCCAACAAAGATGCCCAATCTAAACTAGTGCCATTTGCCCAAGTGTTGCAGCTGAGTGTGTAGAAAGGAAATTCAGATGCTGGTATATACCGAAGATAGATACAAAGTTCTGGAGTAACACAGTAGGTTGGGGAGCATTCTTTTTCTCCAGAGATGCTGCCTGAGCCGCTGAGTTCCTCCAGCACTTTGTATCTGTCTTTATGTTGCAAATGAGTGGGAGTCAAACGTCTTTGTGCTTAACTATCTGCAGTAAAGATGAAAATACTGCCCTCTTGGTCCCAGCTGATACAAAGAAAGGGTTAAACTCCAGAAATAGGCTTTATCCATTGGTTTTCATTTGGAAGATCAGGGAATAGGCCATGAAGAACTGGCACAGAAGAGGAGATGATGTATGGCGAAGAACAGTCATGATCAAGGAGATTGATGTGGGAAGTTTGAGCTCCAGGTAGTCCATTTGATTTTGATTTTCTCATGTTCTTATAATATCAGCAAACTGAAAGAACACAATCCATGGATTTCAGCTCTTTAATATTTACTTTTAATTCAATTTATTCTCAGAGATTTGTGCCGTTCTCTTTCTTTTCTTTCTTTCTCTTTCTTTCTTTCTTCGGTATTCACCAAGAAGGATATTGAATTATGTGAGGTAAGGGAAACAAGTAGAGTAGCTATGGAAACTATGAGATTCAAAGAAGAGGAAGTACTGACACTTTTGAAAAATATAAAAGTGGATAAGTCTCCAGGTCCTGACAGGATATTCCCTAGGACATTGAGGGAAGTTAGTGTAGAAATAGCAGGGGCTATGACAGAAATATTTCAAATGTTAATGGAAAGGATACTTAGAGTTAATATATATAATCATCTGGATAAACGGGGTCTGATTAGGAACAGTCAACATGGATCTCTCTCCCCCCACCCTAGTCGCACAAGCTTCTCATTTCCACACCACAAACAGCTTACAATGGCTTGTTTCCTTTATCATCGATACTTTTTTGCATATCTTTCATTCATTGTTCTTTATCTCTCCACATCACCGTCTATATCTCTCGTTTCCCTGATCCCTTACCAGTCTGAAGAAGGGTCTCGACCCGAAACGTCGCCTATCTCCTTCGCTCCTTAGATGCTGCTGCACCCGCTGAGTTTCTCCAGCCTTTTGTGTACCATGGATTTGTGCCTGGAAGGTCATGTTTGACTAATCTTCTTGAATTTTTTGAAGAGGTTACTAGGGAAATGGATGAGGGTAAAGTGGTGGATGTTGTCTATATGGACTTCAGTAAGGCTTTTGACAGGGTTCCACATGGAAGGTTGGTTAAGAAGGTTCAATTGTTGGGTATTAATGGTGGAGTAGCAAGATGGATTCAACAGTGGCTGAATGGGAGATGCCAGAGAGTAATGATGGATGGCTGTCTGTCAGATTGGAGGCTGGTGACTAGTGGGGTGCCTCAGGGATCTGTGTTGGGTCCACAGTTGTTTGTCATATACATCAATGATCTGGATGATGATGTGGTAAATTGGATTAGTAAGTATGCAGATGATACTAAGATAGGTGAGGTTGTGGATAATGAAGTACATTTTCAGTCTACAGAGCGATTTAGGCCATTTGGAAGAGTGGGTTGAAATATGGCAGATGGAGTTTAATGCTGATAAGTGTGAGATGCTGCGTCTTGGCAGGACAAATCAAAATAGGACATGGTAAATGGTAGCGAATTGAGGAATGCAGTTGAACAGAGGGATCTAGGAATAACTGCATAATTCCCTGAAGGTGGAATCTCATGTAGATAGGGTGGTAAAGAAAGCTTTTGGTGTGCTGGCCTTTATAAATCAAAGCATTGAGTATAGAAGTTGGGATGTAATGTTAAAATTGTACAAGGCATTGGTGAGGCCAATGTTGGAGTATGATATACAATTTTGGTTGCCAAATTACAGGAAAGATGTCAACAAAATAGAGAGAGTACAGAGGAGATTTACTAGAATGTTGCCTGGGTTTCCGCACCTAAGTTACAGAGAAAGGTTGAACAAGTTAGGTCTTTATTCTTTGGAGCGCAGAATACTAAGGGGGGACTTGATAGAGGTCTTTAAAATTATGAGAGGGATAGACAGAATTGATGTGGATAAGCTTTTTCCACTGAGAGTAGGGAAGATTCAACCAAGAGGACATGATTTGAGAATTAAAGGACAGAAGTTTAGGGGTAACGTGAGGGGGAACTTCTTTACTCAGAGAGTGGTAGCTGTGTGGAATGAGCTTCCAGTGGAAGTGGCGGAGGCAGGTTCGATTTTATCATTTAAAAATAGACTGGATAGGTATATGGATGGGAAAGGAATGGAGGGTTATGGTCTGAGTGCAGGTAGATGGGACTCTGTGAGAGTAAATGTTCGACTCAAAGGGCCGAGATGGTCTGTTTCCGTGCTGTAATTGTTATATGGTTATTTGTTTAAACTTCAGTTGTGCTTGACATAGATGGTAAAGACTCAATTTTACAATTTTGACACTGTACCGTGACACAATGGCGTAGCGCTAGAGTTGCTATCTAACAACGCCAAAGACCCGGGTTTGATCCTGATCTCGGGTGCTATCTGTGTGGAGTTTGCTCGTTCTCCTTGTAACCATGTGGGTTTTCACTATGTGCTCTGGATTCCTCCCACATCCTAAAACCGTGTGGGTTTGTAGTTTAATTGGCTTCTGTAAATTGTCCCTAGTGTTTACGATGGTACTGGTGCATTGGTGATCGTTAGCCGGTACTGACGAGGTGGGCTAAAGAGCCAGTTTCCATGCTGCATTTCTAAACTAAGAGCTAAGTGAACTTCTCTATACTCTTTTTGTTTTTGTTTAACTTTAAAATTTCACAAAATCCAGTTGACAAGATACAAGTTAAATTATGAAAGATTTGTAGTTTCTTACCGTGTTCTTCCTCCCATGTGACCGTAACATGAGCAGAACAGAAAGGAAGATGCTTTCAGGGAATTGAAGTCTGATTTTCATTCAAAATTCACTGCCTGTTGATACTAAGTGTAATTTACTAATCCAGAATGGCAGTCCAGCGTGAAACCAGAAAAGCATCTTGCCAGAGGTCCTGCTGCCTTCCCACCTCTCATTGTTTTGTTTGTGTTTTGCTTCACTGCTTGGATAAATATTTTTCCGGTCATTTAGAGACATCTCTTCAATCAGTTAAACTTGCATGATTTTCCCCACTGAGGCAGCATTACATTTTGCACAAATGCATTAAAAGCAAAAGGTTGTTTAATAAAAGGTAAAATGTAAAAAATATAGAGTGGGTCCCATTAAAGATGGTAACCTGAGTGAAGACAAATCAGATGTCTAGTTCTGAATAAGTATTTTGTGCCTATCTTCATTGACGAAGCAGATGATACAGATATTGATATGAAGGAGGAAAACTGCTAAATTTTATTAAGGAGGTTAGCAACCATAAAATCAAATAAATCACCAGGTGTGGATAAATGTATGGATCTCTTTGCAGAAGGAGGGAGGAAATAGTAAAAGCATTTGACCGTGATTTTCCTCTCCTGTGGATGTATGCTGTCACATGATTTGTAAGGGATAAAGGGTGGCGGACAAATTATTAGAAAATATTTGAAGGAAGAGTGTGGTAGCACAGTGGTAGAGTTGCTGCCTTACAGCTCCACAGATCCGGGTTTAATCCTGACTGCGGGTGTTTATCCATTCTCCCTGTGATTGCTTGGGTTTTCCCCGGGTGCTCCTGTTCCCACCCACATTCCAAAGACTTACAGGTTTGTAGGTTAATTGGCTTTGGCAACAATTATAAATTGTCGCTAGTGTGAAGTGTGTGCTAGTGTAATGAGGATTGCTGATGGGCACAGACTTGGTGGGCCGAAGGGCCTGTTTCTGCGCTGTATCCCCAAAACTAAAATGTACAAGCCCCATTTAGAAAGACACTGTTCAATCAAGAAAAATCAGCATCAATGTGATGAGGTAAGTTTGTGTTTAACTAATTCGATTGAAATTAATCATGTTTCCCACATTCAGCCCTATGCGCTGCCAAATGCAGAGGCCCAAGACCTACTGAGTGACGCACGGCACAGCATCTGTCGTTGTGCTCTGCCACATGGAATTCAGTGATGTCTTACAGGATATCTGCAGTATTATGTTGAGGAATCTCCACTCAGATACCACGCCAGGTCAGAGCTGACCAAGAGTAGAAGACGCCCATTAATTTCAATGGGTCTCCAGACCTGCAGCCCAGAGAGCTACAAATTGGTGACATTTTCCTAAAAACTTACAATACAATAAAATAATACTTTATTAGCCAAGTATGTTTTGCAACATACGAGGAATTTCATTTCCCAAGTCAGCCATACAAATGAAAAGCAACGGAACACACAAAATACATTTTAACATAAATATCCACCACAGTGACTCCTCCACATTCCTCCCTGTGATGGAAGGCGAAAAAAAAGTTAAATCTCTTCCCTTCTTTGTTCCGTGGTTGGGGGCCTCGAGCCTTCCGTTGACGGGATGATCTTAACTCCCTTCGCCGGCGGCGTTTGGGCCCTCAGTATCGGGGCGATCAGCTCACACATCGGGGGATGTCAGCTCCCCGTGCCGGGCGATCGGACCCCGGGTCGGGCCGTCGAACCTCTGCACGTTGGAGCTCCTGACTTGGCCTCTCCCGAGATTGCGAGCTCTCGATGTAAAGTCCGCAGGCCGTGGTTCGAGTGATCCCAGGTAAGGGATCCGTTCCGATGTTAAGTCCGCGCCCCGCGGTGCAGCTCAAAGCCAGTCCGAGGAGGCCTCCAGCTCCACGATGTTAGTCCGCAGAGTGATCCGGAAAACAATCGCATCTCTGGCAGGGTAAGAGACTGAAAAAAAAGTTTCCCTCCCCCACATAAAACAAACCGGAGAACATTTACACAATCTTTTTAAGTGCACTAAAAATAACAAAAATAGATGAAAAAACAGACAAATTGTTGGCAGGGCTGCCAATCGTACGGCACCCCTGGTGGTATAATCACTTTAGTTAAATGTTCATAATGTGTTGAAAAATATATACTTTTTATATTTGAAGTCATTGCCATGGCCAAACTGATATAAACAATTAAAAGCAATTGAGTGAGTGTAAGAAAGTAAAAAATAATGGCTGGCAGGAGTTTAAGTGAGTGAATGCTGCACACAGTGGGGTTTTGCAGTACTTTTAATTAGTCCTGTGCTCTCAGCAATATACAAAAAATAGATAGATTCAAATGTAAGGGCCGTGAGTGAGAAATTTGCTGATGATAGTGATGAAGAAAGTTCCAAGCTAGTTCAATGAATGATCAGTTGGGCAGAATAGTGGCAGATAGAATGCAATTCAGAGGCATCTTTGCAGAGGGCAAGCAAGACAATGGAAATCAAGAGAGGATACATTGAAGGCCTGAGAGTGCATATCCACAGGATGCTAAAAAGATGAGGTGTTTAAGAAGATACTTGTTTATCTTGAGCTGGGAATTTGTAAAGCCTGTTAAGCCACCAATTAAACATACAATATCCTGCACATTTCTGGTCAGGAAGGAGGTGATGCCATGAGAGAAGTTACAGGTGAGGTTCTACCTTATAGTTTATTATTGTTATGTGTACAGTGAAAAGCTTTTTCTTTGTGTGCTGTCCAGTCAGTGAAAAGACTATACATGATTACAATCAAGCTGTCCACACTGTACAATGGTGACTAGATTACAGGAGGTATTAAAGAGGAGGTAGCAAATTATTGAAAGACCTGGGGAATTGAGGGCTGTGTATAACTGCTACAAGGGGGAGTAGGGGGGTCTGGGGCAGCATAGCCAAGGGTAGGCTAATCCAAAACGTTAGATCACAAGGAATCCAAGGTGAGCTAGCCAATTATAATCAAAATTGGCTTTGAGGAAGGAGTCAAAGAATAGTTGTGGACAGTTACTTTTTCTGATTGGAGGCCAGTGACCAGTGATATTTGTTGTGCTCTATGCTGGGTCCACTGTTATTTGTTATCTGCATTAATAAATTTGGATGATAATGTAGATTGTTAGTGAATGTGTAGATGACACAAAAATTGCTGGAAGGTCATTTATGTTTATAACAAATATACTGTAGATCAGTTGGGAAGGTGGGCAAATGGGATTTAATTCTGACACTTGGATAGTTTTGCACTTGGGTATTTCAAACCGTGGTAGGATTTGCAAATTAAATGTTGGAACCCTGGAGAGTGTTTTGGAACAGAGAGATCTAGAAGTACTGCTGCATGGTTCCCTGAATCTGGTGATTCAAATGCAAAGCATGGGGAAGAAGGCGGTTGGCATGCTTGCTTTCATTGGGAAGAATATTGAGTTGTAATGATACAGCTGCACAAGTCGTCGACTAGACTTAGAGTACTGTGCGCAGTTGTGTGTAGATCCTACTTCTGCATCTGTTATCTAAGGTGGGGCACAAGGATTTTGCCAGGTTTGGCAAATCCCAGTTATCGGGGAAAATTATTTTCATTGAGAGTGAATTGATCTAAGATGCTGAAAGTCTTTTGAGGGTTAGATTGGAAGGAGCAGCAATAACCTATGTTTCTTATTATATATCAATAACTGAGGGTATAAATTAATGATTGAAAGGACTGGAAGGAGAATTGAGAATATAATGTTCAACTCAACAACCGTGGTCTAGAACTTACTGAAAAGCAAATGGAGGCTAAAAAGCCAATTTGTAACATAAATTGATATTTTGAAGCTATTGCCAAAATTCATTTGAGCAGCTAATGTGCTGTAAGGAATGAATCTAGCTACTAATCCATCTGATCTACATATGTTCTATTTGGTTGACTTCCAACTGTCCCACATAGTTTACAAATCAAAACACCAACAAGTGCTAGATATCTAAAACGACAACACAAAATTCTGGAAATACCTAACAGGTCAGGTTGCATCTGTGGGAGCGAAGCAAACAGTGTGTCAGATTGGAGACACGTCATTAGTACTGAAAGAAAGGCACGATAAGGTTGTAAAGCTGAAGGGAAGGTGCGAAGGAAATGTTAACGATATGGTAAGACCAAAGTGACCATAAGGATAAGCTGTAACCAAGGTTACCTGTACAATGAGTGAGCGGGAGAAGTGAGAGAGTGAGAACATAGACAGAATCGAGGACCAGAGGACAATGGTTCAAGGTGATGGGAAAAAGAATTAATAGGAATCCTAGGGGTAACATTTTCACACAAAGGGTGTTGGTTGTATGGAACAAGCTGCAGAGGAGTTGAGGTAGTTGAGGCTGGGACTACCCCATCATTTAAGAAACAGTTGGACAGGTACATTGATAGGACATATTTGGAAGGATATGGACCAAGCGCATGCAAGTGGGACTTTGGTAGCTGGGACATTGTTGGCTGGTGTGGGCTAGTTGGACCAAAGTGCCTATTTAGACTGAGAAAGTTGCCATTTCATTCTCCAATCTGATTCACTTAAACTTCCCAATCAGAGATGTGCTTTCTGGCTCTCTTTATAGCTTTTTCCAGATGCTGTATTTGATTCATGCCCAGTGACTGTAAAACCCACAGTGTAATGCTGATATTCAATTTTTCAATATCCACGGCATGAAAAAAAAGCGTCATCGACCTGCTGAAATATGTTATCCAGCTCGCTGTCTGCTCAGAAGCATAGCATGAAAAGGTCTTCTAGGACCTCATTTATGCTGAAAAAAGCATTCCAAGCCTAAAGTAAAGTGATAGCCTTGCATGAGCTCACATTGTCTTTGATCATGCTGTTAGTAGCATAAGTTCCCAGAGAATGCAGCTCCACAACATTTAACTGCTTCATCATTTGTAACTGCAAGTTGTCAGTAAAATATCAATCAAAGAGATTTCACCAATGGACTGTTAAACTAAAAATACCAGAACTGACATTAGAGATGTACAGATAC
This sequence comes from Okamejei kenojei, assembly GCA_035221665.1. Lineage (NCBI taxonomy): Eukaryota > Metazoa > Chordata > Chondrichthyes > Rajiformes > Rajidae > Okamejei > Okamejei kenojei. The sequence goes on along the minus strand of CM069131.1, from coordinate 115,938,618 downwards.
AGTGCACTGAAATTCTATTCAGCCAAGTGAAACCCTGAGAACATTTTTTCTAGGTAAGCAGAAGAGCGTATCTCTGTTCAATAATGACCAACAGGCTGGTTACATTTTTAGATTAAATGAAAACCCACAGCAAGTAGGCGAACATTACAGATGGAAAGTTTTCAGATGAAACCAATCATGAAGTTTATTTCACAGCTATTACAGTGCAATGAAACCAAGCGATTAAAAGGTACCTTCCTCAGAGTCATCTCGTATTTCTTCCCAGAATCCAATCGACAGACTTCAATTTCAGATTTTTTACAGTTTTCACTCATGCAAAGCCCAAAGCACTTCATGTCATTAGTATATTAGTACAACTGGGCTATAAGATAAGATGCCCCGGGCAGTGTATGTATTAGATGATCAAGTACTTGTGCACTTGGTTTATGACAAGAAAAGGTGGTTAGATATGTGAGAGAACAAGGATCAAGAAAGGAATTTGTGCTTGGAATCTGGGGGTGTAGACGAGTTACTAAACAAATACTTTACATCTGTTTTCACCAAGGAGAGGGAGATGGAGGACACTGAGATTGGTGTTGAGAATACTAAAATAGTATGCAAGGACAGTTTCATATTAAGAAGATGGTGTTGGAGCTCTTGAAGAGCATTAAGGTGGATAAATCCCCTGGACCTGAAGGCATTTATCCCAGGTTACACAAAAAGCTGGAGAAACTCAGCGGGTGCAGCAGCAACTAAGGAGCGAAGGAGATAGGCGACGTTTCGGGTCGAGACCCTTCTTCAGACTGGTCAGGGATCAGGGAAACGAGAGATATAGACGGTGATGTGGAGAGATAAGGAACAATGAGTGAAAGATATGCAAAGAAGTATCAGTGATAAAGGGAACAAGCCATTGTAAGCTGTTTGTGGTGTGAAAATGAGAAGCTGGTGCGACTGGGGTGGGGGAGAGAGATAGAGATAGAGGGAATGCCAGGGCCCGAGGGCTGAGGGAGAGGTGGGAAGGGGAGGAGACAGCAAGGGTTAACAGAATTGAGAAAATTCAATATTCAAGCCCAAAGGATGCAGACTCCCCAAGCGGAATATGAGGTGCTGTTCCTCCAGCTTGCGGTGTTGCTCACTCTGGCCGTGGAGGAGGCCCAGGACCGAGAGGTCGGATGTGGAATGGGAGGGGGAGTTGAAGTGCTGAGCCACCGGGAGGTCGGGTTGGTTATTGCGGACCGAGCGGAGGTGTTCGGCGAAGCGATCGCCGAGCCTCCGCTTGGTCTCACCGATATAGATCATCTGGCATCTGGAGCAGCGGATGCAGTAGATGAGGTTGGAGGAGGTGCAGGTGAACCTCTGTCGGACCTGGAAGGACTGCTTGGGTCCCTGAAAGGAGTGGAGGGGGGAGGTGAAGGGACAAGTGTTGCATTTCTTGCGGTTGCAAGGGAAAGTGCCCGGGGAAGGGGTATTGAGAGAGGCAAGAGAGGAGATTGCTGGAACCTTGATGAAGATCTTTGCATCTTCTTTAGCCACAGAGGACTGAAGAGAAGCTAATGCTTTTATTTTTATTTGTAATGTATTTAAAGTAGCTTTTATTTCAGAAAGAAAGTAGGGAGAAACCAGGAAATTATATGTCAGCGAGTGGTAGGGTTGGGAAACTATCGGAGAGAATTCTTCGGGATCGATTTACTCCTATTTAGAAGACAATGGGTTAATTAGGGACAGTCAGCATGGCTTTGTACATGGCAGATCACGTTTTGCTAATTTAATTGAGTTTTTTGAGGAGGTGGCGAGGTGAACAATGAGGGAAAGGTGATGGTAGAGATCTATATGGGTTTTAATAGTAAGATTAAATGAGAACTTACCTGTTCGAAGTTTGAGCTTTATTTTATGAGGAGTTACGATGAGGGATTACGTGAAGCCCCGCCAGTCGCATGCGCGTCATACTTCAAAGCAGCGGCGTGAAAAACACAGAAACCGATAGCCGAAGTAAGATAGTAAGGCTTACAAAGACTAGCACTACCAGATGATCGTTTAGATTATGAGGGTCGGGAGCGGAGGGCACGCAATCCCTCATCGTAACTCTTCATAAAATAAAGATCAAACTTTGAACAGGTTCTCGTTTCATCTTACTATTTTACTTCGGAGTCACGTGTGTGACTATGTGAAGATTTTAAAGCTCTGTGATTTCATGCTGTTGATTCACTCCATATGGCACACTGCTTCAGTTGACACTGTAGTGAATAAATAATACATTGAACATTGCTTCAAATTATTCAATAACTATGTTAATAATAATAATAACAAGGAAAGTAATAACCCCTCTATCCCAGGGGAAAATTACAACAAATGATATGAAACAATGATATGAAACAAAGCAAACAAATTTAACAGAACACAACATAGCATGTGCAAACCCTGGCACTGTGACAACAGGTTTATCATAAATATAGAAAGTTACTTCTTTAGACCATCCTGCGGCCTCTAGAATTTGGTCGAGCGGCATGTCCTGCGCCTTCGCCGCAGACATTGATGCCGCCCTTGTGGAGTTGAGATTTAACACATGAGTGTGAAGTCCAGCTAAATACAGAACCTGTTTTAACCATCTAGAATAGTTTGTACTGTCACTTTTTTTTTTTTTAATTTTTAATTTTGTGGACAATGAACATTGGTGTCTCACAATTTCGTAGACTCTTAGCTACATTAATATATTGAGTCAGATGCTTAACCACACACAATATTTGGTCGACAGGGTATGCTTTAAAGATTACCTTGGTTCCAGCCTTTCCTGGCTTGCGTTGCTTGCTTAGATCATAGACATAAAAAGTAATTTTATCTACAGACAACTGCATACAATCTAAGCGCAACATTCGTAATGTTTGTACTCATTGTGCTGATACTAATGACATGAGCATAACCACTTTAAATATTAAGTTCTGAAAAGACAGTGACGTAATTGGAGCCCACTGCCAAAGCAATGTGAGAATTATACTGACATCCCAGATTGCTGTATATCTGGGTTTGGTAGGATTTTATTAACATTCCTCTCATAAATCGGAATATTAATGGATGAACCCGATAGATTGTCATTCTGAAAATTGTCCGAAATAGGAGGACAAAGTACTCCGAGCACTATTAATGGCACTATATCTCAAGTGCAACATAGCAAGGAACTCCAATACATCCGATATGTTTGCAGTATGATAAAATATATCTGACTGTATACAAAAGATTTCCCTTTTCCTTATATGAGACATATATTGTTTCTTAGTGCTATCTCTCCAAGCTGCAGTTATAACATCCATTGTCCTATCCGACAGTCCATCAGAACCTGCAGATTAACAATTAATATGATCATGTAATGGATGACTTCTCCTGTACTGGATGTACCAACAATTACTGCAACTGGGGATTGTCATGAATGGCAGAGTCATCATTCTGAGCACCAACGGGAACAATGGCTGTGTAGATCAGTTTGGAACCATCAAACGCCTGCGACGGAGTCTTGCTCTATTTTGGTGAGACATTGCCTAATCAGGCAAAATGGGGAACATAGAAGACTATACTTCCCCAATGTGGCGAGAATGCATCCACCGCTACTGCTCCTGGGTCTGGCTCCTATGACATATTTAGGCAACTGGAGATTTATTCTGGACGCAAATAGATCAATATTTGGTACCCATACTGACTGACAATCTTTTTCAACTTCTGGATTTAACAACCATTCTGTATTGTTATTGAACTTTTGTGATCTATAGTCTGCCACAATATTGTCTCTCCCTCAGCTGTGGTATTGTCTACTAGTAATTGAACATGTAAGTCATTCATTGTAGAACAATAAGCTATCAATGCATAAAATGCCCCCAATAACTCCAAATAATTGATACCATGTGTTAGGAGAATTAATCGTTTTGGACAGTCCATCACCAACTCAACTGGTGGTGCTGTCCTTACCTCCCCATCCGAGAGCACTCCCATCAGTTTGTAATACCACTGAAGGTTGCTGAAAACATAGAAACATAGAAATTAGGTGCAGGAGTAGGCCATTCAGCCCTTCGAGCCTGCACTGCCATTCAAATGATCATGGCTGATCATCCAACTCAGTATCCCGTACCTGCCTTCTCTCCATACCCTCTGATCCCCTTAGCCACAAGGGCCACATCCAACTCACTCTTAAATATAGCCAATGAACTGGCCTCAACTACCCTCTGTGGCAGAGAGTTCCAGAGACTCACCACTCTCTGTGTGAAGAAAGTCTTTCTCATCTCGGTCTTAAAGGATTTCCCCCTTATCCTTAAGCTGTGACCCCTTGTCCTGGACTTCCCCAACATCGGGAACAATCTTCCTGCATCTAGCCTGTCCAACCCCTGAACCAAAATATTTTCTAGTAGCTTGTGCAACATTGAGAATCCACCATTGCAATTCAGCTAAAGCTTTAGTTGGTAACTGCATGGACCTATCAAATGACCTGCACGCTTTTTATTTTATGTTTATGTATTAATTAATTAATTAATTAATTGATTTATTTATTTATTATTATTTTTTTTTTTTAATGTATTTATTTTTTACTTTTTATTTTAGTGCTTGTCCTCTGGCTCTTAGCAGACTTTGATAATGCAGAGGTCCAAACTCGACAGCAGGAATGCTGCTACCATTTTACCAATAACTGTAGCTACGTCTCGGATGGAGGGATAAGGTCTCTCAGCGAGACAAGTACAGACATTTGTAATATCCCCAACCTTATCTGTTAGCAAGTTACTGACATATCAACTGAATTAATGCCAAACCCCAAATAATCAATTGTTTGGGATGGCTGTAACTTAGATGTTGTTGGGTGGACAGAACTCTAGCCTTTCAATAGGCTTATGGTTGCTGAAACCAGTTCTTCAGCTGTCTCCTGAGTGGCATTTACAATTAACATATCCTCTGGATTAGCCATTACAATGTGATTCTGAGCTCTCAGTAACACCAGTGCTGGTTTCAATAATTATGTGAACAGCCTGAGAGCTGAAGTTAACCCATTAGCTAATTCTTTAAATTGCCTCAGCTGACCTATTGAATTAACTTAAAGTACCTGTGATAATGATGCATTGGTACTGAATAGTAAAGTTTTTTTTTCTTTTTTTGTACGTCTACAGTAACCATATAGCAGCCTTGTGATAACAACTGCATTACAGTGTTGAAGGTATACTTTATTAAATGCCTATACTGAACATATGAATTTAGTTTTGTGAGATCCAGAATGATTCTGCAACCCCCATCTTCTTCTGTCTGGGATATATTTTCTACCTGACGAGTTTCTGGTGCAGCAATCACCAAACCGATCAATATTATGCAGCATCATTCATTATAAAACAATTGTAATCTTACACCCAACCAGAGGTTGTTCCCCAGAAGTTCTTTGTGTGATGGAATGAAGTTCCTGTACCTCCGTAAATGTACTAGAATTGTTTTGGCAGATTTTCACCAATAATTAATCTGGTTATTGTTTGCCCTACATAATCCTGCATTTTTGGGTATAATGTTGGCCAAATGGCATTTTCATCATACAATTAGGTTTGAATAGGCACTGCAGAGTAACGCAAGCCTGTCTTATAAGTTTTGGACATTTATCGACCCTTGTATGTCTTCCCCAAATGCAGTGATGCCAACTGATATCAGCTAGAGGACATGCTGGAAACACATTTCCTGCCCTCGCATCGTAACACTCATGGGTGCCCAAATTACTGAGTTTACTGTTGGCACCCTGAGCGAGGCACAATAGACAGGTGTTAATATATTTACTGTTTCAGTCATAACAGTTTCTTGGAGCAGATGAGAAACCAAATAATGTTGGCAGCCAGGCCTCATCCATAGCCTCACCAGTCCATACCGATATAGTAAACTTGATGCTACATCGGGAACACCCGGAGCGTGGCTCTTGTGCTCTGGTGTATACACATAAGTAGGGACACCAGCTTCAGGGTCAGTCTCCTCCTGCACTGGTATTCCCGAGTCTTGCTCTAGGTGACGTCATCCAGACCTAAACAAGGCACTGGAGAGTCAGATTCCCTTTTTTAAATTTATATTTATTTATTTATTTAAAAAAAAAAATTAACAGGCACCATACTCAGTGTATGGAACTCCTTCGGAGGCTGCCTGGGAATCTCTGGGTTTTTGGACCCTTGACTGATTAAAGTTTAGAGCATTTTAGTCTTGCTCTAGGGAGACCTCATCCAGACCTAAGAAGGCACTGGAGAGTCAGATTCCCATTTTTACAGGCACCATACATAGTGTATGGAACTCCTTTGGAGGCTGCCTGGGAATCTTTGGGTCTTTGGACCCTTGACTGAGTAAAGTGTAGGGCATTTTCTCCATTTCTAGTCTCCCCACATTCTTGTCCTCTCTTGGAGGAGAGTAACTTTATTTACATTTCCTTGTGTATTTGTGCATAATCATATATGTTCATGTTTAGAATTATAGATTCTGACAGGCACATTCTACTTGCAGAATATGTATATTAATCTCAGTATCACACAGTTCTCCCAATATAAGGGTTGATGTGGCTGTATTGGGTATAATACTTTGTACCCATCTCCCTACCTCTGCTGTACTCCCAGTATCAAACCTTTGTATTTAACCTGCTTGTTTTCTCAGAGCAGGGATGAAAGTTTAATAATGCACATATCATACACATCAAACTAAGGAACTGCATCTGGTAACACATACTCAGAGCAGACCTTGTATGCTTACCTATCGTTGGGGCCTCAGCCCGAACGACTAGAGCAGCTGGAGGGTAATAACTACGAAATAACGGCCACTGGAATCGGAACCGGAACCGCACTTATCTATTTTGCCGATTGCTGCGATGGGACCGCAATGCTACGTGGCCCATGCTTGCTCCTCCCGCTGAACAGGCTCCTGCTGACTCACAAGCCAGCCTTCCGGAGCTTAAGTCTTGCTGGAAGTTTTTAAAACTTACCTGCGAGGTTTTCCACTTACCACTGGTGGATCTGTGCTGTCCAGCTCCGTTCAATGCGACATGCGTCGATGTAATGACGCGCATACGCCTGGCGGGGCTTCACGTGGTCACTCACATGAAACCCCACCAGGTATTTGGGTATATGATGGCAGGGTGATGTAGAAGATTAAATTGCATGGAATTAACTGTGTACATTCAGAACAGGCTTACTGATAGAAGACATAGGGTTCTGGTTGATAAATGACGGACGTAAACGTGGATGGGTTGTTGGTAAGTTTGTGGATGACACCAAGGGGTCATGCACTGTGAGAAAGGCAGTTAAAGTATTCAGCAGGATATAGATCAGCTACAGAAATGGGCGAGCAAATGGCAGATGGCATTTAATCCAAGCAAATGTGAGTTGTTGCACTTTGGGAGGTTAAATGTAAGTGGAAAATATACAATTAATGGCATTGTGGTGGCACTTGGTGGCAATTCAAGGGCACAATGAACCATTGGTTCTAGAGGGCAGCATCTTGGTGTGGGAGGCGCTAGGAGTCGGTACCTGAGTTGGTAATTAAGGCTGGGCAATGCCCTTAACCTTTGTCGAGTAGGGAGCTGTATTGGAGAGAATAAACGCGTCTAGCGCATGGAACTCGTGTCCGATTCGTTTTTGGCTGGAATTCTTCGTGTCCCTTCCAACTGTCAGAAATTGTGCTTTCTGAAACATGCAAAGCATTGTAGCATAATGGTTCCAGAGACTATGTCCAATATCCACAATGTCTAATGAGCTCATCAACATGCACTGCACTTATCACAGCCTTAAATTGACTGTTGCAACAGTAACGTGCGGTCTCTGACCTTTGTTTTTAACGCACAATAAATCAAAGAACAAAACCCATAGCATTGGAAAGGAGATGTAACAAAAAAACATTCCCTGCTGGTATATTTAACATTTAAGAGTAAAGTGGATAGGTATATGGACGTGAAGGGAATGGAGGGGTATGGTCTGAGTGCAGGTAGATGGGACTAGGGGAAAACAAATGGTCGGCACGGACTGGAAGGGCCGAGAGGGCCTGTTTCCGTGCTGTAATTGTTATATGGTTATATGGTTATATATTGATGTGTAGCTCTGCATCTTCCTGTCCAAATCTTTAAAACTACATATTTCATGCAATGTATTGCTGGTTCTTACTGCATCTAGAGAGTTTAGAGATATTTGTTGTGATCTCTGCATTGAGAGGAGGGAATGCCTCACTATGGACATGGGTATCCTCACATGGCATGAGACTCGCCTGTCACGTATTAAGACTTGCATTAAGGGAGTGGCTTCATAGACTGAAGAACCATGTCCTCGCTCTTCTGCGTTTTCCTTTATCCTCACTGAAGCATTTTAGGCTGCAGAAGTGTGGTTACCATGGACTGAACATACAGGAAGGATGTGGAGGCTTTGGGGAGGATGCAGAAGAGATTTTCTAAAATGCTGCCTGCTCCGAGAGGAGGTTGGACAAACATGGATTGTTTTCTCTGGAACATCAGAACTTGATATGAGAGGTATGGATCGGGCAGGCAGACAGGACTTTTTTTGCAGCGTGGAAATGTCCAAGACTAGTAAGCATAGCTTTAAGGTCAGATGGGATAAAGTTTAAAGACATGTTGAGAGCACATTTCTTTTTAACAGAATGGTGGGTGGGTTTGTTAAAAAGGGGTGGTGGTGGAGGCAGATGCAATAGGGGCATTTAAGATGTTTTTAGATAGTCACATGGAATATACAAATAATGGAAGATCATGTACAGGCAGAGGAAGTTAGTTTTACTTGGTCCAATGTTCAGCACAGACATTTTGCATTGAAGGGTCTGTTCCTGTGCTGTACTGTTCCATATTTGTGATTCTAATCAGCTTTTCTGGTTGTTTTTTTATTTCTCAGTTCAAGTTTTCATTTGGACATCCCTGTATCAGCATATTCCCCATTCTGTCACCTCTGCCAGTGCTTTGTAAATTCTGCTTCATCAGAACAACTTTCAAAGGTTCTGGCTGTGTCAAACCATTCTTCAAATCTTGTCTGTAATTCCGTTTCATGCCCTGTGCTTAATCTGAGTAACCATGTACTGACTCATCACTTCTATCACGGAACTCGGTTACAACTCTGATGCTATGGCCTTGTCATTCTCAAATTCATGTTCATAAATTCTAGGAGCAGAATTAGGCCATTTAGCACATTAAATTTACTCCGCCATTCATTCATGGCTGATCTATCTTTCCCTCACAATGCCATTCTCCTGCCTTCTCCCCATAACCCCTGACACCCATAATAATCAAGAATCTGTCAATGAATGACTGTAAAACCCTGAGATTCTTCGAGCACAAGAAACTGCAAATTCTGGACTCTTGGGCAAAACATAAAATGCTGGAGTGACGCAGCGGATCAGGCAGCATTATTGGAGGGCATGGATAGGTGACATTTCGGGTCAGGACCTTTCTTTAGACTGATGAAGACCCCCGGCTCAAAACCTGGCTATTGAAGATTTTCTTGATACCAACCGGAATCATTTTGTGTAGTGTATCCTTAACAAATAACACTCTGCAAACACTCTGCAAGCTGTCTTTCCAGATTTGCACCTTCATCAATTTCTCCATGGTTAGTCGTACAGCATGAAGCTTACTCCTCAGCAGTCTCTTCTTCACTTTCAATTGCAAAAACTTCAATTTAACTGACCACTCTGAAGCATTGCCTTGTTTTTGTATCACCCCATGAGGTTGGAAGCTCTGACTTGAAACCGTTTGTTCAGTTAGTGAAAACTCTGGCATTTCTCAAAGATCAGCCATCTGACTTGGTGAACCAAAGATCAGAACACTGCTACAAATCTGAAATACAACCAGCAAATGGTGGAACATGTGGATAGACAACTCTACTGCTGCTAGTGCTGATGCAGCGGTTGAGCTGATGCCTTACATTGCCCGAGACTTGGGTTTGATCCTGACCATGGGTGCTCTCTGCACGAAATTTGTATCTTCCCCAGTGACCTGTGGATTTTCTCCGGGTGCTTTGGTTTTCTCTCACATTATAAAGATGTGCAGGTTTGTCAATTGATTGGCTTCTGTAAATTGCCCCTAGTGTGTAGGATGCAAAACATGGAACTAATGTATGGGCGATCGTTGGTCAGCGCGGACCCAATAGGCCTAAAGGCAGGTTTCCACGCTGTATCTCTAAACCCTGCAGATCAGCACCTGTGGAAAAAGGAACTGTGTAAACATTCTGGAATGAAGGTATTTTGCGGAACACACAAGTCTTCAACCTGAAACATCAACTCTATTTCTGTTTCGGCAGAGAGGTGACTGCAGGGACTCTACCCAAAATGGTACCTCTGTACATGCTTCTTGACCTGCCAAATATTGAATTTATTATTTTGTTCCTCCATTAGTTTGTTTTTGCTCTCTTTCAGCAGATGCTAGCTGATCTATTGGGTGTTTTCAGTATTTTCTGTATTATCTTTTAATGCTTTTGTGAGCTTTTGAGTTACACCTTACTAGATTGCTTGAACAATTATGGGTGGAAGGATTTTATTCTTAGAGGTATTACGTTCTTAGCCACATTTCATGTCATCTCTAAAATACATCTTTCCCTCATTGAGATATTACGTCACAAATTCTCCAGCTATTTCCTTTCCTCTGATAGTTTCACTCTACCTAGGCCCTCAGCGATTCCTGCAGCCTGTAACCTTGATGTTCTTCATTGTCTGCCATCTGTGGACCAAGACACTTTCCAAGCTCAAAGATCAATTTATCTGCTTGGCCAGGCCTGTGCACCCTGGAGTAGATTTCACACCTCTTCTCTGACCCTTTCAAAGACCAAGACCTAGGTGTGTTACAAAACTTACCTTGAGCAGCGCTGCAGTTCTGCCGCTCCCCATGTGCGTGACTTTGCCGCCTTTCAGAGGGGGGCGTGTTTAAAGTGCCGTTTTTCTACAGACAGGGCAAATCGCTCCATGTCGGGCGATTTCGTTGCTGAAGATAAATCGCTCCAACATTTCATTCGTGAAGGTATTTTTAAATTATGCTAGATTATTTATTAACTAGAGTAATTTAAAAATCATCTTCTAAAGCCGTGAGCGCCGACAACGGGAAGGATTTTACGTTGGGGGAGAAAATAAAGTGCACAGTTTATTTTTACATTAAAACTTGGTTTTCAGGAAGGCTTTAATCACATTTTCATGTTGCAAAATGGGGACAAAAAAAAATGTATGAACCGGCAGTGTTTTTCATGCCGACTTCACCGCAAACTGCAACGTTCTAATCCACCGCATTCCACTAAAACCCACTCGCAAGTTGATTTAAATGGCCATTAATTTACAGGAATTAAACACTAAATTCCTTCCATTTGTCCTATAAATTCATGAAAATGAGATTTAAAAATCATGTTATATTGTGAATTATTGTGTGAATGTTATTTGGACACTTAGGCAATTTAAAAAAGTTTATCTTTTCTTAAGAAATGGATAGATGTTTAGATCTAGTAATTGCATTTTTGTAATTGGCTACAATTAGGTAACAAATTAATTATATGCTTTAATTTCAGGTCATCCAAGTAATATTGTTTCATATTTGTTTCAGAATGCTTCAATCTATAATAACTGAAAAGTTAATTGAGTTATCTTAATTTTTAAGAAAGTTATGGGCTTTTGACCGTCCTAGATCACAGCTTTCATGTCAATGGAAAGGCAATGGGGAACAAGATGCTAATTTCTGAGTATTAAAATGGCCATAACCTTTTTAACACTGAAGATGTCAAATTAAACTTCTTTTCATGTTTTTTCTGATGGGATAAATTGCAGACTTGTTTTTTTAAATCTCAAAATTTTGTAACATTGCTACAAGACCCATTTCACCCATTAACTCTAAATGTATCTCCTGATTAGGTGTAAGAAAGAACTGCCGATGCTGGTTTAAATCGAAGGTAGATACAAAATGCTGCAGTAACTCAGTGGGTGATTTGGCTCAGCATCACGGGCGAGAAGGAATGGGCGATGTTTCGGGTCGAGACCCTTCCCCTGGGTCTCGACCCGAAATGTCACCCATTCCTTCTCTCCAGAGATGCTGCCTCACTCGCTGAGTTACTCCAGCTTTTTGTTTCTACCCTGATTAGGTGTATAATGTTCTGCTTCAGTGCAAATGATTGAAATATTTCAATTATGACATCTACATGATCTACTTATAGTGGCTCCCACAAGTAATGTGAACACTTTTCGTGTATCATCGTATTGTTTTCTTCAGGCATGCAATATGTAGCACTGAATATTCCTACTTTCACCTGCACATTCGTAATTTCACCTTGTATATAAAGCCCCAGCGGGTCCATTCCACAGCCCTGCCTCCCTGCTTCTTAGGGACTTGACCTCTGCCTTGTTTTTTGAAGCACTCGGATTATTCTCCAATCTGCTTCATTTTATGGCAACTGTAACATCTTGGATGGGCATTCTGAAATTGAGTCTCTTCAGGAACTTACAACATTTCTACATCAAACCCATAACCTTCCTTCCTCGGGTGCATATGTCCTGCAATTTTTTTGCCAAACCCACTTAAGGTCATAGGAGTAGAATTAGGCCATTCGGCCCATCAAGTCTACTTTGACATTCAATCATGGCTGATCTATCTCTCCCTCCTAACCCCATTCTCCTGCCTTCTGCCCATAACCTCTGGCATGAAATTGCAGCGTTCAAGTGACCCATCATCAAAGAGGGAGATCACGTCACCATGACATTGAGGTAGTTTGTTTCCTGCCCGCATCTCAACCTCTTGGCTCGAGCATGATTTTGAAATAAGCTAACTTGTATTGATGTTGTCTTGGACCAAATTAGTCTAATATGGCCCAGATTAATTGAGCAAAGTAACCACAGAGTGTGCTCTATCCAATTTATAACAAGTTACACAGCAGAATACTCAGTTATGTGTTGGAATCCAGATTGGTTTATTCAGATGCTGTCTATGTACTTTGCACTGTCGTTAAGAAAATAAGATGTCAAATTGGAAACTGATGCAATTCCAGGGAACGTTGAACAAGATATTATGCTTGGAGAGATCAGTACTTGATGATCTGCAATGAATTGTGTCATGAGATTAGTTACCTGATAACAACCCAACCAGTCAGAATATTAAATCCAAAAGCTGAGATATTTGCTTACAAATAAACTCCCAGCCAGTAGCACTATCATGCTAGATAGTAGTTTCCAAAGTACGGTTCAATTGAACAAACAGAATATATTACTGCAAAATGGGTCTGAGCAAAGCTCTGTGCAACTGATGCAACACTTCCTCACTTTTATATTTCATCCCTATGGAGATAAAGGCTCACGTTATATTGGCTTTTTTGATTACTTTTTGTACCAGTGCACTAGCTTTCAGTGATCAGTGTACTTCGACCAAAATGCCTTTGTTCAGTTAATCTGTCACTGTTCCTTTCTGACTTGATGCACTCATCTGCACAAATTATTGTTCCTCCTGATTTAGCTCTGTAAACTTGGACATAAAACAATGTATATTAACGGAAGCCATAGGAAAAAAACGAGTCTTAAAAAGGGGGAGGTGGGGGATAGTCCATTATTGCCAATTGTCTGCTATAACTGAGTAAGAGATTATCATCATATGCAGTAGAAATACTAAACTGTAGATGTTGATTATTAAATAAAAAGACAAAGTAACTCAGCAGGTCTGGTAGCATCTGTGGATAACATGGATAGCTCGCGTTTCAGGTCAGGAGTAGACGTGAAATGCTGGAGTAACACAGCGGGACAGGCAGCGTCTCTAGATAGAAGGAATAGGTCCACCTTCTCATGTTCTCCAGGGAAGCAGCCTGACCCACTATGTTACTCCAGCACTCTGTCTTTTTTTGTAAACCAACATTTGCAGTTCCTTGTTTCTTCGTAAAAAAAGTGCAGCCATGATGTCTGTGCCAAACATGATGCCAAGGCAAACCAGGACTGGACTCACAGTCATATGCCCCAACACTTCAAAAAGCACATCAAACTGCCATGCTGTGTTGGGTACTTGACATAAATACCTGCTCCAGGTGAGCTAGTTAACATTAGAGAGATCCCTGGATTGTAGAGAGCTGTGCAGCCAAAACAAGGAGAAAAGACCACAGCTTCCAACAGGATGTGACGGGAGATACTGTAGGATCTGGATATGTGGAGTAGGTGCTGTACTAGATGTAGTCACTATGTCAGTCAGGGTACAGCTCTGAGATCCATATCTTAACACTGAGCAGCTGCACCGTTCACTCCAGGCTTCACAGGTAACCCCTTCACCTTGCTGTGAGACTCTGTGAAGGTCGAGGATTTGCACCAGATTCCTGATACCAGCCGAACAGCGCTGTCAGTAAACCATCTTTGTTTTATTTAATGCCCCTTCCTGCTGTGACTGCATTAGAATTCTCATTGCTGTGAATGCATTCTAAGGACAGTGAGCTACCAGTGTATGTGATTTACTCAGTTCTTCATTGTAGAATGGTTTCCAAAGTGAAGGTTAACATACTGCAAAACTAGTGTTTATCTCCTCGAAAGTGCAGAAGCAATGAAAAGATTATTGTATTGACTTTACAATCACACAATTATTTGACTTTGCTCCTTACACAGTGGTCATTTTATTAGCGAATTACTTCATTCACAGTGTTCACAATTTTCTGACTGTTAAGATCAATGGGCAGAAAATTGAAAGTGTACTAGCCTCAGCGTCTAGATCAATCTCCTGCATGACTATCACAGTTTTGTTCACTCATGAGCATGCAGCTGAATTATCCTACCACAACTAGAGAGCATTCCTGAATTACTTTCCACCTCATAGGTGACCTTCGGACTATTCTTGTTTGGACTTTACTGGCTTTACCTTGCAGTAAACTTTTTTCCCTTTTCATGTGTCTATACACTGTAAATGGCTCGATTGTAATCATGTATTGACTTTCTGCTGACTAGTTAGCATGCAACAAGAGCTTTTCACTGTACATCACTACGCGTGACAATAAACTAAACTGCAACTCATGAGCTTAAATATTATCAGCAAAAAACTCCAAGAAACCCAAAATAGTATAATTTGCCAAAATGTAAAGCAACATTATTGCCTAGACATCTAACTGCAGGGCATTGTTTATTTCAGGGATTGGAGATAGAAAATGTACCTTGGAAATGAATGAAACATGGTCATTATGTTCCATTCGGAAAATTTGCCAGTGTGCTTCTGTGAGAATCGGTACCCGGACGTGGCGTCGAAGGACGAGAAGCCGAAGCAAAGACGTGGAAGCCAAATAACCGAGCTGAAACGAAGCCGAAACGCCAAATAACCAAAAGCATACAAAGCCAAAATGGCAACTAACCAAAAGGGCGGGACGCCTAAAAGCCGACTAACTGAAAGGGTGGAAGGCCTAAAAGCAAACTCACCGAAAGGTCGCTCTGCTGAAACACCGACTCACCGAAAGGCTGCGTCGCCAACAAGCCGTCAAATAACGGACATGACGACGCCGGGGGGGGGTGGGGGGGGGGTGGGGGGGGGCGGGACTTGTCAGCGATTGATCCAGACTCCTGCATCCATCACATCACTGGCCGATGGAGACGGGAGGGTGGGGGTCATTCTCTCACACAAGCCATAGGTGATTGGGCACTCTGAGCCCGAGCACGAATTTGTAAGCGGCCGAGGGAGCGCATCCCTCGTGACAGCCCCCACTCTCCCACGGCCGCCCTCCGCCTCTTCTCCCCCGTGCGGCTGCACTGTGATGGGCTGCGTGTCAGCAGCGCTGGGTGGAGCAGAGGTGAAAGATCAGCACCTACCAACAATGAAGGTAGCATGAAACCAGCTGCCGCAAGCCCTTCCCACAGGACGGGGTTGGCAATAAAACTCAAAAAGGAGTTACTGATCAAAAATGTTACATGTATTAATAGTTCATACATTCAGGAACCTGGTTAATTATGTGGGGGGGTGGATAGCGCGAGTGGCGATGGCGATGGTGCCCAGGGTGGAGAGGGTGACGACAGCGGGGGCAAATAGCCCACTGAGGGGAGGGGGGAAATAGCGGGGCTGATGCCACCGGGGGAGGGGGGAATAAGGGCTGATGCCACCGGGGGAAGGGGGAATAGCGGCGATGATGCCATCGGGGGAGGGGGAAATAGCGGGGTTGGTGGCGATGCCACCCGGGGGAATAGAGGAGGCGATGCCGCCCAGCAGCAGGGGCACCGCGCTCACCCACTGTGCGAACTCTTCACCGACTCGATCTGCCGCTCTGGCGTTCCTGCTGCACTTTGGTTAGATGTGGCAGGTGACCGTCGCTGCTGCCGCTCTTTGACAGCAGGAATATGAGCGGCCATTTGGTGAGTTGGCTTGTTCGCGACACAGCTTTTTGTGAGTTGATGTTTTGGCAGAGCAGCCCTTTGGTGAGTTTGCTTTTAGGCATCCCACCCTTTCAGTTAGTTGGCTTTCAGGCGTCCCGCCCTTTATTTAATATTTGGCGCTTTGGCTTAATTTCCGTTCAGTTGTTTGGCTTCCACTTCTTTGCTTCAGCTTCTCGTCCTTCGACGCCACGTCCGCACTCCGTGAGAATCACATGTTTTCAACATCAGATGTCCATTTAATGACTTCACTCTCCATTTAATGCTACTTCTTGAGTATTGGGAGGGATAGCGGTCCACAATTGTTGCTCACTCATGGGGCATCATGCTGCGCCACATTGGGAAACTGCCTAAAATAAGCCCCAGACATCTTCTATCTGCCTCCAGCAGCAGGTTCATCCAACACCCTGCCCCCACCCAACTAATCTGTCTACACCACAAGCTCTGAACATTGATCAAGAAGAATGGAGGCTGCAGAAAGTGGTGGACATTACCCAATCCATCACGGTTATTGACCTTCTGACCATTAGGAAGTACTGCATCAAGAAGGCAGCAAATGTCAAGAAAGACCCACACCACTGGCCACCCTGTCCTCTTGCAGTTACCATCATGAAGAAGGTACAGGAGCCTGATAAGCATGACCTCCAGGTTCAAGGAAAGCATCTACCAGGAACCATCAGGTGCTTGAACCATACTGCACAATCCCATCTCCCAACGCTATCTCAGCAATGATCTACAATGGTCATTGTATAGGTGGCATTCCATACTGTGCTCTGTACTGTTCTGGCTTGGTTTCCTAGTATTAGTGATAATTTGTGTTATTGATGTATTTATTTGTTATGTAATTGTAGTAAACCACAGCAAGGAAGAATGCTATTGTTCTGTTTCTGCTGCATATAACGATTAAACACATTTGACTCTTACTCGATAGCCTCAAACTTTATGAGATGCCAACCCTTTAATGCCCCTGATGTAGGACACAGATTTCACGTTCATTCGGCCCATTGAGTCTACTGCACCATTAAATCATGGCTGATCTCAGCCTCCTAATCTTATTTTCTGACCTTCTCCCCATAACTCTTGACACCAATTCTAATCAAGAATTTGTCTATCTCTGCCTGGATAGGTCGGAACTGTTTCTCTGGTGTGCAAAAGGCTGAGAGGTGACCGTGTAGAGGAATACAAAATCATGAGAGACATCAATAAGGTCTACAGTCACATTCTTTATCCTCGGGTAAAGTAGTCCAGAACTAGTAGACATAGATTTAAGGTGATAGGGAAAACTTTGAAGAGACCTGTGGGACAATTTCTTAATGCAGAGTGTGGTGCAGAAATAAAGCAAACTGCCAAAGGAAGGTGCAGAGGTGGTACAACAGTGACACTTGGACAGGTACATGGAAAGGTTTAGATGGATATGGGCCAGATACAGGCAAATGGGCCGAAGGTCCTCTTTCCAAGTTGTGTGACACTATGACTCCATTGGTGATATATATTTCTAAAACATTGCATATGAAATATTCCCATTTTAGACGATTTAGCGGGACAGATAAAGTTGCAGACGTACAAGGAACTTCATTGTTAGTTCAGTGAAATGATCAGGAAATAATTATGGCACAGTTCGTCCTCCACTTCCTCAGAGTTTCTCTGTTAAATCCTGATCTCTAGTGCTGCCTCTGTGGAGTTGGTATATTCTCCATGTCAAAACATGGATTTCCAAATTTTCCTCCCACATCTCAAAGAGCTGGTATTTTAGAGATTGCTCTTAGAATGCAGGTTATCAGAAAATTCTGGAGGGAAGAATTTGCATGGAAGTTGCCATAGTTTGAAGATTCATTGGTAATGCTGATTTTTTAGTAGAATAATAGTCAACACTTCCTCTGTGGCTGTAACACTATATTTTGCGTTAAGTATCATTTTTTTGTACTGCCTTTTGTCCTTGTGTATTGTTTGATGATACTCATTTCTGGTATGATTCACCTGGATAACATACAAAATGATCACTTTCACTTATCTCCATGCATTGGTCAATAATAAACCAATGGCATTTAACTTTTTAAATGTTTGTGAATGTCAGATTTTTATAAACATTCAAATCATTTGACATTTTAACAGCTAGTTCAGCTGTAACAGGATGGTCTTTACTTGATGTGAAAGCACTTATGCAAAATTTCTGCAAGTCTGAAGAAGGGTCCCAATCCGTAATGCCACCGATTCATTCCTTCCACAGATTATGCTTGAGCCAGGACTCCAGCACTTTATTTTGCTCAAGATTAGAGCAACTGGTTCTTTTTGTCTGCAAAGTTTATGTTTACTCGGTCCCATGTTGCACATGGGTTCATCTGTCAGGTGAAGGTTGGCTTTCTTGAGGAATCTACTCAAGGTAAGAGTAGATATAACATTTCTGTGAAAGGTGATCGCAGATGGGAGACACTCCAAGAAAACTCTTGCTCAAGATCCAATGTTGTCTCTTCATGATGCTGCCTAAACCAATAGTGCAGTGGTAGATCTTCTGCCTCACCACTTTAGAGACCCAGTTTCAATCCTGACCTTGGGTGATGTCTGTGTGGAGTTTGCATATTCTCCTTGTGACCACATGGTTTTCCTCTGGGTGCTCCAGTTTCCTCCCACATCCCAAAGACGTGCAGGTTTGTGGTTTAATTGGCCTCAGTAAATTGCCCCTAGTCTCTAGGGCGTGGATAAAAAAGTGGGACAACATAGAAATAGTGTGAACAGGTGCTTGATGGTTAGCATGGACTCAGTGGGCCAAAGGGCCTGTTTCCTTGCAGTATCTCTAAACTAGACCAAATATTTCTAGCTTTTTCTGCCCCAATAGCATGCAAAGTTTGCAAATTTAGGCAGTGGTTTTATGCACAGGCTTGAGTGGAAGGTCCAGGTAATATATTTTCCGATAACATTGTATCTGTGTCTAAATGCACCAGAAACCTATGGTTGTGGCTTCTTCATAAAAACATTGCTTTGTGTAGATGGTTAATGTTGCCAGCAGTTTAGTCATTAGAATACACCTTGGCAGACATAATTCAATATGCTTGGTCTGAATTTGTTTTATAAACTTTTAAAGAAAGGAAAATGTTAAATGTACAAAGTAATGTTCCATATATTTTCGTGGAAGGGTTTAAAAAACTTATTGATTTCTCTTACTCTGTCAAAGTGGGCATGTGATCACTTGCTGCCCTACATAAAGGTAAAGAAAGTGGTATCCTGTGGAGATACTCTGCAATATTTTGCAGTATTTCACTGGAATAAAAAAAATGTAGTGACTTGGTCTGAATCTTCCAAAAATGATAGAACAAATGTAGATACAGTGCAGTAAATGTTGTAAGTGTTATAATTGCATTGTATGTTATGAGTAATAAATGCACTAATAAATGCAGGACTTTCTTTTGTAAAATTACTCAATGGCAAAATAGAAGACAAGAAAACAATTCATTATTAATATCAATAGTTCAATTTTAACTCCCATGTTTAATCCTGAATGCAGCATTGAAAGATAGCTTTAACTATCGGCCAAAAGACCAGTACATTTGAGATATTAAACATTTTTGAAATAAATGTCCAAACTACCAGTAATACCTTTGTATTTTTGTGAATTGAACCTGTTTCTGAGAAATTCTGTCATCATAAAGAAGCAGAAACAAGGAACCGCACACGTTGGTTTGCAAAACAAGATATGAAGTACTGAAGTAACTCAGAGGGTCAGGCACCATCACTTGAGAACATGGTTAAGTGACATTTTGGGTCACAGACTGGAAATTATTGTGAGTGATGTTTTTGCAAAGGCACTTTATTTCTTGATGTTTAAGTTATCTCTCCATGGTTTTAGTCGGGGGGTTAGTGCATATTTCTGATAGTGCTTGATACATTCCTCGCAAGGTCATTGTTTTGGGCCATGTTCATTGGTGAAACTTCACTTGGGATATTAAGTCTATTTTAGTAAGCCTTGGCTATTATAGCAGCTGCATTTACATTAACCTTACTTGATCTTTTAGGCAGCAGAACTAGATGGAAAAAATACTTCCATATTTTCAAATTTCATGAAAAAGCAATATATTGTTAATGGGCATTGTGACTGTGGGAATAGTGGCCTAAAGTGAGTTGTATCACTGTTTCCCTAATGACAAATCTGCACTCGCAGTTCCTGGCAGTATATAAAACAACTAGGTCTTGAGATTTTATGTGGCTTCTCTCAATCTTCCACAGTAACTCTACCATTTCATCTGTTTCACTGGGCCTTTATGCTCATTACCCACTGATGTTATGACAGAACAGTGGGAGATCCCCTCTGGGATTTGTTTCTTCACGTTCATTTTGATGAAAGGTCGCTGACTTGAAGTCGTAAATGTGCATCAATGATTTCTGATCTACTGAGTATTTCAAACAAATTCTGTTCTGATGTCTGCCCAGAAACCTATGCTCCAAAACTCTAAAATGCAGCTGAAGCTGGAAATCTGAAATAAAAACACTATAAACACTGGAAGAACTCAGCAGGACAGACAGCATCTGGGAAAGGGGGAACAGTTAACAGTTTGGGTCTGAGACCATTCAGCAGTACTGAGAAAGAGAGAAACAAATTTGCCTTGGCAGCAGTGAAGCAGAATAGTCTCCCACTACTGGAAACATCCTACGGCCCAATTCATCTGTGCCAACCCAAATGTCCAACTTAGTCCCTCATGTCAACCTTTCCTATGCATGTACCTATCCAAATGTTGTTTAAATGTTGTTACTGTACCTGCCTCAACCACTTCTGACAACTCGTACGACTAGTTGCCCCTTGGGTTCCTATTAAATCTTTCTTCCTCTCACCATTGTTCTACAGTGCAACTGCAATGTTTTGGCTGTAACTTTACAGGCTAGAAAAGTGCAGGAAAAGATGGGAATCATTAATGTTTCTCCTTACAGAATTTTCAAAATGACTTTATTGGTTGGAATATAATTTTAATATTTTAAGCAAAAGGAGTACAAATCACATTTTTTTTCGGAGACATTTGATATCATAATTTCCTTCCAAGTCTAACAAATGGGCCTAATGATTTTGAGTTCTGTAGATTTAGCTTTTTGTAGTGAAAATAAAAAAATAAACAAATTAAGAGGGTTGACTTAATTTACCTCTATTTTGTGCAATGGTGCTTTAGATAATGTTGATATACCACAAATATTAGCATATTTAAATCAGTTTTTTTTTTAAATTCATAGTCAGCCTCCAAATTTCACTGATGCTTACTTTTTGGAACTACTTTCAGGTAAATAAGTAAAACTGATTTCAGGTAAATAAGTAAAACAGGCAAATACAAGTCAGGCAAATAAGTAAAACCGAGGAAAAACTAAAATTAACTGGGGGGGAACGTCTCCTCTCCATGTAGAATTTAGAAGATTGAGGGGGGATCTTATAGAAACTTACAAAATTCTTAAGGGGTTAGACAGGCTGGATGCAGGAAGATTGTTCCCGATGTTGGGGAAGTCCAGAACAAGAGGTCACAGTTTAAGGATAAGGGGGAAGTCTTTTAGGACCGAGATGAGAAAAAAAATGTTCACACAAAGAGTGGTGAATCTGTGGAATTCTCTGCCACAGTAAGTAGTTGAGGCCAGTTCATTGGCTATATTAAAGAGGGAGTTAGATGTGGCCCTTGTGGCTAAAGGGATCAGGGGGTATGGAGAAAAGGCAGGTACAGGATACTGAGTTGGATGATCAGCCATGATCCTATTGAATGGCGGTGCAGGCTCGAAGGGCAGAATGGCCTACTCCTGCACCTATTTTCTATGTTTCTATGTACCTGTCCAAATATTTGTAAAATGTTGTTATAGTACTTGCTTCAACTATCTCATCTGGCAGCTCGTTCCATATATCCACCACCTTATTAAGGGTAACACAAGAAGGGCAATAGGACCTGATCCGGTAAATATATTTCAAAAATCTGTGTGGGATGTGACCCTAAGACCAATGGTAAAAGGCCAAAGGCAACAATTTGCTGTGGCTTCTCCCTGTGTGTTTCTAAAATCTTGCATTAGGTTGGAATCAGGGTTTGACAAAATGTTGCTACAGCACAATAAAAAAGTTGCCTTGTACACATAGGTTGGAATTGTCTGTGTGAATTTATCTCAGAATGAGATGTTTTAGTATCCTTTAACTTTGTTCCTAGAAAAAAACTAAATATTCATAACCAAATAAAACATGAAATCTATTCCACAACCGCATGAGATTCTGCAGTGTTGTTTTGGAGGGAGATGGAGTGTAATAACTTTTTAGATTATGAATTCATTATAATTTAATTTGATTTAATTGTACTGTTTTCCTGATGTTGCTATGTCAATAAACCAAAAGTTGATTTCCACGTTGATTCTCAAGTAATTATAAATTGCTATGTCAACAAAATGTAGTTGCACTTCATGCAGTTACTTTTTATGTGGAGAAATGTAATTGGGGATAAATTCATAATGAAGCAATAAATAATAATTTGGAACATGATGAATTACAAAATAGATTGGTCATTTGGTATATCTTTTAGAAGCGGGTTTTAGTTTTTATGGGAAGTGAAGCACCAAGTAATTTTTGCAAATAGTATTATGGAATAAATAAGTAAGTAAGTTTATTGGCCAAGTATTCACATACAAGGAATTTGCCTTGGCGTTCTGCCCAGAAGTAACAACATGACATACAGTGACTGTTACGAATGACTTAGAAAACACTAAACATTAATAATAATAAAACATTAATGATAAAACACCATTGATCAAGCATGTGAACCAACAGAATACTAGATCAAAGTACCAGATCAAAGGGAGGCTACAGATTTTTGGCTTGAGTAGAGCAACTACTCGTGGATAAAACCTGTTTTTATGTCTGGCTTTGGCAGTTTTGACAATCCGGAGTCGCCTTCCAGAGGGAAGTGATTCAAAGAGTTTGTGGCTTGGGTGAGAGGGGTCAGAGATGATCTTGCCCGCTCGCTTCCTGGCCCTTGCAGTGTACAGTTCATCAATGGAGGGAAGGTTGCAGCCAATAATCTTCTCTGCGGATCGGATGATTCGCTGCAGCCTCCAGGTGTTGTGCTTGGTGGCTGAGCCAAACCAGACCATGATGGAGAAGGTGAGAACAGACTCTACGATGGCCGTGTAGAATTGGACCATCATTGCCTGTGGCAGATTGTGCTTCCTCAGCTGCCACAGGAAGTACATCCTCTGTTGTGCCTTTTTGACCGTGGAATTGCAAACAAATGCCAATTTATCAAAAATAGAATATACATTTCACAAAATTATATAACCACGTGGATAGAACACTCCATATACACTTATTTTTATTTATTTTTATATTAATAATTAAAATATTTAGTTGATGTTTAGATTTATAGTCTTATGCATGACTATGTTGAGGTGCATTAAAAAATCTTGATTTTATATAGTCCTTGTCTAATAGATGTAGTAAGTTAAGAAAAAAACAAATTATTTTTAATTTGTCTTCAATTATTCAGATGACCATTAGAACAGTATTTAATTTTGGAAGCATGCCAGAATGAAAAAACAATAGGTGAACTGATTTCCTATTGAGGATAACTATTACTTTTGGTTTTGTTTCACATAAGGTTTTAGTTCTGTTTGATGTGCTTTGAAAATTGAGTTGTTACTTCACCATATTGTTTCATACAGATGTAATTTACTTTGTAATGGCTCGGCATCATGTCATTTTTGCATTTCAGATTTGTTGGAAAGTCAAATATATTAATAGAAGCCCCTTTAATGATACTTTTTTTTTAAATGGTTGGATTATTTTGCTTAGAAAATGGATAAGCCTTGAAATCAGATCGAAATATGAAAACAGACAGGAAAATGTCTGAAACAAGTCAGGCAAATAAGTAAAACAGGGGAAAAACTAAGATTACCTGAGGGGGAAAGTTTGAGAATTCACAAGAATTGCCTGATTCTTAAAGTTGAGAGAAAGAGAATGAATAATGGAGCAAAATTTTTGAGAGAAATTGAAAACATGAAGTAGAGAATTCATGGTAAAACAGTTTAAATGTGCCTTTCTGTTATGAGCATTTAATATTTTCTTTCTACTTTGAGCATTGAACATAGAACAGTACAGCATAGCAACAGGCCCACTGCACTACAATGTTTGTGCTGAACATGATGCCTAGGCCAACTCCAACCCTTTATGCACATAATCCATATCTCTCCATGCCCTGCATATCCATGTATTTGTTCAGACTGAAACAGAAAGCTTATCCAACTTTCACTTGCGATTTACAAACTGATTTTTAAAACATTCATTAACTACAATCAGCTAATTTTAGATTTCACTGGGAAATAACATTTAGTGCTGCTGTAGCAGATGCAGGTTAAAGATCCAACATGATTTTCCTTTCTTTTGAAGCACTCAATTGCAGCACTCTTCCCTATGGCCCTGAAGGATGTGCATCAGTTCCAAACTTTCTGCCGTTTCATGAACACACAATTCAGACTAACACTCAAGAAAGTCTATAGAAAGCAGTCTAATGTTGGAAGGGCATTAGATCAAATGACTGGATTAAGTAAAGGTTAAAATCAATATTGCAATATTTGTTCTGACTGAAACAGAATGCATACCCAAATTGTACTTCCTAGGTCAAGTTCTGGTTTTGACACCAGTCATCGGCAAAAGAAAATCTAAAACATGCTACTAATTCTACAAAAGAGTATAGCAAATATTAAAGTACAACAATCCATTTTCACAGTTCTTCTCTGTTACCTGCAAATGAAAATGTTCAGCAGAAGTCTCAGTTACCATTTCAATGGTATCTTATAGTTAATCCGCTAACCTACGATAAATATTGGAATTCTGAAAGGTGTTTTGACATTGCTTGGTGATATAGGTTACTTTACTTGTTCACCTGTTTTGTTTAGGTCCACAGTGATATCATACATCTTTATAAAACTTTATCAAACAATTACATCCAGACAAACTTTCAAAGTTACTTACCTGATGGTAAGAAAAAGATGGAATCAAGCTCAGAAATTATGGGGGTTGGGGTTCTGCCTGTTTATACTGCTAAAGAGATCACGGGAGGACATCACCACTACCCTATACACACTAGGGGCAATTTAAGGGCCTGTCCCACTTGGCGATATTTACGGCGATTGTCAGCATCATTGACTGATGCATCAGGTCACCGAAAAAGTTGCGGCGTGATACGTATTGAGACGCGGTGTCTCCTCAAGTGTCGCAACATTTTTTTTGTCGCCGCTGGATTTTGAAATGTTCAAAATCTTTCGGCGACCTGATACGTCAATGACGCCGGCAGTCGCTGAAAAAATCACCAAGTGGGACAGGCCATTTAAATTTATATCAAGCTAATTCACCTACAAACCTGTATGTCTTTGGAGTATGGGAGGAAACCAAAGATCTTGGAGAAAACCCATGTGGTCACGGGGAGAATGTGCAAACTCTGTACAGACCGCACCCATAGTCGGGTCTCCAGCGCTGCAAGCACTGTAAGGCAGCAACTCTGCCGCTGCACACCATGTCGTTCATTGGCAAGACATTAATTTTAGCCATAACATTCTCCATCTAACAGTTTGTCAAAGTCACCCGTTCAGATTATCTCTGTTGATAGATTTGTTCCTTCACTCATTCCTTCCTCTAATTAAATTAAAATCTTCTGGGTGATGAATATGTTGTGTAAAATAATGTTGATTTAAGCTTTCCTTAGATGTGTTTTCAGGACTTTAATGGATTGTTGCAATGAGTGTTTTTTAATGGAGAAATAAAGAGAGTTTGACAGAAATCACAACATTCAATTTGTGCTGTATTCATTGAAGTTACTTCTGTCATTAATCCAGTTTTCATGGACATAATCATGAGCTACAAAATGTATGGCATGATGTTGTTTATTTTAGAGTAGTGAAACAAATATAGAAACATAGAAACATAGAAAATAGGTGCAGGAGGAGGCCATTCGGCCCTTCG
Organism: Okamejei kenojei; assembly: GCA_035221665.1. Lineage (NCBI taxonomy): Eukaryota > Metazoa > Chordata > Chondrichthyes > Rajiformes > Rajidae > Okamejei > Okamejei kenojei. The sequence continues at coordinate 115,912,379 of CM069131.1, read as the reverse complement.
AGCCAGCACCGCCATTCATTGTGATCATGGCTAATCGTCCGCTATCAATAACCCATGCCTGCCTTCTCCCCATATCCCTTGACTCCACTAGCCCCTAGAGCTCCATCCAACTCTCTCTTAAATCCATCCAGTGATTTGGCCTCCACTGCCCTCTGTGGCAGGGAATTCCATAAATTCACAACTCTCTGGGTAAAAAGTTTTTTCACACCTCAGTCTTAAATGACCTCCCCTTTATTCTAAGACTGTGGTCCCTGGTTCTGGACTCACCCAACATTGGGAACATTTTTCCTGCATCTAGCTTGTCCAGTCCTTTTATAATTTTATATGTTTCTATAAGATCCCCCTCATCCTTCTAAACTCCAGTGAATACAACTCTGGTCGTTTCAATCTTTCCTCAAATGACAGTCCCGCCATCCCACAGATCAATCTTGTGAACCTACGCTGCACTGCCTCAATCACAAGGATGTCCTTCCTCAAATTAGGAGACCAAAACTGTACACAATACTCCAGATGTGGTCTCACCAGAGCCCTATACAACTGCAGAAGAACATCTTTACTCCTGTACTGAAATCCTCTTGTTATGAAGGCCAACATTCCATTAGCTTTCTTCACTGCCTGCTGTACCTGTAAGCCAACTTTCAGTGACTGGTGTACAAGGACACCCAGGTCTTGCTGTACCTCCCCCTTACCTAACCTAACCCCATTGAGATAATAATCTGCCCCCTTGTTTTTGCCGCCAAAGTGGATAACCTGACATTTATCTATATTATACTGCATCTGCCATGCATCTGCTCTCTCACTCAACCTGTCAAGGTCCCCCTGCAAACTCCTAACATCCTCTTCACAGTTCACACTGCCACCCAGCTTTGTGTCATCCACAAACTTGCTAGTGTTGCTCCTAATTCCCTCTTCCAAATCATTAATATATATGGTAAACAGTTGCGGCCCCAACACCGAGCCTTGCAGCACTCCACTCGCCACTGCCTGCCATTCTGAAAAGGACCCGTTCACTCCTACTCTTTGCTTCCGGTCTGCCAACCAATTTTCTATCCATGTCAACACCCTACCCCCAATACCATGTGCTCTAATTTTAGTCAACAGTCTCCTGTGCGGGACCTTATCAAAGGCTTTCTGAAAGTCTAGATACACTACATCCACTGGCACCCCTTCATCCATTTTACTTGTCACATCCTCAAAAAATTCCAGAAGATTAGTCAAGCATGACTTCCCTTTCATAAATCCATGTTGACTTGGACTAATCCATTTACTGCTATCCAAATGCTCCATTATTACCTCTTTAATAATTGACTCCAGCATCTTTCCCACCACCGAAGTCAGGCTAACTGGTCTGTAATTCCCTGTTTTCTCTCTCGCTCCTTTCTTGAAAAGTGGGATAACATTAGCTATCCTCCAATCCACAGGAACTGATCCTGAATCTATTGAACATTGGAAAATGATCACCATTGCGTCCACTATTTCTAGAGCCACCTCTCTGAGGACTCTGGGATGCAGACCATCAGGCCCAGGGGATTTATCATCCTTCAGTCCCATTAGCCTACCCAATACTATTTCTCGCCTAATGAAAATTTCTTTCAGTTCCTCTACCCCCTTAGATCTTCCGCCCTCCAGTACATCTGGGAGATTGTTTGTGTCCTCCTTAGTGAAGACAGATCCGAAGTACCTATTCAACTCTTCTGCCATTTCCTTATTGCCCATAATTATTTCACCCGTGTCTGCCTTCAAGGAACCCACATTTGACTGCTACTCTTTTTCCCTTAACATATCTAAAGAAGCTTTTACTGTCCTTCTGTGAAACAAAACCAAACATCTCAGAATGGATTGGATATGATAGGAGGACATTCAGCCCATTGAGGCTTTACTGGTCTATATAAGACCAAATGCAAATAATCACACTCCACTCCCCTTTCCCCACAGCCCTGCAAGTTTACTTGTTTCAGTTACTTCACCAGCAAATAAAAGCTACAAATAAATCTATCCCTGGCATTGCTTTCCAGATCCTGATCAATCGCAGTGTTTAAAAGCATTCCCCATTTTGGATTTATTTGCCCATCACTTTAATTCAATGTTCCCTTGTTTCTGACCCTTCCATCAACAGGAACAGTTTCTCCCTATTTTTCCAGGTCCACAATTTTATATACTTTGGTCAGATCCCTTCCCAAATTCACCATCTTTTCCGAGTATACCACGTATCTATAGATCCTCAACCATGGGACCGTTGTAGTAAATATTAACTGCGCCTTCACACCTTTCTTTACACCTTTTCTCAAGTGTGATACTCAGAATTCCGCACAGCCCTCCAGCTGTGTTTAGTTTAACGATATAGCGCGGAAACAGGCCCTTCGGCCCACCGGGTTCACGCCGACCAGCGATCCCCGCACATTAACACCATCCTACACCCACTCAGGACAATTTTTACATTTACCAAAGCAATTGACCTACAAACCTGTATGTTTTTGGAGTGTGGGAGGAAACCGAAGATCTCGAAGAAAACCCACGCAGGTCACGGGGAGAACGTACAAACTCCGTACAGACAGCACCCGTAGTCGGGATCGAACCTGGGCCTCTGGCGCTGCATTCACTGTAAGGCAGCAATTCTACCACTGCGTCACCGTGACCGCCCATGTGGCTGAACCACAGAATCATTTCTGAAGCTTCGTCATGACTTCCTTGCTCTTGGTCTCCATGTCCCTTATTATAAGCTCTAGCAATACATACAGGAGGTCGATGGGTCACAACACGGCTCCATTGTTTGTTGGTCAGAAATGAACCAAAACAGTATGTGGGAAGAGAAACACAGATAGGAGCGTGGGCAGGCTGGGGAAGAGAAGCCACCAGCTGGTCTCACTGAATCAGTGATAGTGCGAGTAAATCTGATCATTGCTTCCACCTCTGCTCTGCTGGACCCAACCATTGTTGCAGCTTCGTCTTGGTGGGAGTGTTAGCTGCAGTGGGGAGAGACAGCAAGTGGAACTGTCCCATTCCCACCCAGCAGAAGATACCTACAGCCCTACAGCAGGCAGTAAAGCTATCGCTATTAATGCCGTCAGCTTGCCAAATGCTCTTTGGTATGTACGGGGTGAACATACTGCAGGCCATCGTAACCCAGGGAAACCATTTATGTTTTTGGGACACTTTCCCAAACTGTTCGGCACATTCATTAAACTATGAAGATGTAGTTCAAGATCTTTCTGCTCTTGTATCCCTTTAAGAATAGTGCTCACTCATTTATATTGTCTCTTCTCATTATTCTCTCCAAAATGTCACACTTCACATTTCCAAGCACTTAATTTAATCTGCAAACTATCCTCTGATTTCACCAGTCTGTTTATATACCCTAATTATTATTATCATTTTTAGAATTCACTCTGCCTCCAAGTTTGGTATCATCTATAAAGTAATAACTTTGATCTTCTTGGCAAGTGAAACTACTTTGTTCTGCTTGCGTGAAACATAATTTAACGCTGGCTGGCCGCCTGGCCTGATGGAAATGATGGGCATGTTATCATAGGTCGTAAGGAATAGGAGTAGAATTAGGCCATTCAGCCCATCAAGTCTACTCCACCATTCAATCATGACTGATCTATCTTTCCCTCCTAACCCCATTCGCCTGCGTTCTCCCCATAACCTCTGTCACCTATATTAATCAAGAATCTATCTATCCTTTGCTGGGGATTGAAGCTCCAACCGCGGGGCCTGTGGACTTTCATATCAAGAAGCCTGTGTTCTCTGGTAAGAAGAGGCCGATTCGGGATCTCCATGCTGCGGGAAGTGTTTCAACCGCCCCAATGCGGATGTTCCGATCTCCACAATGGGGGCTTTGATCGCCCCGACTGCAGATGGTTTGACTGCCCCGACCACGGGAGAACAAGAGGAAGAAGATTGAACTTTGTTGTCTTTCATCCCAGTGAGGAACGTGGAATCCACTGTGATAGATGTGTATGTTAACTTTTATTTTATGTGGTTATGTGTCGTGTTGCTTTTCACTTAGTATGGTTGTATGGCAACTCAGATTTCACTGTACCTTAACTGGTGCCTGTGACAATAAACTGACTTTGAAATGTTGATCTCGGCCTTAGAAATATCCACTGACTTGGCCTCTACAGCCTTCTGTGGCAAATTATTCCACAGATTCCCCATTCCTGAGGCTATGACCTCTAATTCTAGACTCTCCCAGTAGTGGAAATATCTTCTCCACATCCAATCTAGCCGAGCCTTTCACTATTTACTTTTCTGTATGTTTCAATGAGATCCCCCCCCTCCCCCTCATTCTTCTAAACTCTAGCGAGTACATGCCCCAGTGCTGGCGAAAGCTCATCATAGGTTAACCTACTAATTCCTGGGATCATTCTTGTAAACCTCCTCTGGACCCTCTCCAGAGCTCACAATATTCCATAAGCGGGTTTACCAGCACCTTATATTGCCTCAGTATTACATCTCTGTTTTTGTGTACAAGCCCTCTTTAAATGAATGCTAGCATTGAATTTGCTTTATTTATTACAAATGTTCCTGCAACTCTGCTTTAACCATGCATAAGAAGCATAGTTTTTTGGAGAGGAAGAAAAAAAATAGTTGGTTAGGGGCCTTTTGTAAGCTTTACCAAGTTGCAGATAAGCAGTTAAAAAGAATCAGAGGGATGGTGATGGTCCAGTGAAAAATAATAAACATAGGGGCAAAAGAATGGGGAAGAGGTTGGAAGAAGGATGGATGGAATTGCTTTGCTGAAGGCCAACATGGTCTTGATGGACTGAAAGGCCTCCTTCAGTGTCACAATAACTAAATAAAGAATACTCTCGCTGATGCTATTTAAATAAATCTTTCATTATTATTTCAAAATTGTGTGTCCAGTTGGACGATACCTCAGTTTTATTTGCATGACTGACTTGGCAAATTAAATTCCTCATATGTTGCAAAACATATTTGGCTAATAAAGTAGGATTGTGATTGTGAAAAATGATCAAAATATTGTTGAGAATTTTGCTGTAAACTCACAAAAAGATTATCTTTCTAAAATGCACAGGAGACATCAATGCTGTCCTGTTGGGCTAAAGCCTGTCTTGGAACAGAAAAAGATGGCACATTTCCTAAACTTGGGACTGCAGTTTGGATGGTTCACTGGATCAAAGATCAAGAAATTGGGCCATTAATTTTGAAATATAATATTTGATTAGGAATGTTCTCTAATTATTAATACTATTTTAATAACTGCAAATTAAAAGTAGCAGCAAGTTTGGTTTTGATCATTGTTAAGGGAGTGAATTCTCTTGGAGCTTTGCATAGTAGTTGAACCTCCATGGGCGCAAATTACCGTTGCTGACAAGAGTTGGCTCTTGCCCTTCAGCTCACCTTTGGCTTTCCTTATAATCAGTGGAGCTCAATACATGGGTGGCACGGTGGCGCAACGGTAGAGTTGCTGCCTCGCAGTGCCTGATACCCGGGTTCGATCCTGACTATGGGTGCTGTCTGTATGGAGTTTGTACGTTCTCCATGTGACCCACCCACACTCCAATGGCATACTGATTGTCGGTCAATTGCCTTTGGTAAAAAGATTGTACATTTTCCTTAGTATGTAGGATAGTGCTAGTGTACTGCTAGTGCTGGTCGGTGCAGACTCGGTGAGCCGAATGGCTTGTTTCCAAACAGTATCTCTAAACTAAACTAAACTAAACTAAACATCATTCAATGCAAACAAAATGTGTAGGAAGGAACTGCAGATACTGGTTTAAACCGAAGATAGACATAAAATGCTGGCGTAACTCAGCAGGACAGGCAGCATCTCTGGAAAGAAGGAATGGGTGACGTTTCGGGTTGAGACCCTTCTTCAATCACCCATTCCTTCTCTCCAGAGATGCTGCCTGTCCCACTGAGTTACTCCTGCATTTTGTGTCTATCATTCAATGCAATATATTAATGCAGCAAGCTGCAAATTACAAAACAATTATACTGAGCATCCCATAATTAACCATGAGATGTTTACCATACTAGAAATTAAAGTCCATGGAATAAAACTACTAGCAATTGTTTCAAGTTACATTTCGTGGCAAAATTGACAGATCAGACTCCCAAAGCAGCTTCATCATCCCTTCATCTACTCTATGTGCCAATCTGAAGCACACTTCATTTCACACCAAGTGAACAATTACAGAGCAACAAAACCCCAGTGCTGAGTATCAATAGGAGCCACATTTCATGTTTGTGCAGAATGAGTAAGTGCTCCATTTCTGTTTTCTTCCTACCGCTGTCAGTAATTTTCCACCTTTTTAGCGAAATCTTGTGACCAAAATTTCAAACACTCCCTTTACAGCCAGGCATGTAATCTGTCGCAATGTAGTTGTAATAGTTATAACAATGGGCAGCTTATATTTTCAGCATCCTTCAATGATACATTCTCACAAATGTGCTAAAGCAATAACTAATATTACAACTTTATACTTACTTGTAGGCCTAACTTCCAATATCCAATTTTCTTAGGCTAACAGACCTACTCAAATCTAGGTTTACACATCAACTATCAAAAAAAGATATCTGGATCAAGATAAATTTGGAAACTCAAAACCTCTGCAACTGATTTTTACAACAACTCTAAACAAATATCATTTTCAGAATTCATAATATTTAAATGTTGATATCATCTTTATTTTAACCATGTACGAATTTCGAATTACGAATTTAATGAATTCTTCAGACAATGGTTCGGATGCTGCAGTTAAATTGTGTCATACCCTCTTTCAAGCATTATGCAAGATAATGGGGCAGCTGTAGAGTTGCTGACCTTCAGCGCCAGAGACCCGGGTTCAATCCCGACTACAGAAGCTGTCTGTATGGAGTTTGTAGATTCTCCCTGGGACCGCGTGGGTTTTCTCCGAGATCTTCGGTTTCCTCCCACACTCCAGACATACAGGTTTGTAGGTTGATTGGCTTTCTATGAATGTAAATTGTCCCTTGTGTCGGATCATGTTAATGATTGCTGGTCAATGCAGACTCAGTGGGCCGAAGGGCCTGTTTCTGCACTGTATCTCTAAACTAAACTAAACTAAAATGTTAGTGGCATATGGGGAGCAGCCTCAGCAAATTGTTACCTTCAGCCATTTTACCATTTGTCGTGTGGTCACATCCCCTACAGATTTTTGAAATGTATGTAATAGGACTTAACGTAACTGTGCCAGCCCTCTTTTACCTTCCTGTTCATCGTGGGTGTGAATTTCAGATAGCATTCCCCCGCTTTCCCCGTCCCTTGCCTTTGCTATGTGTTTGTGTGTGTAGAGGGTCGATCCGGCTCGCGGTTTCATCGCTGACTGTCGATCCAGCTCGAGGTTTTTTAGGCGTGCCCTCGAGCTTGAAGGTCGAAGACAGACGCTGAAAAGTTGCGTTAATGGAACAGGTCCGTAACTACAACAGAATATTGTAAATCAACCTCAGCATGCTCACTGTGCGTCAATATCACCTTTTGTATGAAAGGCATCACCTGGATAATGTAGCATGCATTTGGAGAAGTGTCAATGTAGATTGTGTACTGAAAGGGAGTGTGAGCATTTAACATTCATGCTCTGAGGTGGCAGTGCTGATATTGATTGATGAATTGCTGGTGGATCGGTTTAGATTTGTGAATGTTCTTGAAATTTCATCGACAAGAGGAAAGCACAATCCATTGCCATTAGGAGAGAAAGAAAATACAAAGTAAATCCTTAATTATTAACCAGAAGAAAATATATCCTTGGAACACAAGCCCTGAATAAGTGATGAGCATGGTCAGAACTGCCTGTGGCTAGATTGCTTACAATTAGCAGTATAAAAATGTAGAAGAAGTGATTTCATTTGGCTGTAATGCTGACAGATTGTAGCATTTGCATCAAAGCAATGGGTCGCAACAGCTTGCATTTTGTGTTTCTGCAAGATCATTATCCTTTTGCATTGCCTCAAAATGTTTTGAAAAACTGATGAACAGGGCTATCCAATACATTTCCTTTTAGAATACCAATTAATATAAAGTATGAATCTTTCTGTTCTGGTTCTGGAGATCTGGGAACTGACTTTAAATCAGCCCACATAATATACCCGAGGGTGTAATGGCCCATGAGAGACATTGGAATATTTCCCACTCTCTTCACCTTGTTGCCTTGGCTGCTTCAACCTTAGAAAGGACAGGAGTATGTGTCTTTTTTATGGTAGTAGGTGATTTTAATATGAAAATTGGGGTACAACATAATTTCTGAATTATTTTAAAAAAATCTGAAATGCAGTTTTAACACCAGGTGGCGCTTCAGTGGCAGCCTCGCGTACAGTCTGTCTGTCCTTTTCATGTTTTCTAAATTATTTTTAGTGTGTTTAAAAAGTTTGTGTTAATGTTATCTGGTTTGTTTCATGTGGGGGGGGTGGGCGGAGGGGTCAGGTGAAACATTTTTTCAATCTCTTACCTTGCCGGAGTTGTGATTATTTTCCGGGTCGTATCTCTGATCGCACTGCGGCCTAACATCGTGGAGCTGGAGGCCTAGCTTGGGACTCACTTTGAGCCCGACCACGGGGCGTAGACTTACCATCCGAGCGGATTCTTTGCCTGGGATCACAGTGAGGATGTGGAGGGGTCACTGTGGTGGATGTTTATGTTAAAATGTATGTTGTGTGTTCTGTTGCTTTTTATTAGTATAACTGTATGGCAAATCTAATTCCTTGTATGTTGCAAAACATACTTGGCTAATAAAGCATGATTATGATGGTGCTAGCTGCAGCCATTTCACCCAGACGATAGTATCAAAAATCTCTCCGAACAACCAAAACATGAGGCTGCATGGAGCTCAGGACCTTTGCCTTGATTTATGGCCTCCCCACCCTTCCTTCCTCTTCAACACCATCCTCTACCAGTGGGGGTTCCATCCAATTCAGGTGCAATTCCACAATTAATTAACCAAAGCTTTTTTTTCTCTTGCTTCCATTTTCTTATTTTTAGATTAGCTTATTTTCCAGATTATTTAATATGTATTATGTATATACTTGTACAAGATGTTGGATGTCAATGATAGGAAATGGAAAAACATCAAACTAAGCACCAAAAGCAATTGGTATGGGTGTCAGGGGTTATGGGGAGAAAGCAGGAGAATGGGGTTGATTGAGAAAGATAGATCAACCACGATTAAATGGCACAGTAGACTCTGCTCCTATAATTTTTAAAATGTGAAAAGTTAGCATTATGCACAGCCTGGTAACAGACTCAGTGTAGGGTCTATCAAGCTGAGTCTTGATGGTGCACTAGAACATAGAACTGTTCAGCAGATGAACAGGCCCTTTGGTCCATAATGTCAAAAGTGTTGAGTCAAGTCACGATTGTTTAATTGTCGTAAGTACCAATAATTAAATTATTTCTTGCAGCAACATAACAAGCCTGTAAACACAATCAAAATATAATAAACAAAAAATCCATAAATTGATAACCACAAGGCTATACAAAAAAAATCCACTTTCCTTAGCAAAACCAAGGACAATCCTATGAAGTTTATAGTTTAGTTTGAGTTAAGTTGCAATCAGGAGCATGATGATTGTTAGAAAGAAGCTATTCTGAACCTGGTGATCATGGTTTTCAGATTCCTAAAGATGATGTTAAGTTAAACTAATCTCTTTGGCTTGCATGTGATCCATATCCTTCCGTTCCCTGCATATCCATGTGCCTATCTAAAAGCCTCTTCAATGCCACTATCACATTTGCCTTCACCACCACCCACAGCAGTTTATACCGAAGATAGACACAAAATGCCGAAGTAACTCAGCGGGTCAGGCAGCATCTCTGGAGATAAAAGGATGGGTGACTTTTCAGGCCAGAACTCTTCTTCAGACTAAAAGTAGTGGGAGGTGGGGGACGGTGGATTGGTGATAAAAAAAGGTTAGAACAAATCAGGGTTGGCGACATATGACTAATATGTAAGCTTCTGATTTTTACATATAGCATATGTCTGTTTATTCATGATCATTACTAGATTATTAGTGTCCTGTTAAACATTCTGTCTGATTTCTCTTCTGTGAAAGGGACAACATTTTTGCATGTAGATCATGGTCAAAACAGATTTTATGCAATAAAGAACTTACACTAAAAGCATCTAAAATCAGTGAATCAGGAGTAAACTGCAGCAATTTATGGGCACCCGGATAACAATGGAAAAATGTTTGCTGAGGGAGTAAGCTTTGCATTTTTGTAAAGCAATACATGTAATGTGGAACTGAGCCAATTAAAGAAAGCATGAGAATCATTCAGCCAGTCATTGTGTTGAAGTAATGTAACAAGAAAGTGAAAATCTGATATGTTATGACTGAAGCTCTAAGAGGTAGAGAAAAGCAAAAGGAATGTGAATGGTTCAGGATAGAATTGAAGGCAGCCTAGACATTGGGAAACAGATGTTCAATAACTAATGTGTAGGAAGATAGACACCTAAGATAGACACAAGATGCTGGAGTATCTCAGCCAGTCAGGCAGCATCTCTGAAGAAAAGGAATAAGTGACGTTTCGGGTCAACACCCTTCTTCAGACTGGTCACCTATTCCTTCTCTCCAGAGATGCTGCCTGACCTGCTGAGTTACTCCAGCATTTTATGTCTATGTTCAATAAATAACATCAATCTCCATATAAATTATATACAAATTAGATGAAAGATCAAATCAACTGCACTTTGAGGAAGAAGGTACGTAGTAGCTGTAAACCAATCAAGTTATTTTGACAGATTATAGTTAGTGGTAATAAGTAAAATAATTTTACAATTTAAATTGGCATTTCATTGCATTCTTGTATCCAATGTTGAAGACTACAAGATGGATCTGCAGGGTGGTGGCAAAGATAAAAGTAACTAGATATTTAAGTAAATATGTATTAATAGTGCATGCATGGTGGAAACCAAGCAGGCAGGCAACTAAAACTTCTAAGGTTACTTACCCAGTGGTAGTTAATCAGGAATTTCCTGAATTATGTTGCTTCTTTTCAGCAGACACGATTCCTTTTGAGCAAACGGTATAATACTTGAAACCAATAGAGTTCCTTTCCAGATGTGAGCATTGGTGTACCTGATATCACTGGGATCTAGCAAACATTTGTATTCAGTGATTGGAATTTATTGTCACTTTTTTGCATGTGAAGTTGGCGGAAGCGGAAGACCTGGGATGTAAGTTTCCAAACTGGTACATTGTTTGAATTGAGTGGACAAGAGGAGCAAAGGTGACCATGCCGATCTCACAAGGAAATCTTGGGTGTCTCCCAATGTGGACCCAAAACCACAATTATTCTCTGATTTCTTCTGAGGCTGGTCATTATTTTGTGTTTATTAATTAGAAGATCTTCAAGTTATAGTCAGAGCGATACAGTGCGGAAACAGGCCCTTCGGCCCAACTCGGCCACACTGACCAACAAGGTACACTAGTCCCACTTGCCTGCCCTTGGTCCATATCCCTCAAAACCTGTCCTATCCATGTTCCTGTCTAGCTGTTTCTTAAATGATGGGATAGTCCTAGCCTCAACTACCTATTCTGGCAGCTTGTTCCATAAACCCACCACCCTTTGAGTGAAAAGATTACCCTCGGATTCCTATTAAATCGTTTCCCCCTTCACCTTGAACCTATGTCCTCTGGTCCTCGATTCCACTACTCTGGACAAAAGACTGTGAATCTACCCGATCTATTCCTCTCATTATCTTATACACCTGTATAAGATCACCCCTTATCCTCCTGCACTCCATGGAATAGAGACCCAGCCAACTCAACCTCTCCCTTTAGCTCACATCCTCTAGTCCTGGCAACATCCTCGTAAAACTTTTCTGAACCCTTTCGATTTTTTACCACTAGCGCCTGGGAATGCCACTACTTGCATGTTCCCCTCCAAATTTCACACAAGTATTGTGTGCATTTCTGGTCACCACAAAATAGGAAGAATATGATTGGACTGGAGAGAGAGCGGAGGAGATTAACCCGGATTTTCATGGATTAGAGGAGTTTGGTCATGGGGAGAGATTGGATAAGACAGTCTTGTTTTGCCTGGAGTCAAGGAACCTGAGGGGCGAGCTGCTAAAAGTTTACAAGATCATAAACATAAATAAAGTAGGTGGTCAGAATATTTTCCCATGACAGGGCTATCAAAATTAAGAGTGCACAGGTTTAAGGTGAGAAGAAGGAATTGTCAAGGGACACTGAGGAGCAAATTTATTTACATAGGGTAGTTGATATCTGGAACACACTGCCAGAGGAGGAGGTACAAGCAGATACATTTACTACATTTAAGAAACATTTCGACAGACACTTAAACGAGCAAGACAGAATGATCTGGTGCAAAAGCAGGCAAATGGGATTAGTGTCATTGGGCAAAATGTTTGGCATTGATGTAATGAGCTGAAGGATGACTCATTTCTATGCTGTATGACTGTGATTCCATGAATGTCCTGAGTGTGACGTATATCAAGATCCTTCATCATCATAGTCATAGAGTGATATACTGCGGAAACAGGCCATTTGGCCCAACTTTCCCACACCGGCCATCATGTCCCAGCTACACTAGACCCACCTGCCTGCGTTTGGACCATTTCCCTCCAACCCTATCCTATCCATGTACCTGTCTAACTGTTTCTTAAATGTTGAGATAGTCCCTGACTCAACTACCTGCATGGATGAACTACAACAATTGTTCATCCCAGTTTGGCAAAATAATGAATCAGGGAAGGTAGTGCATCCGTGGATAACAACAGGAAATCAGGAATAGTATCAAAACAAAAGATGAAGCATACAAATTAGCCAGAAAAAGCAGCCTACCAGAGGAATGGGAGAAATTCAGAGTCCAGCAGAGGAGGACAAAGAGCTTAATTAGGAAAGGGAAAGTAGATTGTGAAAGAAAACTGGCAGGGGACATAAAAAGTGACTGCAAATGTTTTTATAAGATATGTGAAGAGAAAAAGATTAGTTAAAACAAATGTAGGTCCCTTGCAGTCAGAAACAGGTGAATTGATCATGGGGAACAAGGACATGGCAGACCAATTGAATAACTACTTTGGTTCTGCCTTCACAAAGGAAGACATAAATAATCTGCCGAAAATAGCAGGGGCTCGCGGGTCCAATGAGATGGAGGAACTGAGTGAAATCCAGGTTAGCCGGGAAGTGGTGTTAGGTAAATTGAATGGATTAAAGGCCGATAAATCCCCAGGGCCAAATAGGCTGCATCCCAGTGTACGTAAGGAAGTAGCCCCAGAAATAGTGGATGCCTTAGTGACAGTTTTTCAAAACTCTTTAGATTCTGGAGTAGTTCCTGAGGATTGGAGGGGAGCTAATGTAACCCCATTTTTAAAAAGGGAGGGAGAGAGAAAACAGGGAATTACAGACCAGTTAGTCTAACATCGGTAGTGGGGAAACTGCTAGAGTCAGTTATTAAATATGGGATAGCAGCACATTGGAAAGTGGTGAAATCATTGGACAAAGTCAGATAGCAAAATATTTATTATATGGGATGCAGTATAAGTGTGGTAATTGTGGGGTACTGAAGGCTCAGTTATCCACTTTGGTGGCAAAACAGGGGGGAGGGCACTATTATTGATATTGAATGGTGAAAAACCTATTATTTGATTAGAATTAGAAAAGGGGAGATGCAGCGAGACCTGGGTGTCATGGTACACCAGTAATTGAAAGTAGGCATGCAGGTGCAGCAGGCTGTGAAGAAAGCGAATGGTATGTTGGCATTCATAGCAAAAGGATTTGAGTACAAGAGCAGGGAGGTACTACTGCAGTTGTACAGGTTCTTGGTGAGACCACACCTGGCGTATTGTGTACAGTTTTGGTCTCCAAATCTGAGGAAAGACATTCTTGCCATAGAGGGAGTACAGAAAAAGTTCACCAGACTGATTCCTGGGATGTCAGGACTTTCATATGAAGAAAGACTGGATAGACTTGGCTTGTACTCGCTAGAACAGAAGATTGAGGGGGGATCTTATCGAAACTTACAAAATTCTTAAGGGGTTGGACAGACTAGATGCAGGAAGATTGTTCCCGATGTTGGGGAAGTCCAGGACAAGGGGTAACAGTTTAAGGATAAGGAGGAAATCGTTTAGGACCGAGATGAGAAAAACATTTTTCACACAGAGAGTGGTGAATCTCTGGAATTCCCTGCCACAGAAGGCAGTTGAGGCCAGTTCATTGGCTATATTTAAGAGGGAGTTAGATGTGGCCCTTGTGGGTAAAGGGATTTGGGGGTATGGAGAGAAGGCAGGTACAAGATACTGAGTTGGATGATCAGCCATGGTGGTGCAGGCTCGAAAGGCCAAATGGCCTATTCCTGCACCTATTTTCTATGTTTCTATGTTACCTCCTCTGGCAGCTTGTTCCATACACCCATCACACTTTGGGTGAAAAAGTTACCCCTCACATTCCTATTCAATCTTTCCCCTTCACCTTAAACCTATGTCCTCTGGTCCTCAATTCACCAACTCCGGGCAAGAGACTGTGCGTCTACCCGATCTATTCTTTTGATGATTTTATACACCTCTACAAGAACACCCCTCATCGAAATGCTGGAACTAAATCTGTCAAAACCTGGGACTCCCTTCTTAATAGCATTCTCGGAGTCCATTCAATAGGACAGCTACAGTTCAAGAAGCCAGCTCACTACCACTTTCTCAAAGACAATTAATGACAGGCCAATGTTGTCCAAAAATAAATTACCCATATTATTAGTTACAATGAGTTAGGGGATATTTGCCCACTTTGGGATTGAGTGTCTTTAAGGAGAATCTTAACAAGGAGAAATTACTTCCATGCTGGAGTAAAATGTACGAGAGAAAATAGTAAGATTGATACTAATACTTACCTCAAAATATTTAGTTTAATTTGATCGTTATTTCATGAGGAGTTACGATGAGGGATTACGTGAAGAACCCGCCTCACGCTGGCAACGGCATACTTCAAAGCAGCGGCATGAAAAACACAGAACACCAAAAGCCGGAGTAACATAGTAAGGCTCATAAAAGACTTAGAACTACCATTTGATCATTTATTTTATGAGGGTGGGAGCGGAGGGCACGTAATCCCTCATCGTAACTCCTCATGAAATAACGATCAAACTCTTCGAACTGGTAAGTTCTTGTTTATAATCTTACTATTTTACTTCGGAGTCACGTGAGTGACTTACGTGAAGATTTTTAAAAAGCTTTCTGTGTTTTTTATGTCGTAGAATTCAATCCGTACGACAGTCCGGCTAAGTAAACACATACATGAGAAACCAGACTAATGTTAGATCATTTCACAATTAACTTTTTAATGGTTTTAAAGAGACCATATAATAACCCTCCTTATATCTGAGGAAAAATGATGATACAAGTGATAAAAGATAGAAGTGACTACACCCCATAGATTATAGCAATTAATAGTAACCAAAACAGGTGATTATAGTGCTCCCAACACCGCGTGTCCAAGCTTGTCATATTGTGAACAGGTTTATTGTAGAAACTTTGAAAAAGTTTCTTCTTTACTCCACCCTGCGGACTTTTAAAATATGCTCGAGAGGTACGTTCCGCCCCTTCGATCCGGCGGCACGTAGCTGCCGCCCTGGGTGGAGGTGAGATTTTGAACACATCAGTGTCTACTCCCGCTAAACCAACACCTGTTTTCAACCATTTTTGCTGCGTGTGAGATAGTTTGAACTGAAGCTTTTGTGTAGGTTTTTTGTGCGTAAACCATTAACGCTTTTTATTTCCTTCTAAGGGTGTCAGTAACTTTAATATATTCGTTTCAAATGTTTAAACACACACAAAGTAGGATCAATATGATAAGCTTGAAAGGTTACCTTTGTTCCAGATACACCCTGGTTCTGCTTTGTTTGATCAACTCGTAAACATAGAACACAACATTATCTGTAGTCAGTGCATACAGTCTAAACGCAACATTTGTAAAGTTTGCACCCTCTTTGAGCTGAGACCAGTGACATTAACATGACCTAATTTCAATGTCAATCTTTCCAATGTCAACCCTTCAATTGGAGTCCCATTGTCTAAGTAGCGGAAGGACAATGCTCTACATCCCAAATCTCTGTGTATTTGGTTTGGGTGGATTAATATTAAAGATTCCTTTCCTGAATCTAGAGATTATGGATGCTACCCAATTGATCTCTGATCAGTCATAATCCCTAAATTAGGACGACAAGGCACTGCGTGCAGTGTTAATGGCACTGTAACTTAAATGTTGCTGAAAATGCAAATTGGCAAGGAATTCCAAAACATTTGCAATATTTACAGTATCATAAGAAAAATATTTGACTGTGTGCAAAAGTCTTCACCATTTCTTAATATGTGTCATATTATTGCTTTTGTGTGCTATTGCGCCATGATGCAACCATAACTTCCATAGTTTGGTCCGACAATCCCCAGCTCTTCTGTAGTGGTCTGGTCAAAACCTGCAGATTACAAATTCATATAAGCATAAATCACAATGGGTAAATCTCTTTAGTTACCGGATTAGTCAAGATATCACTACAGTTAGGAATCGACATATATGGTTCTTTAATCATATTCAGCATTACTGGGAACCAAGGTTGAGTGGCCAATTTTGGAACTACCCAACAATCCAGAAAGCAGAATCTTGTTCTATCTTCTTCAGGCATCTCTGAATCAAAGCAAATGGTGGAAAAGCATAAAAGAACATCTTTCCCCAAGTGTAATGAAAAAGCATCTACTGCTACTGCATCTTGGATCGTGTTCCCAAGACACATAAGTAGGCAACTGATGATTAAGCCTAGATGCAAACAAATCTATTTCTGGCAAACCCCAAATTGGTTTACAATATTCTTAAATATTGCTGGCTTAAGCATCCATTCCGTATTATCTTTAAAAATCCTGGACCTTTCATCTGCTACCACATTGGTCCTTACCATGGAATGTAGCTTGCTGAAATCCATATTTGGCGACCAATACACCATTGCCATATCTCATTGGCCAGACATATCACATGATACTGACCTAACTCCCCCCATGTGATTAATGTATGCAACAGCCGTTTTATTGTCTAACTGTATTAACACAAGTAGACCTTGTTTAGGCACAACAATATGCTTTAAGTCCATAAAAAGCACCCAATAACTCCAAATAGTTAATACCATAAACTTGAAGAAACGCTTCTTCTTGAGCTTTCCATCTACCTCCACAACTGGAGGACGAATCTGTAGCCCCCCATCCCGAGAGCACTAGCATCCGTTTGTAAAACTATTTCAGGTTGTTTAATCATGATATTCTTAGCAGCTTGTGGTACATTTTCAACCCACCATTGTAATTCCCAACACGGCTTCTTTTGTTAATTGCATAGGCCTGTCAAAGTGACCTGCCTTCTCTTTAAGAGCCCTTATTTTGTCCCTTTGAAGATTTTGATAATGTAATGGACCAAATTCCACTGCCGGAAATGCTGCTACCAGTTTCCCAATGGTTTTCGCCACTTCTCGGATGGAGGGATAAGGTTTGTTTGTGAATGATGGTAATTACAAGTCATCAAGATGTCATTGGCCTTCTCTGTTGGCAAAGTAACTAACATAGTCACTGAGTTAATTACAAACCCCAAAAGTTAATTGATTGTGCTGGCTGCAGCTGGGACTTAAATTGGATGAGTCAAAAACCCTAGCTTTTCAAACAAAGCTTTAGTAACTGAAACTGAGTGCTCAGCTGACTCTTTGAGTATCACTAATGATCAGAATATCATCCAGATAAGCCATAAACAATGTGTTTATGTGCTCTTAATTGGGCTAAAACTGGTTTCAACAGTTTTGTAAAGAGTCTAGGAGCCGAACTCAATCCATTTGGTAAAGCTTTAAAACTGCCATAATTGTCCCAGCCAATTAAATTTTAAATACCTCCTGAAAGCATTGATGAATTGCTACAGAATAATAGGCATCCTTCAAATCAATCTTAGCCATATAACACCCTGCTGAGATAAGATATTTTGCAGTACTGAATGTCTCCATCTTAAAATGTTTGTATTCTACAAACTTATTCAGATCTGTAAGTCCAGAATGATTCTGCAACCACCATCTTTTTTATCTCTTCGAAATATATTAGAGACAAATTGATGCTTATGTTCATAAGTCTTTTCAATTACGCCTTTTCCAGATAATTTGTCAATTATCCACATTAATCTCCATTCTTTCCCTCTGCAGAGAAAACACATAAGCATAAGCAGGTCTATTCTGTACAGGAGGATTAACCCCTTCTTTAAAAATAATAATGGCTCCCGAAACTGCTTGTAAATACATATCGATCAGAAGTAATGGTTAAGCCAGGCATTATAAAAATTTTTGCAATCTCCCTCCAACTGGAGAGTCATCCACCGTTTCTTTAAGTATATAAGTCTTTAATACCTCTCGTTTGAGCGTGGTGGTCTCCTTCTTCCCGAATACAGGGAAGCACTTGCCTGCACAGCACAATAGTATTTTCGTGACAAACTTCTGCTTCTATAACGGAAATCGAAACCCCTTCGGGTCGAAAAACCCCTTCTTTGTCCAAAAACAAAAGGTTTAACATTGCTAAAAATATTTTAGCTTCTTCATCCAACTCTTTCAGCTGTTTCGGCAGATTTTCTCCAAACAAATACCCAGGAGCTTGAACTCCACTTTTTCTTGACACAGGCTTGCAAATCTAGGGTGAAATATGGGCCGAATCGCCATTTTCCTCATGCAATTAATTTCATAGAAATGAATTACATAATAAGCCCAAAGTATCCTTTTGAATCTTTTCCATTTCCAGATTCTCCATTTGCCTGCCATAGGCCGTAATGGCAGCAGAAATTAATTTGAGCACCTTTTGAAACTTCACTTCTAGGCTCTCATTACTTGGAGTCATAGACGTCCATATCATCGGATTCACCGTAGGTACTTCCAATGAGGCACAATTTTCTTGGAGCTTTATATAATTCTGATGTTTCATTCATCACAGAATTGTGAAGTTGGTGAGATACCATATAATTTATGTTTGCAGCTAGGATTTCTTCCATAGCCTCACCACTTCCTTCAGGTATAGCAAAATCTTGTGCTATCCCAGGCACTTTAGGCCTTTTCTTTTTACTTTGTGGTGTGCTTTCAAAAAGCCATATAGCCACCAGCAGGGTCTGCCTTCTGCAGCCCTAAATCAATTGGGATATCATCCCATGAGACTTCTTCCAGCCCAAATCCTGGGTCCGGAGTATCATATTCCCAACTTGGCCCACAGGCCATATTCATCATATTCAAAAACCTTCAGGGATTTTTTGGGATTCATCTGGGTACTCTGACCCTTGTCTCATTATTGTTTCGAGAACTTTCTCCATATGCTCCATTTTTAGCCACATAGTTTTATTGTCTGGAGGTCTTTCAATATCAGAGTCATCAGAAACCACGGGCCTATCTCAGATTTCTTTTTGCATTTCTTAGGAACATTTTCCTCCGTGGTTATTATTTCTGGAGAATCTGGAAACTCACTATCGGGTAAATCGGCGGCCAACGGTATCGGAACCGGGTCCGCACTAACTTCGCGTCCCGTATTTTTACTTTCACCCCGGGAACATCTTTTTGCCCGCGAAAACTTCTTTCCCGATTTCTCCATTTTTCTTTAATAATCAGTGCTCAATCAGCACGTTAACGTGGCTCTAAATTTTACTTTTGGTTTCGTTTGCTGGAGCCACCCAGCGTAACCTAAAAAACGCCCCGGTCTAACTGCACTTACCTGCGGGCCGTTCCGACCGCTGCCGAGGAGCTGCTCCTTACTGCAGCTCCTCCTCGCGCCGTCAGCGTTGACGTCATGCCGTTGCCAGCGTGAGGCGGGTTCTTCACGTAGTCACTCACGTGACTCCGAAGTAAAATTGATACTAATTACACTTACCTCAAAATATTTAGTTTAATTTGATCCATTTGCATATTAGTGTGTATGAATATCATGCTCATTCCCATTTAGTGAATTTCTGTCCTTGGATAAGTTTAAAATGCCATACAATATAGAATACAAAGAATTGGGTTGCATGCCAGGCAGGCTGAATGGTAAACAAACTAGCACAGACATCCATCCATGTGTAATCTGCACTGGAAGAAATATTAAATTAAAAATGCAGCTTGATAGGTTGCAGCATGGAGATATCATAAAGGAAATAGATGAACTGGTGTTGATAAATCCATTATTAGTTGTTGACAAAATAAATGTTAAGCTGGTCTATCTGACAGAAACAGCTTTCTGTCTTGGGTTAAAAAGTAGAGGTTGTGATGAATCAGCGCTTGGTCACAAATCAGACAGAAAGAAAGGTTACAATCATAACATCCATGACTCGGGCATGATGCAGGCAGTGATAAGGGCTATTTAGGGCAAGAGCTGGATTTGCAAGATGCCTGCTCCATTAAATCAATGATTGAGATGTGGGGTGAGCTTTGAGCTGTTCAAGCCTGCAGTTTAAAGCCAATCATCGGTCATGGAACACTCCCAAGAGCATCTCTGGGATGGCCTGGGAAATGTGTTTATTTCACCCTTCATTTACCAACTAGCCCATTAGATAGAGGTCGGGAAAAAGGTTTTGGAGAATCTCCTCTGCTTGATTGAGGCTTTACGTGTTGGTGACCCCCCCCCCCCATTACCTCAGATGAGTGAGAGTCAGTAGAACGGACCCACGACATATCTGTCACCATGAGCTACAGTAAGAGTTTTCCAATGTTATCTATGAGATCCAGGACCCAGCTGCTTACTTTGAGGACGTTTACAAATAATAATGTAGAAAACCAGGAACTGCAGATGCTAGTTTACACAAGAGGACACAGAGTGCTGGAGTAACTCATTGGGTCAGGCAACACCCTTGGAGAAAATGGATAGGTGATGTTTCAGTTCGGGACCCTCTGAAGGGACTTCTTCAGAGGGTCCCAACCCGAAACGTCGCCTATCCATATTCTCCAGAGATGCTGTCTGACTTGTTGAGTTACTCCAGCAATTTGTGTCATTCTGTTGATAAGTAACCTGCCTTGACATATTATTGCCATTCAAATGCATTGCTGCCACATTAATACATTATGATTGCAAAAAGGGTAGAAACTGGTTAAACTCTTGCCTCCTGAAGTCAATCAAAATTAATTTAACTTTCAACTGGACTGTTGCTTCATAGCTGAGTAAAGCTTAAGATGTCTTTTAATTAATTTGATCACCCTCAAGAATAACGTTTTTCCTACTGGTGTTTACATGAATTTATATTCTGGATTAAGATGTCACTTTTTATTTTTTTACTTTTCCCTCCAATAAAAAACTATTAATTAAAACAAAAAGATGTCACTGACGTGATGCCAGTAAACACTACGAATTTGTATTGCTAGGCGTTGGTTCATAGACAAGTTCACGTGAATCCATTCATTTGCTGTTCAAAGACTGGAACACAAGATTGCTCATACTGGAACCCGGTCAATGTGGACGGAGCGGTTTATGGGCTGCTGCATCCGTAAGGATTGTCGACCTCTCACTATATTCATTGCATGTTTTTCCTGGGATTCTCAGTTGCCCAATGGTACTTGATTGCCACATGTACCGAGGTACAGTGAAATCCGTTTTTTTTTCATGCAGTTCAGTAAAACTATTACTATACATGAGCACAATCTCAGTTAAGTGCAGCGTATAGGAATAGTACATTGAGACAGTATAAGAGTCGCCATGTTTTGGTACCATTTTTCAAGATTCAAGTCTAATAGTTGATATTAATGTAGAGTTCCATTGTCCTGGCAGCATTGCAGAGTTAACCTGACAAAGCAAAGTTGTTGGTGCCCTCCACTGCTGCCCCACCGCTGCATGCCACTGCAGGTTGCATCCTATTTATGCGTTCAGCCTTTTGGTACCTGATTCATTTGAGCCCCAGGCTGCTACAGAGCCTCCAGCGGCCTAATTTTTTGTCTCCTCAATCCGGATGCATTGACCCACGAATCTTTGCCTCTCACTTCACCCTACCACCGCACTGTCCTCATGCCCCGGGAGCATCTCCTGCAGCTGACCTCATCGGTAAGACCCCACTCAGTTCACCTTTGTCACCCTGCATCCGCCGTTACCATCTTGAATCTAACATTTGTGGTTAACCAGCTCTGGAGACCAGTTGCTCTGGAGACCAGTCGCTCTCTCTTCACCAGCCCTCGGGTACGAACTAGACTCTGCAGCTTGCTCTTGGGGTCAGGTTTCCCGACTCCCTAGCGGCAAACCAGGTCTGCTGCCAGGGAAAGGCACAGCACAACTCCATTGCCTCAGTGAGGCCTCGCGCACATTAGAGAAACATTATTTCGCCTAGGGAACCTCTTTGCCTGCGATCATCTGTTGCCGGCCCAAACTTCAAACTTCAAGCCTTACAGTGCCAGTGACCCAGGTTCGATCTTGACTGTGGGTGCTTTCTGTACGGAATTTGTACATTCTCCCCATGATCGCATAGGTTTTCCCCGGATGCTCCAGTTTCCTCTCACACTCCAAAGACGTTCAAGTTTGTAGGTTAATCGGCTTCGGTGAAGATAGTAAATTGCCCTAGTGTCGAGGATAGTGTATGCTCTGTAACAATATGGTTTGGCCACTTTTGGAGTATATTTTGTTCTGGTTGCGCCATTATAGGAAGGATGTGGAGATTCTTGAGAGGGTGCAGAAGAGGTTTATCAGAATGATGATGCCGGAACTTGAGGGTATTGGATATAAGTACAGGTTGGGCAACCTTGGGATGTTTTCTCTAGAATGCCAGATGTTGAGGGAGACCTAATGGAAGTATATAAAAGTATGAGAGCCATAGATGGGGTAGACAGTCGGAACCTTTTTCACAAGGTGGAAATGCCAAAGACTAGAATGCAGAAGGTATGCGGGTCCAAGTTTAAAGGAGATGTGCAGAGCAAATATTTTACACAGAGAATGGTGGGTGCTCGGAACGTGATACCAGGGGTGGTGGTGGAGACAGATATCTTCTTCTTATCGTGTCCACATCACAAGATTAGAAATTGTTCAGCCAGAGCTGAACACACTTCTCGGCATCTGTATACAATGGTGTCTTGTGCTTCTTGTCCGTTGTGGTGGAAAGATTGGTGGAAACAGGGCCGTGACATGAACACTCTTTCCTTGACACCGAATCAGATATAATAGTGGTGTTTAAGAGGCTTTTAGATAGACACAGATATGATAGTGATGTTTATGAGGTGTTTGGATAGCTGCATGGTTACGTAGGGAATGGAGCATGCAGATCTTGTGCAAGCAGATGAGATCAGTTTGTCTTGGCATTATGTTCAGCACAGATAATTTGGGTCAAATTCATTTAATGCATTTTCTATGTTCTGTGTCATTCAATAATTGCTGGATAACTCTTCCAAATGCATGTCCTAGTCAAGTGGTGCATGCCGTACAACCCAACTGCTGCATCTAGCCTGCATGAGTTCTACCTGGCCTCCTTCTATGAGCTGTAGTCGCCTTATGCTTGCTTCCCCCTGTCTGCACTTACTTGGTGTCACTCTGTGCTGCCAGTTCCTTATCAGTGAGAGTCTGCCCGTGCAGTTCGGTAACCGTTCGGCAGCTGCTTAAACCATGGACCAAGCTTACCGGCTTTCAAAACACTCAAACAACTTGGGGTAGTTATGTATCCACTGGGTGGCGCTTCAATGACAGTCGCTCCTGCAGTCTATCTGTCCTTTTCGTCTTTCTTTTGTTATTTTTAGTGTTTAAAAGGTTTGTGTTAATGGTCTCTGGGCAGGGAAAACTTTTTACCTTGCCGGAGATGCAATTGTTTTCCGGATCGTATCTCCGGTCCATTTGCGGCCTAACATCGTGGAGCTGGAGGCCTTGCTCAGGACTGACTTTGAGCCCCACCGCGGGGTGTGGACTTACCATCGGAGCCAATTTCTTGCCTGAGATCGGCGCTCCAACCGCAGCCTGCGGACTTCAACATCAAAGAGCTCACAGTCTCGGGTTGAGACCGATGTCGGGAAGCTCCAAAAGCTGCACGATGTTCGACTATCCCCGACCAAGGATCAGATCACCCGGCGCGGGGGAGCTGAGATTTCCCCCTGATGCAGGAGCTTGATCGCCCTGACGAGGAGGCCCGCCGCCGGCTACAGAAGTAAGATCATCCCGTCAACGGAAGGTTAGAGGCCCCCGACCGCTGGGCGACAAAGAAGGGAGCGATTGAACATTTTTCACCTTCCATCACAGTGAGGAATGTGGAGGAGTCACTGTTTATGTTAAAATTTATTTTGTGTGTTTTGTTGCTTTTTATTGGTATGACTGTATGGCAAATCAAATTCCTCGTATGGTGCAAAACATACTTGGCTAATAAAGTATGATCATAATTATGATTAAATGCTTCTTCTTGAGCAAGTTGGAGTCAATTACCCAGATTCAAATTTAACCAATCACAGAAAATACAGATGATGCAAATACCACACGCTCATACAACTTGGTTTCCAATGCCATGCTTTGTTCTAAAGGTATTTGAGTTCTGATTGTTCTGTGATCTCTGCCCGCAAAGACCGCTAATCATTCCAAAGAACTCCTGCTCATCTCTCACACCAAGTTCTCAAGCCGCTACCTTTGATATCGAGTCATGGCAAATGCTGTTCAAAAGGAATTGAAATTCATCCAAGCCGAAGCTCCAGGCTTGATGCTGCATCTCGAGATGAGACGCCATCCATTCCTTTGCCTCCACTTGACTTGCTGAGTTCCTCCAACTGCTTGGTTTTTTTTTTCCCCAGTCTTTCCATGTCACATAGGGATGAGGACACATTTCCCAGTCACAATTTGCATATCTAAACTGTGATGTTCATAGCTCAGGATGTGAATAACTTTGAGCGTGGACTGGATTCAAGGATGAGATTGTCCCGGTGGGAAACATATCCCTACATTTTGATGATTTCACTGTTTTTTACACATTGAAAAGTATTTAAAATGCTTAATATGTGACCATATTTTGTTTTAAATAAAATAATGTAAATATCATATTTTGAAAGAATTTAAACATGTGGTTCAATTGACCTTTAAAAATATGTTATCGATAACAATTAAACACAATAAATCAGCTCAATTATTTAGAGAAGAAGCACATTTCCTGAAAGCTAGATATCTCCCGGCTTGTATCCTTGACTGGTGAAATTAATGGGTTTGCTGTACTAGCGTCTAGTCAATTGCTGGTTCAAGGAACAGATCTCTGACCATAACTGCTGGGAAGCTGCAGAATGAGGGAGGACAGCTGCAGCTGGACAGCTGTGAGCAATTGTTGGTTTGTTCAATACTTTGCATTAAACTGAGTCCTGAGCTGTCAAGTTATGCTGTGCCCCATTGTCCTAAAATATCCACACTTATACTTCCTCTCCCAATGATGGGACTATTCTCTCTAGAGAATGGTATATCTCTGTTTTGCCCCCCCCCCCCACCCCCCACATCAATTTCTCATGTGCCCCACCTGGACGCACCTATTTCTCCCCTCCCCCTCTACCACTACAATTGATTTCTCTAGATTCACAATTTGCAACTCTTCAAACCTTATATCTCACATCTTCAATCTTTTCAACTCTGGCCTTTGTCAAGCATCTGCCTATCACCCAGCCCCCCCCCCCCCCCCCCTCCCCCCGCCCAACCCCCGTAACCTGTATCCTTATTAACTGCCAGGTTTTGTCCCAACTCTCCTCTCATTATTAACCCCCACCACCAAAGCAGAAAGAAGAAAGGTCCCAACCCAAAACGTCATCCATCCATGCTCTCCAGAGATGCTGTCTGACCCATTGAGTTACTCTCACACATTGGGTCTATTTGTGTTACGTTGATCAATTTTGTTTAAGATTGATCTCCTTTGGTTGAATTCAGGATGATTTAGGTCGACTGTCAGGGCCAGATCTATTCATTTTTCATGGCAATTTTGGCAGCATTCATGTCTCCGCCACTATCAATTTTTACTACATATATAATGCACTTCTCTATACTAAATTGCATCTGGGAAGGTTTACCACGTTTCTTACTCAGATCAGAATTTTTTGCTTCTATGCTGCTATCCCCCAAATCCATTGGTCAGAAATCTAATTCTATGTACACATTCAACATGATGAATATCAAATTGAAACTGCGGCAGCCCCAACATTGATTAACAGCATATGACACTGTATGCTCTCAATCATGTTCTACCATTCCTTACTCAATGGGAATCCTCAGACTCCTTGCTTTAAAAACCTTAAACAATTTTCCTATTTGTCCTGAATAATCAATGGACAAAACTCCCAATGCTCCCAAGTTACAATATTACTGGAATTAATCAACTCCTAACATTTTGAAAACTGGCATGTCGTGATGTGCACTTATTGTCAATCATTTGCAAAGCATAATATTAAAGTGTCTTGTGTTTCTTTGTCAGTGAGAAAGAGCTGGCCAGGCAGATACGTGGAGCAATATGGCCAAGATTATACCAGCATATGGCAGGAGAGGGAGGAGATGGGGCATAAAATATCACAGTAGAAAGGTTATGCTAAAACTTTATAACACATCAGTTAGGCCATACCTATAGTGTATAGTGAAGTATACTGTATAGTGTACACCATAGAAAGATGGAATTGCAGTGAAGAAGATACAGAGGAGATTCAGTGGGATATGAGGAGAGTCTGGATAGGCTGGGTTTGCATTCTTTGGAGCTGAGAAAGGTAAGAGGCATAAAGAATTAAGGCCATACATAAAGTTGAAAGAAGAGGTGTCCAAAGTGAGTAGGTGTAGTTTTAGGGTAAGGAGCAAAATTGAGAGGGGATCTGAGGAAGAACATTTTCATGCAGAGGATGGTTAGAATCTCAAAATCACAGCCTCAATATGTGTTTTAAGAAAATATAAATATAAAAAATATAATTGCAAAATGGAATAGTCAGAGAGGGATGCAGCATGGAAACAGGCCTGGGCCTCTTAAATTTCATGCTGACCATAAGTCACCTATTTACAATCTGAAGAAGGGTCTCGGCCCGAAACGTCACCCATTCATTCTCTCCAGAGATGCTGCCTGTCCCGCTGAGTTATTCCAGGTTTTTGTGCCTACCCAGTTACACATTCATCTGTACACCAGTGGACAATTTAAATTGATCAATTAACCTGCCAATCGACACAGCTTTGGGATGTGGGAGGAAACCCGAGCATCTACAGGAACTAACAAGATCACAGGAAGAACACGTAAACTAGACACAAAAAGTATCCTCAAAGCAGCAGTAGGTTCTAACAGTCAAAATTAATTGTCCCAACGTGTAGAGTTAAATGTCCTCCTTCCTGAAACTTTCTGCAGCCATCTTCTGGAAAATGGACAGAATATGATCCAGCATCTAGATCCCATCTATTAATCTAAAATGCTTTTAAGAGAAAGACATTGACAATATTTGATGCTTAGTTTGAGAACTATATTGATTACTGAAAAGCTCGGAATATTTACTGTTGGGGCTGACAATTATAAACAAAGAGAACATGTTGACTTCTAAAGATGAATTTTGATACATCCAAAAACACAATGCTTTCTGTGATGTTTGTTTGATATTTCTCTGTCAGGTTCTGTGTAAATTTGGGTATTTCTGAAACATGTGTGATCTATGTGCATTTTTTCATCTCTGTAATATGTACCCAGATAAATCAAATAATATGGATGTTTTAATGTAAATGAATTTGGCCTGCCTCTCATCTCAGGTTTCTTTAGTAACCGAACGCAGTCTTGTTGGCAGCAGTGATAAAGACTATAAATACAAAATAAGCAATAGGTGACACAATTAAAGCTATATTTCACACTAGATTATTTATTTCTCAGCTGAATATATGAAATCTCATCACACTATATCAGTTTTAGTGGAAAAGACATCAAACAACCAGAGATGAGCCTAGCGTATCTGTCATATCAGAAATAATTGCATTATAATCCTACCACCCTCAACACTCAGTGCCAAATAAGCTTTAGGTGTTTTCTTTATGATTTTTTAAATCATTTCTTTCTTCTTGTTTACTTGTGCTGACTTCAAGAAAAGTGAAAATATATCAAAATCAATCTGTCATGAATGTATGCAAGGGATTTTCATGATTATGTTAAGTAATTCATTGTTTTAATTGTTATTGGTGCCTGCTTATATTTGAACATGGATGTGCTTCAGCCGAAATAGTCAGGATCCTAGAATCATAATTTTAAGAATAAGATTAAATGAGAACTTACCAGTTTGAAGTTTGATCTTGATTTTATGAGGAATTACGATGACCTTAGTAATATGAGGGTTGGGAGCGGTGGGCACGTAATTGCTCATTGTAACTCCTCATAAAATCAATATCAAACTTCAAACTGGTAAGTTCTCGTTTAATCTTAGTATTTTACTTCGGAGTCACGTGAGTGACTACGTGAAGATTTCAAAGCTCTGTGATTTCACACTGGTTCGAATCCGGGCGTCACCCACTGAATGGATTGACCATGGATGAGTGAGAAAAAATGTTGAAGTATTCAGACACAACATAGTTAGGTAACAAAACTAATGCTTTAATGCAAAACAAAAACAATAGTGACCCCGCTCAACCTGGGGGGAAACTATAAACAGAATTCAAAATGGTACATGCAAACACCCCTGGTCCAGCAATGGGTTTGTTATAAAACCGGCGGAACATCCTTTCATTGGCCCATCCTGCCGCCGCTAGGATGCTGTCGAGGGGCACGTCCATAGCCCTTGCTGCCGACGTTGATGTTGCCCTGGTGGAGTGAGATTTGTAAATGTCAGTATCCTGCAAGTGCCAGTACCTCTTTTAGCCATCTGGAAATGGTTTGTGTTGACAGCCTATGGTGTGGCTTTTTGTGGCTGATTAGGACAGCTGACTCTGAGGCTCCTGGTGACTGTAATATACTGATGCAAGTGATCTACCACACATAGTCGAGGATCTTCGGGGTATGCCAAGAACTCAGCCCTGCTCTGTTTTACCAAATCATAAATGACAAAAGTTATGGTGTTGGCAGTGTCGTGCATGTTGTCGAGTCACAGTTTGTGCAGCGTCACAACTCGCTGCGCCGTAATGAGCGCCATTAGCATGACCACCTTGAGGGTGAGCTTGTGTAAGGATAACCATATAACCATATAACAATTACAGCACGGAAACAGGCCCTCTCGGCCCTTCCAGTCCGTGCCGACCATTTTTTTAATCCTAGTCCCATCTACCTGCACTCAGACCATACCCCTCCATTCCCTTCACGTCCATATACCTATCCACTTTACTCTTAAATGTTAAAATCAATCCTGCCTCCACCACTTCTGCTGGAAGCTCATTCCACACAGCCACCACCCTCTGAGTAAAGAAGTTCCCCCTCACGTTACCCCGAAACCTCTGTCCCTTAATTCTCATGTCATGCCCTCTTGTTTGAATCTTCCCTACCCTCAATGGGAAAAACGTATCCACGTCAACTCTGTCTATCCCTTTCATCATTTTAAAGACCTCAATCAAGTCCCCCCTTAACCTTCTGCGCTCCAAAGAATAAAGACCTAACTTGTTCAACCTTTCTCTGTAACATAGTTGCTGGAACCCTGGCAACATTCTAGTAAATCTCCTCTGTACTCTCTCTATTTTGTTGACATCCTTCCTATAACTAGGCGACCAAAATTGTACACCATACTCCAGAATTGGTCTTACCAATGCCTTGTACAATTTTAACATTACTTCCCTACTCCTATATTCAATGCTCTGATTTATAAAGGCCAGCACACCAAAGGCTTTCTTTACCACCCTATCTACATGCGATTCCACTTTCAGGCAACTATGCACAGTTATTCCTAGATCCATCTGTTCCACAGCATTCCTCAATTCCCTACCATTTACCATGTACGTCCTATTTTGATTTGTCCTGCCAAGATGTAGCACTTCACACTTATCAGCATTAAACTCCATCTGCCATCTTTCAGCCCACTTTTCCAAATGGCCCAAATCTCTCTGTAGACTTTGAAAATCTACTTCATTATCCACAACACCACCTATCTTAGTATCATCTGCATACTTACTTATCCAATTTTCCACCCCATCATCCAGATCATTGATGTACATGACAAACAACAGTGGACCCAACACAGATCCCTGAGGCACCCCACTGGTCACCGGCTTCCAACCTGACAAACAGCCATCCACCATTACTCTCTGACATCTCCCATTCAGCCACTGTTGAATCCATCTTGCTACTCCGCCATTAACACCCAAAGATTGAACCTTCTTAACCAACCTTCCATGGGGAACCTTGTCAAAGGCCTTACTGAAATCCATATAGACAACATCCGCTGCTTTACCCTCATCAATTTCCCTAGTTACCGCTTCAAAAAATTCAAGAAGGTTTCTCAAACATGACTTTCCAGGCACAAATCCATGTTGACTGTTCCTGATCAGACCCTGTTTATCCAGATGCTTATATATATTATCTCTAAGTATCCTTTCCATTAATTTGCCCACCACTGACGTCAAACTAATAGGTCTATAATTGCTAGGTTTA
The DNA here is from genome assembly GCA_035221665.1 of Okamejei kenojei. Classification (NCBI taxonomy): domain Eukaryota; kingdom Metazoa; phylum Chordata; class Chondrichthyes; order Rajiformes; family Rajidae; genus Okamejei; species Okamejei kenojei. The sequence continues at coordinate 115,881,932 of CM069131.1, read as the reverse complement.
TTCTTTGAACCCTTTTTAAACAATGGAACAAAATGCGCAGTACGCCAATCCTCCGGCACTATTCCCGTTTCTAATGACATTTGAAATATTTCTGTCATAGCTCCTGCTATTTCTACACTAACTTCCCTCAATGTCCTAGGGAATATCCTGTCTGGACCTCGAGACTTATCCACTTTTATATTTTTCAAAAGTGTCAGTAATTCCTCCTCTTTGAATCTCATAGTTTCCGTAGCTATACTTTTTCCCCTTAACTCACAGAGTTCAATATTCTTCTCCTTGGTGAATACCGAAGAAAATAAATTGTTCAATATCTCCCCCATCTCTTTTGGCTCTGCAGATAGCTGTCCATTTCTGGTTCTCTAATGGTCCAATTTTATCCCTCGTTATCCTTTTGCTATTAAGATAGTATGGTGGCTGGACCCCACTGACGGAGTAGTGTTAGCACCACGCTAACATCCCATGTGTTGGTATATCGTGGCCTGGGGGGTGTAGTGTTATATATGCCGTTCATGAATCTGGTAATAAGGGGATGCTTTCCCACCAGTGGGGCCCCCGTTCCCAGTACTATATATGAGGACAGTGCACTCCTGGCACTGTTGATGGCACTGAAGCCTAATTTCTGATCATGATATAAGGTAGATAGGAATTCTAATATGTCCGTGATGCCCACAGTGTCATATGTGATGTTGGATGCCCGGCAATATGTCTCACACTTTTTGATGTGGGAGACAGACTGCTTTTGTGTGCTGTCCCTCCAGGCCGCTGTTATTCCATCCACCGTTCCATCAGCCAGTCCGAGTCCCAGGAAAGGTGTCCTCAGAATCTGCAAACCAACAAATTGATTCAGTCATGTAGCGGATGATGGGCCCCCCGTTACCGGGTGTACCAGCAGCTCCCTGCTGTTGCGGACAGCCATCATAGGCTGTGTCATGATTCCCAGGACAAGTGGGAACCAAGGTTGCGTAGGCCAATCTGGCACTACCAAAATGCCTGTGGCATTGTCGTGCTTTATTTTGTCCAAGCATCGGCTGATGAGGGAAAAGGGAGGGAAAACATACAAGAACATTCTTCCCCATTGCAGTGTGAAAGCATCGACTGCTACTGCCCCTGGGTCTGGCTCCCATGAGGCATATTTGGGTAACTGGTGATTCAACCTGGAGGCAAACAAATCAATATCCGTTGCGCCATATCGGTCAACAATGTCAGTAAACACTACATGATTCAACATCCATTCTGTGTTATCATTGCATTTCCGTGATCTAGTGTCCGCCACCATATTATATCTACCTGGCAGGTAGATAGCCGTGACCCAAATGTTCCTTGCAATACACCAATGCCAAAGGAGGTTTGCCAATTTATCACATGATACAGATTTTATTCCACCCATGTGATTGACATACGCCACCGCCGTGGTGTTGTCAATCTGAAGTTGTACATGCACATGATGCATATTGCTGCAATAAGCCTTTAAGCCATAGAGTGCTCCCAACAATTCTAAGTAGTTTATGCCATATTGCTGTAGGATTAAGGACTCCTGCACATTCCATCTGCCCCCGCAGCTGGAGCTGGTGTCTGTTGCCCCCCAGCCCAGGCCATTCGCATCGGTTTGTATTGTTACCGATGGTGTGTCAATTTGAATTTCCTTAGAACAGTGATGTACATTGGTGGCCCACCAGTGTAACTCCGCAATAGCGTCTGGTGGTAAGTGCATATGTTCCCCGAATTGTCTGTGTGAGCTTTGAGGGCCCGTTCCTTTGTTCTTTGTAAATTCTAGTAGTGCAAAGTTCCAAAGTGTACACCTGGAAAAGCTGCCACAAGCTAGCCAATTACGCTTGCTATATGTCTGATTGTTGGCCGCTGGTTAGCAATTAGCTTATTGCAGGCTTCCTTCAAGTCTGATTGCTTGCCATCTGGTAGAGTCACTGACATTTGATTTGAGTTGATTGTAAACCCTAGGTAATCAATTACCCTGATTGGAGTCAATTTAAACTGGATCGATTACAAATCCCAACCTCTCAAACATGAGTTTGGTAGCTGAAACAGATGCTATTGCTGATTCCTTTGTGTTGCCAATTATTAGAATGTCATCCAAATAATCCATCACAATGTGGTTCTTAGCTCATAGCAGTCCCAGAACTGGTTTTAGTAATTTTGTAAAAAGCCTGGGTGCTGAAGTCAGCCAATTTGGCAATGCCTTGAATTGCCACATCTGCCCCATCCAGTTAAATTTCAAATATCTCCTGTGTTCCTGGTACGGAGTAATAAGCATCTTTTAGATCAATGCAAGCCATATAACATCCTTTGGAGACCAGCTGGATAGCTGTCCATTTTAAAATGTTTATACTGCACATGGGTATTGAGTTCCGTCAAGGCTAGGATAATACGACTCCCTCCATCTTGCTTTTGCTTGGGAAATATATTTGATACAAATTGGTGTGATTTTGGACGAGACCTCTGAATCACCCCTTTTTCTCGCAAAGCCTGAATTTCAGCCTGTATCTCAAATCTTTCCTGTTGTGGGAACAGATATGTGCGATTTGGTACATTTTAAGTGGGTGATGATGAGCCAAGAAGGAACTCAATTTTAAACCCTTCTACACTGTGCAGTATGAACGGGTCTGCTAAAATCCATATCCATTAATTCAAAAAATGTTTTAGCCTCCCCCCAACTTGTAAGTTAGCGGTGTGTGATTTGTCCCACAAGGGACTAGAAAGTCCTACCTTAGGTGTTACACCCTGTGTGGTCCTGGCCTCCTGCCTCCCTCCTTGGGACTGCTGGACTCTGCCTCCTGTCCATGAGCCCCTAGGCTGGCTGCGCCTGTTGTGGAAGGTGGCATAGGGGTGGCCTCGTAGCGATGAGCCCCTGGGTGAAGTTGAGGCTCGGCTCATGAGGCGGAGAGTCTTGGCCTCGTCATCCAGCTCTTGTACCTGCTTCGGCAGGTCTGCCCCATACAAATAGTTGGCCGGTTGTACATTGCTGGCTTTGCACAGCACCGCAAACTTTGGGTTTAGTGCCAGCCGTATTGCACTCTTACGCAGACAGTTCTTCTCAAACAGGGCATTGCAGAGGAGCCCCAATGC
>CM069131.1:115167522-115278351 GCA_035221665.1 Okamejei kenojei | reverse complement strand
GAGTGAGCAAAAACCAACCTCACCAGCACTTCAAGCAGGAGGGCGGCGGGCCAAGCAAACAATCCAATTCTCACAGCTCTTCCACAGCAGGGAGGAGAGGCAGCAAATCCCAAAAACTAACCGCACTTCAAGCAGGGGGGCGGGCAGTAATCCAATCTCACAACACTTCAAGCAGAAGGCAGGCAGTAAATTCCAATCCCACAGCACTTCAAACATACGGCGGGGAGCAAATCCCTCACGGCCAATTCAACGCAGAGGGCGGGGCAGCCACCCCCCCCCCATCTCACAGCACTTCAAACGCAGAGGGTTCAGGCAGCAATCCAATCTCACAGCACTTTCAAGCAGAGGGCAGCAGTGCCCAAATCTCAGAGTGCGGGCAAGGCAGCAAATGCATTCTCACAGCATTTCAAGCAGAGTGCGGGCCAGGCAGCAAATCCGATCTCACAGCACTTCAAGCAGAATGCGGGCCTGGCAGCAAATCTGATCTCACAGCACTTCACAGGGCGGGCAGCAAATCCAATCCCACAGCACTTCAAGCAGAGGGCAGGCAGCAAATGCAATCTCACAGCACTTCAATCAGAGGGCAAGCAGCAAATCCAATCTCACAGCACTTAATGCAGAGGACGGGCACCAAATGCAGAGGACGGGCAGCAAATGCATTCTCACAGCACTTCAAGCAGAGTGCGGGCTAGGCAGCAAATCCGGTCTCACAGCACTTCAAGCAGAGTGAGGGCCTGGCAGCAAATTTGGGATCTCACAGCCACATCAAGCAGAGTGCGGGCTTAGGCAGGGAAATCCGATCTCACAGCACATCAAGCACAGGGCGGGCAGCAAATCCAATCTCACAGCACTTCAAGCAGGGGGCGGGCAGCAAATCCAATCTCCCCACAACACTTCAAGCAGGAGGACAGGCAGTAAATCCTACCCCACAGCACTTCCAAACAGAGGGCGGGGAGCAAAAACCAACCCTCAAGCACTTCAAAGCAGAGGGGGGTAGCAAATCCAATCTCACAGCACTTCAAGCAGAGGAAGAGGCAAGCAAATCCAACTAAACCGCACTTCAAGCAGAGGGGGCAGGGCACAAATCCAATTCTCACGCACTTCAAGCAGAGACCAGACAGTAAAATCCAATCTTCAGCCACTTCAAGCAGAGGGGCAGACGCCAAAATTCCATCTCACAGCACTTCTTGCAGAGAACGGGCACCCAAATGCAATTCACAGCCACTTCAAGCAGAGGGCAGGCAGCAAAATCCAGAGTGCGGGCAGGGCAGCAAATGGCCAATTCTCACAGCACTTCAACAGAGGAGAGGGCAGCAAAATCCAACCCTCACAAACACTTCAAAGCAGAGGGTAGGCACCAAAATCCAAATCTCACAGCGCCTTCAAGAAAGACGCAGACAGGTAAAATCCAATCCACAAGAGTTCAAACTGAGGGCGCGGAGCAATCAAACCCTCCCACAGCACTCCTCAAAGGAAGGAGGGGGGGAGCAAATTCAATCCTCACAGCACATCAAGAAGAGTGGCGGGCTGGGCAGGGAAATCGAATCTCACAGCCATCAAGCAGGTAGGGCGGAAGCAGGCAAATCCCAATCTCACAGGGCATTTCAAGCAGGGGGCTGGGAAGCAACTCCAAATCTCACAGCACTTCAACAGGGGGGGCAGGCACCATAATCCCAAACTCACAAACACTTCAAGCAGTGGGCCAGACAGTAACATCCCAACTCTCTCAGCACTTCATGCAGAGGGCAAGACGCCAAATCCCCATCTCACAGCACTTCTTGCAGAGAAACAGGCAGTAAATCAGGTGTACAAAAAAAGGGGGTCTTGGTGAGGGGACCACACCTGGAGTAATTGCGTACAGTTTTGGTCTTCCGCATCTGGAGGAAGGACATTATTGCCATAGAGGGAAGTGCAGGAGAAAAAGTTCACCAGATGATTCCTGGGATGTCAGGGTGGACTTTCTTATGAAGACATAAAAAAAAGGACTGGATGGACTCGGTTTATACTCTCTGGAATTTAGGAGATTGAGCGGGGATCTTATAGAAACTTACCCAAAATTCCTTAGGGGTTGGACGGCTAGATGCAGGAAGATTGTTTCCCTGATGTTGGGGAAGTCCAGGACAAGGGATCAAGCTTAAGGATAAAGTGGGAAATCCTTTAAGACCGAGATGAGAAAAGACTTTTTTCACACAGAGAGTGGGTGGAGTTCTCTGGAACTCTCTGCCACAGAGGGTCGTTGGTGAGGCCAGTTCATTTGGCTATATTTAAGAGTGAGTTTGGATGTGGGCCCTTGTGGGCCTATAGGGATCAGAGGGTATTGGAGAGAAGAGAAGGCAGGTACGGGGATTTACTGAGTCGGATTTGATCAGCCCATGGATCATATTGAATGGCGGTGCCAGGCTCGAGGGCTGAATGGGCCTACTCCTGCACCTAATTTCTATGTTTCTCTGTTTCTAAAATCCAATCCCACAGCACTTCAAAACAGAGGGCGGGAGCAAATCCAAACCTCACCGCACTTCAAAGCAGAGGGCGGGGGAGCAAATCCCAATCCAAAGGGCCCATCAAGGAAGATTGCGGGCTAAGGCCGGAAAATCCGATCTTCCAGCAATCAAGCAGAGGGCGTGCCACGCCCCCCCCCCCCCCCCCCCCCCCCCCCCCTCCCCAATTCCAGCACTTCAAGCGCACATCTTGCGCCACCCCAGGGACCCACACCGCGCCAAGCCCCCAGGCCCCCCCCCCAGCCCAGGACCCCACCAGCACACCAGCCCAGGGGGCCATGCCCGCCCAGACCCCAGGCCCCAGGGGCCAGCACCCAGCCCCAGCCTCCCCCCCCCCAGAAGGCCACCCCCAGACCCCCCCAGGCCCACCCCCCCACCCCACCCAGACCCCCACACCACAGCCCCACCAGGGCCAGGACCAGCAAGACCTCCACCACCCCAGACCCCCCCCACCACCAGGGCCCAGGACCCCCAGGGGGCCCGCAAGCTCACCCCCCCCCCACAGCCAGCACACACCCCAGCAGCCCCCCCCCCCCAGCACCCAGCCAGGACAGCCCCCATGCCCAGCCAGCAGGACCAGGGACCACCCCCCCACCCCCCCACCCAGCCAGACACCCCCACACCCCCCCCACCCACAGAAGGCCAGCAGCCCCAGGCTCACCCCCCCCCACAGCCCTACCAGGGCAGGGCCCCCCCCCCCCCCCACCCCCCAGACCCCCAGGCAGGCCAGGACCCCCACCACCACCCACAGCCCCCTAGACAAGGGACAAGACCCCACTCCCCCAGCACAGGACCAGCAGCAGGGGGGGCCCCAGCCCAACCCCCCCCCACCCCAAAGACACAGCCCCACAGGGCCAGGCCCCCAGGGCCCCCAGACAGGCACCCACCCCCCCCCCCCCACCAGGACCCCCCACAGGAAAACCCACCCCAGCCAGGGGGCAGGCCCAGCCCCACCCAGACCACCCCCCCCCCCCCCACCACCCCCCACAGCACCCCCGCACACCCCCCCCACACCCCCCAGGCAGCCCCAGGCCAGGACACAGACACACCCAGCCCAGACCAGCCCCCCACCCTCCCCCCCCAGGACCCCACAGCCAAGCCCAGACCCAGCAGACCCAGCCCCCCAGGCAGGCTCACAGCCCAGACCCTGGCCCCCAGGCCAAGCAGCCCCCCCACAGGGCCACCAGGACCCCCCCCCCCACCGGCCAGACACCAGACCCACCCAGACCCCAGCAGCCCCAGCCCCAGCCCCAGGCAGCCCCCCCCCACCCCCAGCCACCAGCCCAGACAGCACCCTCCCCAGCCCAGACACCCCCCCCCAGACCCCAGCCAGACCAGGAAGGCCCCCCCAGACCCAGGCAGCCCCCCCACCCACCACCCAGGACCACCACACCCACCTCCCCACCACCACAGCACCCAAGCCCAGGCCCCCAGGCAACAGCAGCCCCCCAGGCCCCCCCCCACCCACCAGAGGGACCCCCCCCCCACCAGCACACCCCCCCCAGCACCAGACAGCCCCCAGGCCCACAGACAGGTGACAACAAATCCAATCTTCAGAACATTTCAAACAGAGGAGAGACAGCAGATCCAACCTAACAGCACTTCAAGCAATGTGCGGGCAGCAAATCCAATTCTCACAGCACTTCCAGCAGAGGGAGCAGGCAGTAAATCCAATCCCCTCCCGCCCCTTCACACAAAAAACAGAGGGCCGGAGAGCAAAAATCCACTCACAGACTTCAAGCAGAGGGCGGGGGCGCAAATCCAATCTCCACAGCACATCAAGAAGAGTGCGGCTAGCAGGGAAAAATCCATCTCACAGGCACTCAAGCAGGAGGGCCGCGCAGGCAAAATCCAATCTCACAGCCACTTCAAGCAGAGGGGCGGGGAGCAAAATCCAAATCTCCACAGCCACCATCAAGAAGAGTGCGGGGGCTTCGGGCAGGGACATCCGATCTCAAGCACATCAAGTCAGAGGGCGAAGCAGCAAATCCAATCTCAAGCCCTTCAAAGCAGGGCGGGCAGACAAACAACTCCAATCTCAAAACCATTTCAACCTCGGAGCCCCCCCCCCCCCCCCCCCCCCCCCCCCCCCCGAGGGGGACAGCACATCCAACCTACAAACAGCACTTCAAAGCAAAGGTGCGGGCAGCAAATCCAATCTCACAACACTTCAAGCAGAGAGCAGCGCAGTAAATCCAATCCCCACAGCCACTTCAAAAGAGGGCGGGGAGCAAATCCAACCTCACAGCACTTCAAGCAGAGGGCGGGGAGCAAATGCCAATCTCACAGCCAACATCAAGAGGGAGTGCGGGGGGCTAGGCAAGGAAAGGAAATCCGAATCTCACAGCACATCAAGCAGAGGGGCGAGCAGCAAATCCAATCTCCCAAGCACTTCAAAGCAGAGGAGGGAGGCAGCAAATCCCCAACCTAACAAGCACTTCAAGCGAGGGCAGGCACCAAATCCCCCATTCACAGCCTACAAGCAGAGAGCAGGACAGTAAAATCCCAATCTCTCAGCATCCTTCACGCAGAGGGCAGGACGCCCCACCTCCCCATCTCACAGCACTTCTTGCAGAGAACGGGCAGCCCCCCCCCCCCCCTGCAATTCACAACACTTGAAGAGAGGGCAGGCAGCAAATCCAGAGTGCGGGGCAAGGCAGCAAATGCAATCTCACAGCATACCTTCAAAACAGAGGAGGAGGCAGCAAAATCCAACCTCACAAAAACACTTCAAGGCAGAGGGTTAGGCACCTAATCCAATCTCCACAGCGCTTCAAGCCCTCGCGCCAGTCGTAAATCCCCCCCAATCCCAACAGCAGTTTCATTACTGAGGGCGCGGAGGCCAAATCCCAACCTCACAGCACTTCAAGCAGAGGGCGGGGAGCAAGGTCCAAATCTCACAGGCCACCAGCAAGAAGAGTGCGGGCCTAGGCAGGAAATCCGATCTCACAGCCACATCAAGCAAGGAGGGCTGAGAGCAGCAAATCAATCTCACAGCACTTCAAGCAGGGGGCCTGGAAGGCAAAAAACCAATCTCAACAGCACCTTCAAAAAGCAGGTGGGGCGGCAGGCACAAAATGTCCAACTCTCACAGCACTTCAAAGCAGAGAGGGAGAACGCAGACAGTAAAATCCCAATCTCTCAGCAACTTCAAGCAGAGGGCCAGGACGCCAAAAAAATCCCATTGGTCACAGCACCTTCTGCAGAGAAAACAGGCAAGTAAAGTAAATCCAATCCCACCAGCACTTTTCCAAAACAGGAGGGCCCGGGGGGGAGCAAAATCCAACCTCACAGCACCTTCAAGCAGAGGGCGGGGAACAAATCCCAATCTTCCACCCAAGCACCATTCAAGAAGAGTGCGGGCCCCCCTAGGGTAGGGAAATCGAATCTCACAGCACATCAAGCAGAGGGCGAGCAGCAAATCCAATCTCACAGCACTTCAAGCAGAGGGCAGATAACAAATCCAATCTCATAACATTTCAAACAGAGGAGAGACAGCAAATCCCAACCTCCTAAAACAGCACGTCAAGCAAGGTGTGCGGGCAAAGCAAAAGCTGAAAGCAAATCCAATCTCAACATCACTTCAAGCAGAGAGCAGGGCAAAAGTAGGTAAAGGTAAAGTAAAGGTAAATCCAAAAACAATCCCCCGCACTTCAAAAACAGAGGGCGGGGAGCAAATCCAACCTCACAGCACTTCAAGCAGAGGGCGGGGAGCAAATCCAATCTCACAGCACATCAAGAAGAGTGCGGGCTAGGCAGGAAATCCGATCTCACAGCACATCAAGCAGAGGGCGAGCGGCAAATCCAATCTCACAGCACTTCCAGCAGAGGGCAGACAACAAATCCAATCTCATAACATTTCAAACAGAGGAGAGACAGCAAATCCAACCTAACAGCACTTCAAGCAAGGTGCGGGCAGCAAATCCAATCTCACAACACTTCAAGCAGAGAGCAGGCAGTAAATCCAATCCCACAGCACTTCAAACAGAGGGCGGGGATCAAATCCAAACCTCCCCGCACTTCAAGCAGAGGGCGGGGAGAAGCAAATCCAATCTCACAGCAAATCACAAGCCAGAGTGCGGGGGCTAGGCAGGGGGGAAATCCGATCTCACAGCACATCAAGCAAGAGGGCAGGCAACAAATCCCAATCTCACAGCACTTCAAGGAGCAGGGGGGCGGGCAGCAAATCCAATCTCACAACAGACTTCAAGCAGAGCGCAAGGCAGTAAATCCAATCCCACAGCACTTCAACAGAGGGCGGGGTGCAAATCCAACCTCACAGCATTCAAGCAGTGGGTCGCGAGTATTCCCTCAAAAATCCAATCTCACAGCACTTCAAGCAGGAGGGCAGGCAGCAAATGCAATCTCACAGCACTTCAAAGCAGAGTGGGCGGCCCGGGGGCCAGGCAGCAAATCCGATCTCACAGACTTCAATCACAGTGCGGGCCTGGCAGCAAACCTGATCTCACAGCACATCAAGCAGGAGAGGAGTGCGAGCTAGGCAGGGAAATCCAGATCTCACAGCACTTTTAAGCAAGGGGGGCGGGCAGCAAATCCAACTCACAGCCCCACTTCAACAGAACGAGAGGCAGCAAATCCAACCTCACAAGCACTTCAAAGCAGAGGGCAGGCGCCAAATCCAATCTCACAGCACTTCAAAAGCAGAGAGCAGGACAGTAAATCCAATCCAACAGCAGTTAGTTCAAACTGAGGCGCGGAGGCAAATCCAACCTCACAGCACTTCAAGCAGAGGGCGCGGAGCAAAATCCCAAATCTCACAGTAAATCAAGAAGAGTGCGGGCTAGGCAGGGGAAAAAAAATCCGATCTCACAGCACATCAAGCAGAGGGCGAGCAGCCAAATCCAATCTCACAGCACTTCAAGTAGGGGGGCGGGGGGAAAGGCAAATCCAATCTCACAACACTTCAAGCAGAGAACAGGCACAGTAAAATCCCAATCTCACAGCACTTCTAACAGAGGGCGGGGAGCAACCTCACAGCACTTCAAGCAGAGGGGCGGGCAGCAAATGGAATCTCACAGCACTTCAAGCAGAGGGCAGGGCGCCAAAGTCCATCTCACAGCAACTTCAAGCCAGAGAGCAGACAGTAAATCCAAATCCAACAGCAGTTCAAACTGAGGCGCGCGGAGCAAATCCAACCTCACAGCACTTCAAGCAGAGGGCGCGCCGGGAGCAAATAATCCAATCTCACAGCACATCAAGAAGAGTGCGTGCTAGGCAGGAAATCCGATCTCACAGCACATCAAGCAGAGGGCGAGCAGCAAATCCAATCTCACAGCACTTCAAGTAGGGGGCGGGAAGCAAATCCAATCTCACAAACACTTCAAGCAGAGAAAACAGGCAGTAAAATCCAATCTCACAGCACTTCTAACAGAGAGCGGGGAGCAACCTCACAGCACTTCAAGCAGAGGGCGGGCAGCAAATCCAATCTCACAGCACTTCAAGCAGAGGGGGGCAGGCGCCCCAAAATCCAATCTCACAGCACTTCAAGCAGAGAGCAGGACAGGAAAAAATCCAATCCAAACAGCAGTTTCAAACTGAGGGCGGGGGGGAAGGCAAATCCAACCTCACAGCACTTCAAGCAGAGGCAGGCAGCCCCAAATTCAATCTCACAAGCACTTCAAAAAGCAGAGGGCAGGCAGCAAATCCAGAGTGCGGGCAAGGCAGCAAATGCAATCTCACAGCACTTCAAACAGGGAAGGGCGGGGAGGAAATTCCAACCTCACAGCACTTCTTCAAGCAGAGGGTTGTGTGGGGAAATCCAAAACTCACAGCACTTTCAAAAGTTGCAGAGAAACCAGGGTAAATCCAAATCCCCGGCACTTCCAAAACAAGACGGCGGGGGCGGGGGGAAGCAAATCCAAACCTCACAACACTTCAAGTAGAGAACAGGCAGTAAATCCAATCCCACAGCACTTCAACAGACGGCGGGGGAGCAATCCAAACCTCACAGCACTTCAAGCAGAGGGCAGGCAGCAAATCCAATCTCACAGCACTTCAAGCAGGGGGCGGGCAGCAAATCCAATCTCACAACACTTCCAGCAGAGAGCAGGCAGTAAATCCAATCCCACAGCACTTCAGACAGAGGGCGGGGAGCAAATGCAACCTCACAGCACTTCAAGCAGAGGGCAGGCAGCAAATCCAATCTCACAGCACTTCAAGCAGGGGGCGGGCAGCAAATTCAATCTGACAACACTTCAGCAGAGAGCAGGCAGTAAATCCAATCCCACAGCACTTCAAACATAGGGCGGAGAGCAAATCCCTCACAGCAATTCAAGCAGAGGGCGGGCAGCAAACCCAATCTCACAGCACTTCAAGCAGAGGGCAGGCAGCAAATCCAATCTCACAGCACTTCAAGCAGAGGGCAGGCAGCAAATCCAGAGTGCGGGCAAGGCAGCAAATGCATTCTCACAGCACTTCAAGCAGAGCGCGGGCTAGGCAGCAAATCCGGTCTCACAGCACATCAAGCAGAGTGCGGGCTAGGCAGGAAATCCGATCTCACAGCACATCAAGCACAGGGCGAGCAGGAAATCCGATCTCACAGCACCTCAAGCAGAGAGCAGGCAGTAAATCCAATCCTACAAGCACTTCAAACCAGAGGGCCGGGGAGCAAATCAAACCTCGGCAGCACTTCAAGCAGAGGGCGGGGAGCAAAATCCAATCTCACAAACACTTCAAGCAGAGAACAGGCAGTAAATCAAATCCCACAGCACTTCAAACAGAGGGCGGGGAGCAAATCCAGCCTCACAGCACTTTTTAAGCAAGAGGGCAGGCAGCAAATCCAAACTCACAGCACTTAATGCAGAGGACGGGCAGCCAATGCAGAGGACGGGCAGCAAATCCAACCTCACAGCACTTCAAGCAGAGGGCAGGCAGCAAAATCTAGAGTGCGGGGCAAGGCAGCAAATGCATTTCTCACAGCACTTCAAGCAGAGTGCGGGCCCTGGCAGCAAATCTGATCTCACAGCACATCAAGCAGAGTGCGGGCTAGGCAGGAAATCCGATCTCACAGCACATCAAGCAGAGGGCGTGCAGCAAATCCAATCTCACAGCACTTCAAGCAGAGGGCGGGGAGCAAATCCAACCTCACAGCACTTCAAGCAGAGGGCGGGCAGCAAATCCAATCTCACAGCACTTCAAGCAGAGGGCAGGCAGCAAATCCAATCTCACAGCACTTCAAGCAGAGGGCAGACAATCCAATCTCACAGCATTTCAAGCAGAGAGGCAGCAATCCAACCTATCAGGCACTTCAAGCAGGGTGCGGGGCAGGCAAATCCAATCTCCACAACACCTCAAGCGAGAGCAGGCAGTAAATCCAATCTACAGCACTTTAAACAGAGGGCGGGGAGCAAATCCAACCTCACAGCACTTCAAGCAGAGGGCGGGCAGCAAATCCAATCTCACAGCACTTCAAGCAGAGGGCAGACAACAAATCCAATTTCACAGCACTTCAAGCAGAGGAGAGGCAGGAAATCCAACCTACCAGTACTTCAAGCGCGTTGCGGGCAGCAAATCCAATGTCACAACACTTCAAGCAGAGAGCAGGCAGTAAATCCAATCCCACCGCACTTCAAACAGAGGCGGGGAGCAAATCCAATCTCTCAGCACTTCAAGCAGAGGGCAGACGCAAATCCAATCTCACAGCACTTCTTGCAGAGAACGGGCAGCAAATGCAATCTCACAGCACTTCAAGCAGAGGGCAGGCAGCAAATCCAGAGTGCGGGCAAGGCAGCAAATGCAATCTCACAGCACTTCAAACAGAGGGCGGGGAGCAAATCCAACCTCACAGCACTTCAAGCAGAGGGCGGGGAGCAAATCCAATCTCACAGCACATCAAGAAGAGTGCGGGCTTGGCAGGAAATCCGATCTCACAGCACTTCAAGCAGGGTGCGGGAAGCAAATCCAATCTCACAACACTTCAAGCAGAGAACTGCCAGTAAATCCAATCCCACAGCACTTCAAACAGACGGCGGGGAGCAAATCCAACCTCACAGCACTTCAAGCAGAGGGCGGGCAGCAAATCCAATCTCACAGCACTTCAAGCAGAGGGCAGGCAGCAAATCCAATCTCACAGCACTTCAAGCAGAGAGCAGACAGTAAATCCAATCCAACAGCAGTTCAAACTGAGGGCGCGGAGCAAATCCAACCTCACAGCACTTCAAGCAGAGGGCGCGGAGCAAATCCAATCTCACAGTAAATCAAGAAGAGTGCGGGCTAGGCAGGAAATCCGATCTCACAGCACATCAAGCAGAGGGCGAGCAGCAAATCCAATCTCACAGCACTTCAAGTAGGGGGCGGGAAGCAAATCCAATCTCACAACACTTCAAGCAGAGAACAGGCAGTAAATCCAATCTCACAGCACTTCTAACAGAGGGCGGGGAGCAACCTCACAGCACTTCAAGCAGAGGGCGGGCAGCAAATGGAATCTCACAGCACTTCAAGCAGAGGGCAGGCGCCAAATCCAATCTCACAGCACTTCAAGCAGAGAGCAGACAGTAAATCCAATCCAACAGCAGTTCAAACTGAGGGCGCGGAGCAACTCCAACCTCACAGCACTTCAAGCAGAGGGCGCGGAGCAAATCCAATCTCACAGCACATCAAGAAGAGTGCGTGCTAGGCAGGAAATCCGATCTCACAGCACATCAAGCAGAGGGCGAGCAGCAAATCCAATCTCACAGCACTTCAAGTAGGGGGCGGGAAGCAAATCCAATCTCACAACACTTCAAGCAGAGAACAGGCAGTAAATCCAATCTCACAGCACTTCTAACAGAGAGCGGGGAGCAACCTCACAGCACTTCAAGCAGAGGGCGGGCAGCAAATCCAATCTCACAGCACTTCAAGCAGAGGGCAGGCGCAAAATCCAATCTCACAGCACTTCAAGCAGAGAGCAGACAGGAAATCCAATCCAACAGCAGTTCAAACTGAGGGCGGGGAGCAAATCCAACCTCACAGCACTTCAAGCAGAGGGCAGGCAGCAAATTCAATCTCACAGCACTTCAAGCAGAGGGCAGGCAGCAAATCCAGAGTGCGGGCAAGGCAGCAAATGCAATCTCACAGCACTTCAAACAGAGGGCGGGGAGGAAATCCAACCTCACAGCACTTCAAGCAGAGGGCGGGGAGCAAATCCAATCTCACAGCACATCAAGAAGATTGCGGGCTTGGCAGGAAATCCCATCTCACAGCACATCAAGCAGAGGGCGAGCAGGAAATCCAATCTCACAGCACTTCAAGCAGGGGGTGGGAAGCAAATCCAATCTCACAACACTTCAAGTAGAGAACAGGCAGTAAATCCAATCCCACAGCACTTCAAACAGACGGCGGGGAGCAAATCCAACCTCACAGCACTTCAAGCAGAGGGCAGGCAGCAAATCCAATCTCACAGCACCAAGCAGGGGGTGGGCTGCAAATCCAATCTCACAACACTTCCAGCAGAGAGCAGGCAGTAAATCCAATCCCACCGCACTTCAAACAGAGGGCGGGGAGCAAATCCAACCTCACAGCACTTCAAGCAGAGGGCAGGCCGCAAATCCAATCTCACAGCACTTCAAGCAGAGGGCAGACAACAAATCCAATCTCACAGCACTTCAAGCAGAGGAGATGCAGCAAATCCAACCTAACAGCACTTCAAGCAGGGTGCGGGCAGCAAATCCAATCCCACAACACTTCAAGCAGAGAGCAGGCAGTAAATCCAATCCCACAGCACTTCAAACATAGGGCGGGGAGCAAATCCCTCACAGCAATTCAAGCAGAGGGCGGGCAGCAAACCCAATCTCACAGCACTTGAAGCAGAGGGCAGGCAGCAAATCCAATCTCACAGCACTTCAAGCAGAGGGCAGGCAGCAAATCCAGAGTGCGGGCAATGCAGCAAATGCATTCTCACAGCACTTCAAGCAGAGCGCGGGCTAGGCAGCAAATCCGGTCTCACAGCACATCAAGCAGAGTGCGGGCTAGGCAGGAAATCCGATCTCACAGCACATCAAGCACAGGGCGAGCAGGAAATCCGATCTCACAGCACTTCGAGCAGATAACAGGCAGTAAATCCAGTCCCACCGCACTTCAAACAGAGGGCGGGGAGCAAATCCAACCTCACAGCACTTCAAGCAGAGGGCGGGGAGAAAATCCAATCTCACAGCACATCAAGCAGAGTGCGGGCTAGGCAGGAAATCCGATCTCACAGCACATCAAGCAGAGGGCAGGCAGCAAATCCAATCTCACAGCACTTCAAGCAGGGGACGGGCAGCAAATTCAATCTGACAACACTTCAGCAGAGAGCAGGCAGTAAATCCAATCCCACAGCACTTCAAACATAGGGCGGAGAGCAAATCCCTCACAGCAATTCAAGCAGAGGGCGGGCAGCAAACCCAATCTCACAGCACTTCAAGCAGAGGGCAGGCAGCAAATCCATTCTCACAGCACTTCAAGCAGAGGGCAGGCAGCAAATCCAGAGTGCGGGCAAGGCAGCAAATGCATTCTCACAGCACTTCAAGCAGAGCGCGGGCTAGGCAGCAAATCCGGTCTCACAGCACATCAAGCAGAGTGCGGGCTAGGCAGGAAATCCGATCTCACAGCACATCAAGCACAGGGCGAGCAGGAAATCCGATCTCACAGCACCTCAAGCAGAGAGCAGGCAGTAAATCCAATCCTACAGCACTTCAAACAGAGGGCGGGGAGCAAATCAAACCTCGCAGCACTTCAAGCAGAGGGCGGGGAGCAAATCCAATCTCACAACACTTCAAGCAGAGAACAGGCAGTAAATCAAATCCCACAGCACTTCAAACAGAGGGCGGGGAGCAAATCCAGCCTCACAGCACTTTAAGCAGAGGGCAGGCAGCAAATCCAAACTCACAGCACTTAATGCAGAGGACGGGCAGCCAATGCAGAGGACGGGCAGCAAATCCAACCTCACAGCACTTCAAGCAGAGGGCAGGCAGCAAATCTAGAGTGCGGGCAAGGCAGCAAATGCATTCTCACAGCACTTCAAGCAGAGTGCGGGCCTGGCAGCAAATCTGATCTCACAGCACATCAAGCAGAGTGCGGGCTAGGCAGGAAATCCGTTCTCACAGCACATCAAGCAGAGGGCGTGCAGCAAATCCAATCTCACAGCACCTCAAACAGAGGGCGGGGAGCAAATGCAACCTCACAGCACTTCAAGCAGAGGGCGGGCAGCAAATCCAACCTCACAGCACTTCAAGCAGAGGGCAGGGAGAAAATCCAATCTCACAGCACTTCAAGCAGAGGGCAGACAACACATCCAATCTCACAGCATTTCAAGCAAATGAGAGGCAGCAAATCCAACCTATCAGCACTTCAAGCAGGGGGCGGGCAGCAAATCCAATCTCACAACACCTCAAGCAGAGAGCAGGCAGTAAATCCAATCCTACAGCACTTTAAACAGAGGGCGGGGAGCAAATCAAACCTCACAGCACTTGAAGTAGAGGGCGGGGAGCAAATCCAATCTCACAGCACTTCAAGCAGAGGGCAGACAACAAATTCAATCTCACAGCATTTCAAGCAGAGAAGAGGCAGCAAATCCAACCTAACAGCACTTTAAGCAGGGTGCGGGCAGCAAATCCAATCTCACAACACTTCAAGCAGAGAGCAGGCAGTAAATCCAATCCCACCGCACTGCAAACAGAGGGCGGGGAGCAAATCCAATCTCACAGCACTTCAAGCAGAGGGCAGATGCAAATCCAATCTCGCAGCACTTCTTGTAGAGAACGGGCAGCAAATGCAATCTCACAGCACTTCAAGCAGAGGGCAGGCAGCAAATCCAGAGTGCGGGCAAGGCAGCAAATGCAATCTCACAGCACTTCGAACAGAGGGCGGGGAGCAAATCCAACCTCACCGAACTTCAAGCAGAGAGCGGGGAGCAAATCCAATCTCACAGCACATCAAGAAGAGTGCGGGCTTGGCAGGAAATCCGATCTCACAGCACTTCAAGCAGGGTGCGGGAAGCAAATCCAATCTCACAACACTTCAAGCAGAGAACTGCCAGTAAATCCAATCCCACAACACTTCAAACAGACGGCGGGGAGCAAATCCAACCTCACAGCACTTCAAGCAGAGGGCGGGCAGCAAGTCCAATCTCACAGCACATCAAGCAGAGGGCAGGCAGCAAATCCAATCTCACAGCACTTCAAGCAGGGGGCGGGCAGCAAATCCAATCTCACAACATTTCCAGCAGAGAACAGGCAGTAAATCCAATCCCACAGCACTTCAAACAGAGGGCGGGGAGCAAATCCAACCTCACAGCACTTCAAGCAGAGGGAAGGCAGTAAATCCAATCCCACAGCACTTCAAACATAGGGCGGGGAGCAAATCCCTCACAGCAATTCAAGCAGAGGGCGGGCAGCAAACCCAATCTCACAGCACTTCAAGCAGAGGGCAGGCAGCAAATCCAATCTCACAGCACTTCAAGCAGAGGGCAGGCAGCAAATCCAGAGTGCGGGCAAGGCAGCAAATGCATTCTCACAGCACTTCAAGCAGAGTGCGGGCCAGGCAGCAAATCCGATCTTACAGCACTTCAAGCAGAATGCGGGCCTGGCAGCAAATCTGATCTCACAGCACATCAAGCAGAGAGCAGGCAGCAAATCCAATCCCACAGCACTTCAAACATAGGGCGGGGAGAAAATCCAACCTCACAGCACATCAAGCAGAGTGCGGGCTAGGCAGGAAATCCGATCTCACAGCACATCAAGCAGAGGGCAGGCAGCAAATCCAACCTCACAGCACTTCAATCAGGGGGCGGGCAGCAAATCCAATCTCACAACACTTCAAGCAGAGAGCAGGCAGCAAATCCAATCCCACAGCACTTCAAACATAGGGCGGGGAGCAAATCCAACCTCACAGCACTTCAAGCAGAGGGCGGGCAGCAAACCCAATCTCACAGCACTTCAAGCAGAGGGCAGGCAGCAAATTCAATCTCACAGCACTTCAAGCAGTGGGCAGGCAGCAAATCCAATTTCACAGCACTTAATGCAGAGGACGGGCAGCAAATCCAATTTTACTTCGGAGTCGCCTGGCGCTGGAACGGCATTACGTCGACGCTGACGGCAGAAGCAAGAGCTGCAGAGGCTAGCTCCTCGACATCGGTAGGTACGGAACCGGCAGGTAAGTGCAGTTAAAAAACTTTAGGGTCTGGAAAACTCCGTGCCTGGTGTATTGAACCAGGATTTAAAATGAATTTTAAAACAAAAAGTAAATAAAAGTTAAAGTAGAACTAAAATACTCTGTATAAAACAACGGAGTTTTAAGATCGGGATGGGAGATTAATTACGGAGCCGGTTCCGATACTGGTGACCGTTAAAATTACGTTAGGAAGACTTTTAGATGCTCCACAAACTTTTGGCGGGGGGGGGGCGGGGGGGGGGGGGGGGGGGGGGGGGGGGGAATTTTAAATAAGTCAGAAAGGCCATAATTTAAAAGTTAATAAAAGGCCTTCAGACGGAAAATAATGGAAATATTCCCTAGCCTACCCTAAGGGGGTTTCATATATTAAAATCTATGATGAAATATGGTGGGAATAGCTATCTCAGATATATCTGAAGGTAGTCTCCTTGAGGGAAAAAACTCAGGAGTAACAAGGGCAGTGAAAAATAAAATGGAAAAACTGACCCTAAAAAGGCACTGATAGTGGTGGCTGGTCATGAAGTACCCACCACAGCACCAAATATATACATATATATATACAGGTGTAGGCACAAACACCTGAATAAGAAGTGAGGCCATGGAAAATTACCATGGAAACCAAAATTAGTTGGTCTCTCACTAAAGCTGTTATGGTTAAAACAGCAGAATTATAATAAAACTTTTATGTTTTATTCAAGTACACCTCAGCACAAGATATATATAGAGGTGTACCAGGTACGATACCGGAATGAATGAGTGAGGCCATGAAAAGTAAACATGGAAACTAAAAACTCACCAAAGCTGTTATGATTGAAACAGCAGAATATGATAAAACTTTTATGTTTTATAAAGATATCAACGGTGAATCCGTTTATGATATCCATGTCTCAAATTATATGAGATATAAGGAAATACGATATCAAAATATTTCAAACTGGTGCATGGCATTACTATTCAATAAGAAAAAATAAAATAAAATAAAACGTTGTGCAAATAACTAATACATTTAAAATAAAATAAATTGCCATCAGTTTGTGGAGCTCAATGGGAAGAAATATATAATATTTATTTACCAAATCTGCACTCTAGATTTGCAGATCAATACAAATCGGGTTATGTTAAACTCCTGATTATTATGGAATAAAACCTGCCTTATGATAAATCAAAGATATTGATTACAAAAGAACAGATCTTTTCTTTTCAAAAGAACTACTGATCTTTAAACTTTGGGGGGAAAACTATGATCCAATGAAAGATTTGATAATGGATCAAAACAAAGGCAGAAGTATGGTATAATCCAACATAGCCTTATCCAAACCCATATAATTGGAAACAGAAGGATTGAAGTATGTTGAAGAGGTGCAAACAACTTGTTACAAAATCAGTTCATGAAATCTCCAATTGTGGGGGATTACAGGTATATTATGATCATTAATTTAATATAACTAAGAAAGGATTGGTTCACCTGTATAAGAAAACCTTAAAAATTGCTTTTAAGTTTGCACTCAAAAGTAACTCCAATAAAGAAGGGGTACGTACATATATATATTATAAAATTACCTCAGTGTAAAGATTTGATGGTATAAACCATACAAAACATCATTTTATATACACTTTCACAGTGTAAGAACATTTTATTAAAATGGTAACATCTTAACCATATAACAATTACAGCACGGAGACAGGCCCTCTCGGCCCTTCCAGTCCGTGCCGAGCATTTGTCTTGAACATTGAAATACAGTTGTTATTAACAAATTGTTAATCAATATTACAGGTGCTTGAAATTAATTAAAATGGGTCAAGCTGTGCAAGTTAAAACATTGTATACAGGATTAAAACCAGTTCAAGGCTGTTAAACAGAATACTGGAAGAACAATTGTGCTGATAAAAGATCAGCACTTGCACTAATGAGGACATGGTCATGGGTTATGTTGATCACATTTAAATTGGAAGGTTATAAAGAGTCAGCTGCAAATTAGTTCTGCAATTACAAACCTGTTGGGAGGCAAGGACCTGACCCATCACATAAAGCGTATGCTTAGGCATTAATAAAATATTCATAAATTACTATTCTGAATTTAGGAGTAATTCAGCACCATAAGAGGGGAAAAATTGTTCCATGATACAAATATGTCTCATTGTTTTGTTGACATACTTTGTCCCTCCATTAGGAAAGGAGGTTAGGTAAAGAGTAAATTTAGCTCCAAGAGAAGGAATACAGAAGCTTATAAGAATATGTATGCCTTTGTGAGAGGCTTATGCAAATATCAAATGATACGTTATCATTATGAAAGTAATGTAAAAAAGGTCCACAAGCTGCTTCAACTATAAGCTTAGCAGCTGTTGCAAACTGAAGCAAGTGTTTCAGATGATGGACAGCTTCTGTGAATATTTGGGTAAAGATACAAATATTATCTATTCTTATAAGAATAATTGATACGTCTCTTGTTGGGACTACGGACAATAATACCAGGTGAGCATAAATGGATTGTCCTAAGAAATTTCTCCAAACATTTGTATTAATTATTGAAGTATAAGGAGTTATGGATTAAATATCGATTGTTCTATTATGGAAGTGTCCATGTCATATCAAGGTGAACAATACCACGGCTGTGGCATATGTTAAAACACACAAGATAAGTAAAATAATAATCATGGGATTATCTGAGTAAACAGATGTGGCATATTCTAAAAAGTTTTAGTCCAGCTGTTTATCTCTAAGGAAGAGACAATGGTATCGGAGACAACAAATTAAGGGAAGAAAACACATTGTCATTAATATGGATTACTTACGATTAATCTGGTTGCATACAGGTTAAATCACCGATCTTTCAAATGTTCTCGTGGGTAAACCAAGAACAGGAAAGGTGGATGCTTTTCTCTCAATTACATGAGGAAAGATGTTCTTTTATGTTCCTCATTTTTGTTTGATAGGGCAGTATCTGATGAAAATGTAGCAGGACACTGCCAGAGGCATTTTGGTGGCCCAAAACGGATCCTTCATGGTTTCATAAATATTGAGTGATGTTGAACCACTTATGATGATTCATAGTTGCAGTAATTCATTGAGGTCTGAGGAGGGGTCTCGACCCGAGACGTCGCCTATCTCCTTCGCTCCTTGGATGCTGCTGCACCCGCTGGGTTCTCCAGTTTTTTGTGTAACCCTGCAGTAATGTATTGTTGTACAAAGGCATCCATGACATGAAAATATGAATTTGACTATCTGCAGGTTGACCAAACAATTACAACAGTTTGATGGTCAATGAAGTCTAGGAATGTTTAACTAATATAACAACATAACAATAAAATAATTATATATAAAAGAAGTGTTATACCTGCAATTTGCAGAAATGTTTAAAAAACAATATTTTGTTATAAGAAATTGGAAGTCTGTGTATACAGTAAAGTTATTTTTTCATATTAGATATATGTGAGTTCCTTGTGGATTGCATTTTTCTGAGTATCTAATTGATAGAGCCAATAATAGGGCTCAGAGTGTTATCGTTCTATTAACGGACAATATACTAACCAAGAAGTTATCAGGTGCATTCGTAATATCCCAATATGGAAAGGTATATATATGTGGATATAAATATAAATATATATATATATATATATATATATATATATATATATATATATATATATATATATATATATATATATATAATCTGTCCAAAATTGTAATACATAAGTCGGGAGATCAATAGTCCTGAATTGCCTTAGGCAATGGACTCTAATTCTATCAATGATTCAAAAAAGTTAACATTGAAAGTAATAATGCTGATGACTTTAGTATCAACATAAGAGTGCAAACATTGCAAATATTACGTTATAATTGCATGTGGATACAGATTACATTATCATATATGTTTATGAATTTACCAAACAAAGCACACCAAGAAGAGCTGAAACCAAGGTAAACTATAAGCATATCCTGTCGGCCTTAAGTTGTGTGTGTGTGTGTGTGAACATTGATGAAATATGTTAAAGTAGGTAAGAGTCTCTGTGGTGATGAGACAGCACTACTTATTACACACAAAAAAATACATTAGGTTTCAGTAAACACTGATGGTTCTAGAGGAATGTATTCTAGATGGTTAGAAATTGAATAACACTCAGTGGAACTAGACACTGAAAGGTGGAAAATCACTCTGTTAATGTAGATACATTCACAGGAATGGCACAGGATGAGCCACTCGAGCAAAGATGCAAGGCCGCAGGAGGGTGTAAATTAAATGTTAAAGTAAAAGGAACCAGTCATGGTGTCAGGTTTGAACACGGAGTGTTGTGTTCTCTATAATTGTTGCTTTGTTCATACCATCAAAATATATATATCAATTGATATTTTGTGATAAACTTGCCTTTCAATGAAAAGGGCATTACTTTTATTCTTTATAATGTGAAATAATTTATCACATAACTTGAGGCAATGTTTGGGGAAAAATGTGTTATTCGCTCGTTACTGTGTTGAATGAGCCGGACTGTCGTATAGAATAAAAACTACGACATGAAAAACACAGAAGCTTCAAACTCTTCACGTAGTCACTCACGTGACTCCGAAGTAAAATAGTAAGATTAAACGAGAACTTACCAGTTCGAAGTTTGATCGTTATTTTATGAGGAGTAACGATGAGGGATTACGTGCCCTCCACTCCCAACCCTCATAAAATAAATGATCATCTGGTAGTCCTAAATCTATGTTGAGCTTTACTATCTTATTCCGGCTATTATGTTCTGTGTTTATCATGCCGCTGCTTTGAAGTATGCCGTTCCAGCGCCAGGCGGGGCTTCTTCACGTAATCCCTCATCGTTACTCCTCATAAAATAACGATCAAACTTCGAACTGGTAAGTTCTCGTTTAATCTTACTATCTCACAGCACTTCAAGCTAAGGGCAGGCAGCAAATCCAGAGTGCGGGCAAGGCAGCAAATGCATTCTCACAGCACTTCAAGCAGAGTGCGGGCCAGGCAGCAAATCCGATCTCACAGCACTTCAAGCAGAATGCGGGCCTGGCAGCAAATCAAATCTCACAGCACATCAAGTAGAGTGCGGGCTAGGCAGGAAATCCGATCTCACAGCACATCAAGCAGAGGGCGGGCAGCAAATCCAATCTCACAGCACTTCAAGCAGGGGACGGGCAGCAAATCCAATCTCACAACACTTCAAAGAGAGAGCAGGCAGTAAATCCAATCCCACAGCACTTCAAACAGAGGGCGGGGAGGAATTCCAACCTCAAAGCACTTCAAGCAGAGGGCAGGCAGCAAATCCAATATCACAGTACTTCAAGCAGAGGGCAGGCAGTAAATCATATCTCACAGCCGTTCAAGCAGAGGGCAGGCACCAAATCCAATTTTAATTCGGAATCACGTGAGTGACTACATGAAGAGCCCGCCAGCCCGCATGTTTGTCATTACGTCTAACGCATGGCGCCGCGACTGGCTGGCAGGCGGTAAGTTTCAAACCTGATGGTAAGTTTTGAACTTATTTTTCATCTTGTGCTTTTGTCTTTGCAGGAAGCTGTACAGAGATCCTGTTGGATGTCGTTCCGGGGAAATCCCGACTCTGCGGGGGACCCGGCTGCGGAGACCGTGGGGAATGTCGGCTCCGCGAAGGGAACCCAGCTCGGGGAAACCCGGCTGCAGAGTTCGCGGGATATCCCGGCTCCAGCTCGGGGAAACCCGGCTGCGGAGACCGGGGGGGGGGGGTGGGGTGGGGTAATCCCGGCTCCGCGAGGGGAACCCAGCTCTGGGACTACCCAGCTGCGGAGACCGCGGGGCATCCCGGCTCCGCGAGGGAAAACCCGGCTCGGGGAAACCCGGCCATGAAGACCGCCGGCTGCGGAAGCCACGTGGAATCCCGGCTCCGTGGGAAATACCGGCTCGGCAGGCCGGTTAAATTCGGACGTCCGGCTAGGAGAATTCGCCTCCTGCAGTGGGAGCGTCTTCGGACGTTTTGTTTCCGGAAGAGCATCTCATGGGAGAGATGCTCCACCTGATAGTCCAAGGGAGAGAGTAATATCAGCGCGGGCCTCGGGGGCCCGGGTCAGCGTCTGGTGCAGGACTGCTTTATATCTCCCTCTCTGAGGAGGGGAGCTAGGCTGTCGCAGTTTCGTGGTATGTCGTGAGGGAACATTCCACGACACGCCAGCTGCGTGGAAAAAAAAAGGTTTCCCCTCCATGGGTACGTCCTCGGACGTTTACCGAGGTGGAGCATGGATGTGTCCGCAGAGTGTTCATCCCACTGAGGAGATGCTCCAACCTGATATGGTGCGTGGACGGGACCATATCAGCGCAGGTCTTGTCGGGGACCTGCAGCAGCGCCGTGGCAGGGCTGCTTACAAATCTCCCTCTCTGTGGTGGGGAGTGCGAGGAGTCTGTGTGACTGACTCCCAACTCCGAAGTACGTCCGTGAAACATACGGGAGTGCATTACAGTGGACAGAGGTCTTTCAGGCCAATACCTAAGCCGGCTATGAGGGGAAATGTGCAATCCACGCACCCCAGCAGTCCTAACCGTCAAATTCAAGGATGCAATCAGAACCTGAGGAAGGAAACAGAACCCGCATCAGGGGCATGTGGGCGCAACATAAGACCACCGATAACAATGGAGGTAGGTGGGTCGGGTTCTTTCCGAAACACGGGGTGTGTGGACTAGTTACGTGTGGTAATAGATTACACTGTCTTGCACGAATGGACGAATAACAGTTTGGGTATACAAACAGATATCCAAACAAGCAAAGGTGGATGATGTTGGATCACCCTTGATTAACTCACATTCACATGTGCAGTATAATTTTTAATGGGAAACTTCGTTACTGTCTAATAACGGATATTCCATAGGATACTTTATGGCATGCATCGATCTCAAAGATGCATACTATTCAGTTCCCATTCACAGGGTTCATCGAAGATATTTGAAATTTAGATGGATGGGCAACGATAGCAGTTAAATGTTGCGAAATGGGCTAACTTCAGCTCCCAGGTTGTTTACCATATTACCAAGCCAGTGCTTGGGCTGGTCAAACCACGTAAATACATATTTATGGCCTATCTGGATGATATTCTAAAACGCTGAATCTTGCTAAATTAGCTGTTTCAGCCACAAAACTCATATTTGAGAAATTGGGGGTTCTCATCCATCCAGTTAAATTTAAGTTGATACCAACTAGAGTTATAGATTGCGATGTACCTTTAACTCTATTAATTGCCTGTGACTCCGCCCTGGAGCAAAATATTGTGGCCAGTGTAAATTGGCAATTTAGCGGTTGTTTTCAGCTGCGTAATTGGGGCTTTCCATTATCAGAACTTACATTGTGCAAAGGAGCAAGCTCTCAAGTACCATGTAGGTAATTTTCAACAGATCTATGCTATTACCGGTTGAAGCTATGTCACAATGATGGACAAACAGTATTCAGCATTGCTCCAGTACTTTTGGTCATTTTTACCTTCAGTTATGTTACAAACTGTTGCTAGTGCACAAAGATGGGGAATTACTATCCCATCTCTAGTCACAGAGGCGGATGGGATGTGCATGAGTTACCAATCCATCAGTTATGTGGTGTCAACTACCTAAAATCACTAGGAGCACTCTATGGGTTAAAGGCTTATTTTACGAATATGCATAGCTGCATGCTCATCTACAAGTTGACACACTACGGTGGTGGCATATTTTAATCTCATGGGTTCAATTAAGTTAATATCCTGTGATAGTTTACCTAACCTCTTTTGGCGCTGGTGTATCATCACGTAAATCAATGACAACACAATGAATGTTGGATCACAAAGTATTTAATGACATTATGGATTAATGGAAATCCAAATATCGATTTGTTTGCATCTAGTCGCAATAAACAGTTGCAAAATCATCTGACAAGGCGGCCATTCTCAGGGGCGGTGGCGATGGATGCATTCTCGCTACACTGGGGAGGAATGTTCGTTATGTCTTTCCTCCATTTTGCCTCATCAGTCGGTGCTTGCTTAAAAACCATCAAGACTCCGCCTCAGGCTTGATAGTGCCTGACTGGCCTACACGGCCATGGGTCCACTCATACTGCGAATGATAACAGAGCCTTTTATGGCTGTTCCCAAACACAAAATCTGCTGGTTTGCCCCGTGACTGGGGAGAACCGTCCTCTGCATGAGCGAATCAAATTGTTGGGTTGCAGACTATGAGAAGACCTTTCCTGGAGTACGGACTGTCAGGTTCTACGGTGATGGAATCACTGCGGCCTGAAGAGATAGTACCAAGAAACAGTACATCTCCTATATCAAGGAATGGTAAGTGTCCTGTTTACAGTCCAATATATCGTATGATACGGTATGTATAACAGATGTCTTGGTATTCCTCTCAAAACTATATTTCACGAGAGATGGAGTTATATAAATTGTACCAGTAGTGCCTTGTTGTCATACTTCCTGCTGGGGCCGGGACACCACGCTGTCGGGTCTCGACCTCTGATATCCAGATTTATGAAGGGTATCTTCAAATTCCCCCAGGCCCAGGTACTCAGAGATATGGGATGTTTATGTCCTGCTGACACTGCGTCGCCGGTGGGCTCCAGCTACATTCCTGTCCTTGGTCTATTCACTTACAAAGTGGTTATCCTCATGGCACTGGGTTCAGCGCAACGGGGCCAGTCGTTGTATAAGCTACGACTGGACAGTATGGTTACAGCTGCAAATAAGATGATACTTTATGTTCATGACTGAGTCTTGCCCGAGTAGACCGGGGGCGTTGGTCTCAAACTAGTTTCATGGCATACCCCGTGGACCTTTGGTTGTGGGTGTGGTCACACATTTACAATAGTCATTATGTCACCATAAGCCTTAGAGGGCCAGGCAGCATGTTTGTTAGTTACACCAAAAAAAACCTCAGACGTAGGTATCAGTATAGACCATCCCCAGGAGTGAACACTGATGTTTCAAATCTCACTCCACCAGGGCTGCAACAATATCAGCAGCGAGGGTTGTGAATGTTTCGCTGGACCTCATCCTAGTGGCTGAAGGATGGTCAAACCAGAGAATTTCCAAATGTGTTATTCAAACCCATTTGCCAGACCGGGGGTATTTGTCAATACTATTTTAGGTTCTATATTTTAATTTCTCCTCGATGAGTGGAATTATTATTATCATCATTAAAAAGCACCAGCATGTTTCAATCTATGTCATGCTTTATTAAATTTCACTCATTCCTGGTCAATTGATGCAGTGTGTGACGCATGGACTCGTTTCCACGGCATGAAGTCACAGAGCTTCAAAATCTTCACGTAGTCACTCACGTGACTCCAAAGTAAAATAGTAAGATTAAACGAGAACTTACTAGTTTGAAGTTTGATCTTTATTTTATGAGGAGTTACGATGAGGGATTACGTACCCTCCGCTCCCAACCCTCCTCATAAAATACAGCTGGTAGTTCTAGTTCTCGAATCTTACTATATTCAATTCAACAACTGTTATCTGTGACTTCACACTGTTGCTTTGAAGATTGACGTGCATGCGGGCTGGCGGGCTCTTCACATAATCCCTCATCGTAACGCCTCATAAACTAAAGATCAAACTTCAAACTGGTAAGTTCTCGTTTAATCTTATTATCTCACAGCACTTCAAGCAGAGGGCAGGCAGCAAATCCAATCTCACAGCACTTTAAGCAGAGGGCAGGCAGCAAATCCAGAGTGCGGGCAAGGCAGCAAATGCAATCTCACAGCACTTCAAGCAGAGGGCGGGCAGGAAATCCAATCTCACAGCACTTCAAGCAGAGGGCAGGCACCAAATCCAATCTCACAACACTTCAAGCAGAGGACAGGTGCAAATCCAATTTCACAGCACTTCAAGCAGAGAACGGGCAGCAAATCCAATTTATGTTTCTATCTAGTGAATTGACCTCCATTTCCTTCTGTGGCAGAGAATTCCAGATTCACAACTCTCTGGGTGAAAAATGTTCCCCCCATCTCAGTCCTAAATGGTCGACACCTTATTCTTAAACTGTGGCCTCTGGTTTGGGTCTCTGCCGCCTCCTCGACTCCAAACCTACCTGGAATGGCCGGCCGAGCCCAGTCGCCAACCATGCTTCTGGGCGCAGCTTAAGGACCTGCCAGGGAAAGCGGCTACTCCCTGCCTCCCTTCCCCTCTCACCCTCCCTCCCTCCCCTCTGGCACCACCCTCCTCTCCCGCCCCTCCCTCCCGACCCTCTCTACCCTTCTGCATCTCCAGCCCCTCCCTCACCTCCAGCCCCTCTCTCTCCTCCCGCTCCTCCCGCTCCTTCCTCCCTTCCCCTCGCCCCATCCCTCCCGATCCTCTCTGCCCTCCCGACCATCTCTCCCCTCCCGCCTCACCTCCAGCCACTCTCTCCCTCCCGCCCCTCCCTCCACTCTCACCCATCCCTCCCCTCCCGACCCTCTCTCCCCTCCCCTCTCATACCCTCCCTTACCGGCCCGCTGCACGCTCAATTGCGAAAGCCACCAGCTGGCGTAATTGGCCATCATGGGGGTAATGGGCCAAAGGGCCTGTCCTGTACTGCATATCTCGATAGGTCGGGATAGATACTTCGTGGTCACCATGAACCCGATGGGCTGAGGGGCCTATTTACCTGCTATTTAGATCCATGTAAGGTTAGCCTTATGGGTCACTACCAATTGGATGGACCGAAGGGCCTAGTGGGAGTTGTGTACAGGCCACCTAACAGTAGTAGTGGAGTTGGGGATGGCATCAAACAGGAAATTAGAAATGCGTGCAACATGGGTAAAACAGTTATAATGGGTGACGTCAATCTACATATAGATTGGGTGAATCAAATGGGCAGGGGGGCTGAGCAAGAGGATTTCTTGGAATGTATGCGGGATAGTTTTCTAAACCAACATGTAGAGGAACCAACGAGAGAGCAGGCTATTCTAGACTGGGTATTGAGTAATGAGCAAGGGTTAGTTAGCAGCTTGTTGTGCATGGCCCCTTGGGCAAGAGTGACCATAATATGGTTGAGTTCTTCATTAGGATGGAGAGTGACATAATTAAGTCAGAAACAAGGGTTCTGAACTTAAACAAAGGTAACTTTGAAGGTATGAGACATGAATTGGCCAAGATAGACTGGCAAGTGATGCTTAAAGGGTTGACAATGGATGTGCAATGGAGGGTATTTAAAGACTGCATGGATGAACTACAACAATTGTTCATCCCAGTTTGGCAAAAGAATAAATCAGGGAAGGTAGTGCATCCATGGATAACAAGGGAAATCAGGTATAGTATAAAAACAAAAGATGAAGCATACAAATTAGCCAGAAAAAGCAGCCTACCAGAAGACTGGGAAAAATTTAGAGTCCAGCAGAGGAGGACAAAGGGCTTAATTAGGAAAGGGAAAATAGATTATGAAAGAAAACTGGCAGGGAACATAAAAACTGACTGCAAAAGTTTTTATAAATATGTGAAGTGAAAGAGATTAGTTAAAACAAATGTAGGTCCTTTGCAGTCAGAAACAGGTGCATTTATCATCGGGAACAAGGACATTGCAGACCAATTAAATAACTACTTTGGTTCTGTCTTCACTAAGGAAGACATAAATAATCTGCGGAAATAGCAGGGAACCGGGGGTCAAATAAGATGGAGGAACTGAGTGAAATCCAGGTTAGCCGGGAAGTGGTGTTGGGTAAATTGAACGGATCAAAGGCTGATAAATCCCCTGGGCCAGATAGTCTGCATCCCAGAGTACTCAAGGAAGTAGCCACAGAACTAGTGGATGCATTAATGATAATTTTTCAAAACTCCTTAGATTCTAGAGTTGTTCCTGAGGATTGTAGGGTGGCTAAGGTATCCCCACTTTAAAAAAAATGAGGGATAGAGAAAACGGGGAATTACAGATCAGTTTGTCTAACATCGGTAGTGGGGAAACTGCTTAGAGTCAGTTATTAAAGATGGGATAGCAGCACATTTGGAAAGTGGTGAAATCATTGGACAAAGTCAGCATGGATTTACGAAAGGTAAATCATGTCTGACGAATCTTATAGAATTTTTCGAGGATGTAACTAGTAGAGTGGATAAGGGAGAACCAGTGGATGTGTTATATCTAGACTTTCAGAAGGCTTTCGACAAGGTCCCACATAAGAGATTAGTATACAAACTTTAAGCACACGGTATTGGGGGTTCAGTATTGATGTGGATAGAGAACTGGCTGGCAGACAGGAAGCAAAGGGTAGGAGTAAACGGGTCCTTTTCAGAATGGCAGGCAGTGACTAGTGGGGTACCGCAAGGCTCAGTGTTGGGACCCCAGCTATTTACAATATATATTAATGATTTGGACGAGGGAATTGAATGCAACATCTCCAAGTTTGCGGATGACACTAAGCTGGGGGGGTAGTTTTAGGTTTGAGGAGGATGCTAGGAGGCTGCAAGGTGACTTGGATAGGCTGGGTGAGTGGGCAAATGCATGGCAGATGCAGTATAATGTGGATAAATGTGAGGTTATCCACTTTGGTGGTAAAAACAGGAGGGTAGACTATTATCTGAATGGTGGCAGATTAGGAAAAGGGGAGATGCAACGAGACCTGGGTGTCATGGTACACCAATCATTGAATGTAGGCATGCAGGTGCAGCAGGCAGTGAAGAAAGCAAATGGTATGTTAGCATTCATAGCAAAAGGATTTGAGTATAGGAGCAGGGAGGTTCTACTGCAGTTGTACAGGGTTTTGGTGAGACCACACCTGCAGTATTGCGTACAGTTTTGGTCTCCAAATCTGAGGAAAGACATTCTTGCCCTAGAGGGGGTACAGAGAAGGTTCACCAGACTGATTCCTGGGATGTCAGGACTTTCATATGAAGAAAGACGGGATAGACTCGGCTTGTACTCTCTAGAATTTAGAAGACTGAGGGGGGATCTTATAGAAACTTACAAAATTCTTAAGGGGTTAGACAGGCTAGATGCAGGAAGATTGTTCCCGATGTTGGGGAGGTCCAGAACAAGGGGTCACAGTCTAAGGATAAGGGGGAATTCCTTTAGGACCGAGATGAGGAAAACATTTTTCACACAGAGTGGTGAGTCTCTGGAATTCTCTGCCACAGAAGGTAGTTGAGGCCAGTTCATTGGCTATATTTAAGAGGGAGTTAGATGTGGCCCTTATGGCTAAAGGGAGAGAATGTATGGAGAGAAGGCAGGTACAGGATACTGAGTTGGATGATCAGCCATGATCATATTGAATGACCGCGCAGTCTCGTAGGGCCGAATGGCCTACTCCTGCACCTATTTTGGGGAGAGAGGGTGGGAAGAGAGAGGGGGGTGGGGTAAGAGTCAGAGGGTGGGCAGAGAGTGGAGTGGGGGGGACAAAGAACCCTCCTGTTTGCACACAAACCTGGTAAATTCACGTTAAAACCCACAGCCTATTCGCGTTCCCTTTGCCAAAGAATGGTAATGGAAACACTTCACCACTTGTGCAAGTTTGTGAATATTATGTCCAGTACTTTTTGAAATAAAATAATGTTGCGAACTGAAGCAGAGAGTGAGTTGTTGGGGGGGCGGCGAGGAAATATGTGGGGGAGGGGGAAGAAGTAGAGGGGGAGTGAGTTAGGGAACACATTGGCAGTAGGAGTGAAGAGATGTGGGCTAGAATGGGGGGGGGAGGAGGGAACACATGAGGTGGGCTAGAGAAGCGGGAGGGTGGGAAAGGATGGAGGGAGCAGGGCTAGAGTGGAGCAAGGGGATGAGTGGACACAGTGGGAGTGGAGGGAGTGAACAAGCATGGGTGGAGGGAGGGACGAGGAGAGTGAAGGAACAGGAGGAGGGAAGGAACTGGTGAATGGAGTGAGGGAATGG
This sequence comes from Okamejei kenojei, assembly GCA_035221665.1. Lineage (NCBI taxonomy): Eukaryota > Metazoa > Chordata > Chondrichthyes > Rajiformes > Rajidae > Okamejei > Okamejei kenojei. The sequence continues at coordinate 115,248,914 of CM069131.1, read as the reverse complement.
AGGACTAGAGAGGAGGGAGGAATATAGGTAACAGTAGGAGTGAGGGGGGTAACGAGGAGAAAGGGGGAGAGTGAAGGATACAGAGCAATATCACTCCCTAATGGGAGCCAGCGGTCCTCCAGGCCAGGCGGGGTGAGCCGAGCGGCGGCGGGTCGATGCCAGCCTGGGCCTGGGCCTGGGCCTGGGCCTGGGCCTGGGCCTGGGCCTGGGCCTGGGCCTGGGCCTGGGCCCGGGCCTGGGCCTGGGCGCGAGCTACAAGTGGAGAATCATCAACCGCCAACGGGTTGGAGCGCGAGCGGGCGGGGGGCGGGGGAGGGGGTGATGCGGAGCCGCACTCACCCGCGGCGGCGGCATCGGCATCGGCCTCGGCCCGGGGACAGGAGGAGGAGGCCCAGTGGAAAAGGGCCCAGGCACGGGTAGAGAGTGGGGACCCAGGGGAGAAGAGGGAGAAGAGGGAGAGAGAGAGAGAGAGAGGAAAGAGAGAAAAAGAGCGATCAGAGAGAGAGAGGAAAAAGAGAGAAAAAGAGCGATCAGAGAGAGAGAGAGAGGAAAGGGAGAGAAAAAGAGCGATCAGAGAGAGAGAGAGGAGAGAGAAAGGGCGATCAGAGAGAGAGAGAGGGGGGGGGAAAGAGAGAGAAAAAGAGCGATCAGAGCGAGAGGAAAGGGAGAGAAAAAGAGCGATCAGAGAGAGAGAGAGGAAAGGGAGAGAAAAAGAGCGATCAGAGAGACAGAGAGAGGAAAGAGAAAAAGAGCGATCAGAGAGAGAGAGAGAGGACAGGGAGAGAAAAAGAGCGATCAGAGAGAGAGAGGAAAGAGAGAAAGGGCGATCAGAGAGAGAGAGAGAGAGAGGAAAGAGAGAGTAAAAGAGCGATCAGAGAGAGAGAGAGAGAAAAGAGAGAGAAAAAGAGCGATCAGAAAGAGAGAGAGGAAAGTGAAAAAGAGCGATCAGAGAGAGAGGAAAGAGAGAGAAAAAGAGCGACCAGAGAGAGAGAGTGGAAAGAGAGAGATCAGAGGAGAGAAAGGCATAGAGAGAGGAGAGACAGAGAGAGATATAGTGGAAAGAGGGAGAGAAGAAAGAGCGAGAGAGATCAGAGAGCGAGAGAGAAAGACAGAGATCAGAGAGAGAGGAGAGATAGAGAGATCTCAGAGAAGAGAGAAAGGCAGAGAGAGAGGAGAGATATAGAGATCAGAGAGAGTGGAAAGAGAGAGAGGGAGAGAAAGAGAGAGTGGCGAGGGGTGGAGAGAGAGAGTCAGGAGGGGAGATAGAAGAGATAGTCAGGAGAGAGAGAGTGGCGAGGGGTGGAGAGAAAAAGAGAAGAGAGGTGAGAGAGAGAGATATCTGAGGGGGGGATGTTGAGAGGGGCAGGAATAAGGGGAGAGGGTCAGAGAGACAGAGACAGTGGGGAGGGTCAGAGAGAGAGAGAGCCAGGAGGCGATAGAGGATAAGAGAGTCAGGAGAGAGAAAGAGAGAGAGATCCGAGGGGGGAGGCTGAGAGGAGAGAGCCAGGGGGCTGGGAGGCTGGGGTGGAAAAAGGGTGGGCTTCTTGCGTATGTCGTGCACAGCCTAAAGATGTAGTTCAAGGGTAGACATCCAGGCGAGGACAGCATCAGTTACTGGGTGGATGGCTTTGATGCCCCCAGGGGAAAGCCTCCGTGGGCAGTGATTCACGATGTGTGGAATGGTCCGGTCTGGTCTGGATGTCCGCAGTCACAAGCAGGGCTGTCTATCACCCCCCATTTATGCAGATGATGGACTGTTGCATGGAGGGTGCGGATTCTGTTCAGGGTTAGCCATGGCTTTTGATGGAGGTCAAAACCCGGTGGTTTCACTGTGGGGTCTGTGGTGACCTCTCCGTTGTTGCTGTTGGCATCTTTCCATGCTCTGCACCACTCAGTCTTGGAGTCAAAGTCTTCCAGGGATTTAACGGAAGACCAGAAGGGTTTGCGAGACTTCAGGCGCATGTTGGGCAGATTGTTCAAGTCAGCATGGATGGGAAGGTCAGGGTTAGCCTCAATGGTGCACCAATCTTTCAACATCCTCTCCCTTCTGGCAAGTCACTCACATAAATGGTTTAGAGTAGGGGAGCTAGGACAGAGCCCTGGGGGAGACCATCATTCAGGGTCCTGACAGAGCTGGTCTGGTCCCAAACGAGACACAGAGAGTTATCTGCCTCACAGGGTGGTGGAGGCCGGTTCTCTGGATGCTTTCAAGAGAGAGCAGGATAAAGGTCTTAAAGATAGCAAAGTCAAGGGATATGGCTCGAAGGGCTGAATGGCCTACTCATGCACCTATTGTCTATTGAGACCCTAAATCTGGGGTTGTTGAGGATGGATGAGAGGGCATGCATGGTGGTTTGGCACTTCAAGATTCTGGAAGTTTTCAGCAACAGATCATGTCTCCACACGGTGCCATAAGCTGGTGACAAATCGATGAGAGCAACACCAGTTTTCAGGGCACGTTGGAAGCCAGCCTCTATATTGGTAGTGATGGCAAGGACTTGATCTGTGCAGCTTCTACCAGGTCTAAAGCCAGTATCCTCTCTGGGCAGAGCACATTCTAGCAATGGAGAAATCCTGGAAAGCAGGAAGCGCTCAAACAGCTTGTAGGATGTACACAAAAGCCTTTGTGTTTTGCCACAAAAGTGGATAACCTCATATTTATCCACATTAAACTGCATCTGCAATGCATCTGCCCACTCACGCAAACTGTCCAAGTCACCCTGCATCCTCATAGCATCCTCCTCGCAGTTCACACTGCCACCCAGCTTTGTGTCATCTGCAAATTTGCTAATGTTACTTTTAATAGTGAGATTAAATTAGAACTTACCAGTTCGAAGTTTGATCTGTATTTTATGAGGAGTTACGATGAGGGATTACGTGAAGACCCCGTCCAGCACGCATGCGCGGCATTCTTCAAAGCAGCGGTGTGGATTCACAGAAAAAACACAACAATTGAAATAAATATAGTAAAGAAAAAATAAGAACTTAATTACCAGTTGATCTGTATAATAGAGGGTGGGAGTGGAGGGCACGTAATCCCTCATCGTAACTCCTCATAAAATACAGATCAAAGTTCGAACTGGTAAGTTCTCATTTAATCCCACTATTTTATTTCGGAGTCACGTGTGTGACTATGTGAAGACTTCAAAGCTCTGTGATTCCAAACCGTGTACCAGCTCATGCTTCACTCATGAAGAATGTCTGAAGACCTTAGAGGGAAGAAGTATGCTATCACTATCAACAATAACCTGTTTGTGAACAAAAAAGGTTTATTAATGACAACAAAAAACAGAGAGCTCCCCCGGGCTTAAATTAAATACTATCTGCAGACTCTAAAATTCTGTCTACAAATGTAGCAGGTTCCGCCAGCGGCTTATTATAAAACCTTTGGAAAGTTCTTTCCGAGGACCATCTTGCTCTGGCCAGAATATGGTCCATAGGCACGTCCATTCGCCTAGCCGTCGACGTAGATGCAGCCCTGGTAGAGTGAGATTTGTAAACATTAGTATTGACTCCCACGGACTTAAGCACCTGCTTGAGCCACCTTGAAATGGTTTGGCTCGTCACCTGACCATGAGGCTTCTTGTGGCTTATCCATAAGGCTTTTTCTCTCCCTCTTAAGTTGTATGTTGTGTCTATGTAATTTGCGAGATGGGTCTTGGCACACAGCCGTGGGTCAGATGAATATGCCCGGAACTCCATGACTGGAGGCATGGTACCTGGTCTAGTTTGTTTGACCAGTCCCTGAATATGGAATGTGAAACAGTCCAATGACTCTGTCATGCTGCCCAGCCTCAGAAGGTGGAGGGACTGTACCCTTTCAGCTGACACTAGTGCCATGAGCATGACTGATTTCAGAGTAAGTTATTCCAGCGTGAGTGACCTGGGTGGTGACCATCCCCTAAGGTACGTCAGCACAATGCTGACATCCCAGATCTGAGTGTACCTTGGTCTGGGGGAATTAGTGTTAAAAATGCCCCTCATGATTTTGACCACTAGTGGATGGGACCCCAAAGCCTGTTGTCCTGCTGCTGGAACCAAATAAGCTGACAACACACTCCTGGCTGTATTGATGGTGCTGTAGCTGAGTCCTTCCCGATGTAATCCAACCAGGAACTCCACAACACTGGTGGCTGTGGCTGTTGAGTAGGTAGTTCCTGTTTTGGAGCAATACCGTTCCCATTTTCTTATGTTGGTCAGGTATTGTCTCCTGGTGGACTCCCGGTGGGATGCGGTCATCATGTTGATGGCGTCCTCAGACAGTCCCAGGCCCAGTAGAGGTCTTTTTAGAATCTGCAAGCCAGGAGATTGACTCTGTCATGGCACGGGTGACTAATGCCTGACACTGGGTGGATTAATAATTCTGGACTGCTGGGGAATTCCAACGGTGTTTCGACAGCCATGTCGAGGGCCACTGAGAACCATGGCTGTGTAGGCCAGTCGGGTATTATCAAGATTCCCGAAGCGGAATCCAATTGAATCTTGTGTAATACCCAACTGATGAGGCAGAAGGGATGAAAAGCATAAAATAACATTTTCCCCCAATGCAGCGTGAATGCATCAACTGCTGCTGCCACAGGGTCTGGTTCCCAAGCGACATACGTTGGTACCTGGTGATTCAGCCTGGATGCAAATAGATCGATATCTGGTGTGCCATATTGCTTTGTAATTTCAGCAAATACTTTGGGATTTAACATCCATTCGATGTTATCGTTAAATTTGCGTAACCTGGTGTCTGCCACTGTATTTTGCTTACCTGGTAGGTAATTTGCTGATAACCAAATATGTCTTTCGACACACCATTGCCAGATTAGGTTGACCAAATTGTCACACGATATCGACTTTACACCACCCATGTGGTTGATATAAGCCACCACCGTGGTATTATCTAATTGCAACTGGACATGTGCATGATACGTATTAGATGAATATGCTTTTAAACCATAAAACACACCCAACATTTCTAAGTAGTTGATACCCCGTGTCTGTAGGCAGGATGATTCAGAATTAGTCCATCTGCCCCCTGTGCTGGATTGCATGTTAGTTGCTCCCCAGTCCAAAGCACTGGCATCCGTTTGAATGGTTAATACTGGGTTGGTGATTAATATGGGACTGGAACTGAGCCTAACATAGAAACATAGAAACATAGATGATGCTTAACGTTCCTTGACCACCATTGTAACTCTGGAATGGATTCAGCAGTTAAAATCATAACTCGGTCAAAGTGACCTGAGTTTTGCTTTAGTGCGTTCACTTTTGCTCTTTGCAAATTTTGATAGTGCAAAGGCCCAAATTGTACAGCTGGAAAAGCTGCTACCATTTTACCAATAACTCTGGCTACCTGCTGTATGGTTGACTGATGTTTATCCATTAGTTCACTGCAAGATAGTGCCAATTCTGATTTCCCCTTCGGCAGAGTTACAATCATGCGAACAATATCAATCGTAAATCCAAGATAGTCCATGGTAGTGGACGGTGTAAAATTGGATTTATCTGGATGTATGACAAACCCCAAAGTTTCAAACAAACGTTTGGTGGCTGCTACTGCCAAAATAGCTGTCTCCAAGGTTTTCCCTACTATTAAAATGTCGTCTACGTACGCCACGACTATATGCTTTTGTTTCTACAATAATGCCAAAGCGGGTTTTAAGATTTTAGTGAACAACCTTGGAGCGGAGGTTAGTCCATTTGGTTAGGCTTTAAATTGCCATAGCTGTTTCATCCAGATAAATTTTAAGTATTTACGATGTTCCTTGTGTATGGGTACTGAGTAGTAGGCGTTTTTTGAATCAATGCTTGCTAGAAAGTAACCTCTAGAAATCAATAGTCTGGCTGTTTCAAAAGTTTCCATCTTGAAATGTATATACTTAACAGACTTGTTTTAAGTAGTTAAGTCAATGATGATGCGACATCCACCATCTTTTTTAGTTTTAGTGAAAATATTAGACACAAATTCCAAAGGTTCATGTTTTGTTCTTTCAATGACACCTTTTGCTAGTAGCCTCATCAGTTCAGCTTGACCCTCTTGTTTCTCTTTGACTGAGAGGGTAAATACCCTTTGGGGTGTATGCTGAACTGGCGGAATGTTTTCATGAACAAAGTCAATTTTATAGCCATGAATGCTGCTGAGTATATACTTGTCCTTAGTGATGGATTCCCATACATCCAAAAACAAGTGCAATCTTACCCCTGTTAGTATATAGCCCCTATTGCTCATATGCTGAGAGGAACCAGACCCACCTACCTCCATGGTTACTGGTGCTTCTTCTGCCTCTTCGCTGGATGAGGAGGTCTCTGCTGGGCTGTAGAGGGCTGCTGTTGATGTTGATGTTGATGTTGTTGGGGGTGGCGCATTTTCCATGGGGTCCGCTCTGGGCCCTGGCCTAAAAAAGGCTTACGGGGAATGGTTGCGGACCCCGAGCTTTCACCAGTCGCATATGGTGGTCGACGACTGGTGGATGCCGTGGGGTACTGCCGCCTGGGTTTGTTAGGTCTGCTCGGTCCCAAACCTGCCCTCACGAGACCAAAGGTCTTGGATTCTTCCTCTAGGTCTTTCACCTTTTTAGGAAGGTCCTTTCCAAAGAGCAGAATTGGAGGTTCTGAACCCGGTGTTTTGCAAAGTCCCGCAAATTTAGGGTTGAGGGTAGGCTTGATGATTTCCTTCCGTAAATTGTTTATCTCATATTGAGTGGTGCACAACAGAGCTAATGTGTCTTGCTGATTTGTGGAGATGTCCACACCATCAATGGACCGTGCATATGATGTTATTCCTGCAGTCAGGAATTTAAGGAGTTTCTGGAGCTTCAACTCCAGGTTCCTGATGTTCTGCCCCAAATGTCCCCAAATTTGGCTGTTTACAGCTGGTACATTCAATGATGTACAATTTTCTGGGGCTGTATATTGTTCAAGGGCCTCATTGACCACCTGTTCTTGTAGGGGTTTTGAGGACAGGTGGTCAATGCTGGCTGCAAGTTTCGGCTCTAAAGGCCGACTCCCTCGTGGAATGACCACGTAGCGGTTCACCACACCCAGCAGCTCTTCCTGATCCTGTACACCCTGCGTACTCCGGACATCTTCAGCCAGCAACCCCTCTTCTTGACCAGCCCAGACCTGGTTGCCAATGCTGCCTTCAAAAGAAGGTGAAGCAATGGTCAGTGCCGTAATGGGCACTGTGGGAGTGCCTGAGCTCCCTTGGCGAGTCTGCTGCTGCTCTCTCAGCAGATCTCGCTGGAGCAATTGCTCCATAAGCTGTTCCATTCGGCTTAGGCGGCTGCCTGTGCCGCTCTCGAGCGGTGAGGCATCTTCATCCGAATCGTCGGATACTACCGCCCAGTTCTGGCTGCAGGTACCTCCATCCCACTGCTCAGGCTGCACTAGCGGTGCTGGGCTCGGCTCAGTAGTCAATCCTACCGCCTCTTGCCCCCCCTCCAAAGAACATTCCTCAATGGAAGACGAACGGCGGCGAGCTGCAGATTTCTTCCCTCTGGTCTTACTCATTCTCCTAGAACATAAAGCAGACCACGGAGAAAATATACATGGCCACGATAAAACTTACCTGTCGGCCCGACTTTTCAATTTGTAGCGGGAGCGCCTTGAACTCCCGTTCGTCGCGGGTGCACTTCATGAACGCTAATGTCGCGCATACGTGCTGGACGGGGTCTTCACGTAGTCACTCACGTGCCTCCGAAATAAAATCCCTTCATCTAAATCATTAATGTATATTGTAAGGGGGTATGGGGAGAGGGCAGGTACAGGATACGGAGTTTGATGATCAGCCATGATCATATTGAATTGCGGTGCGGGCTCGAAGGGCCGAATGGCCTACTCCTGCACCTATTTTCTATGTTTCTATGTAAATAGTTACGGTCCCAGCACCGAGCTTTGTGGTACCACACTAGTCACTGCCTGCCATTCTGAAAGGGACCCATTCATCCATATAACCATATAATAATTACAGCACGGAAACAGGCCATCTCGGCCATTCTAATCCGTGCCGAACACTTACTCTCACCTAGTCCCATCTACCTGCACTCAGGTATTTTTAAATGATAAAAACGAACCTGCCTTCACCACTTCCACTGGAAGCTCATTCCACACAGCTACCACTCTCTGAGTAAAGACGATCCCCCTCATGTTGCCCCTAAACTTTTGTCCCTTAATTCTCAAAGCCCTACTCTTTGTTTCTTGTCTGACAACCAATTTTCTATCCATGTCAGTACCCCAATACAATATGCCCTCATTTTGCCCACTAATCTTCTATGTTGGACCTAATCAAATGCTTTCTGAAAGTCCAGAAAGGGTAAGACCCACTGATCCCGTTGTACTTCCCCTTTTCCTAATTTGACACCATTTAGATAATAATATGCCTTCCTGTTTTTGCCACCAAAGTGGCAAAAACTTTTATCCGCATTAAACTGCATCTGACATGCATCTGCCCACTCACCCAACCTGTCCAAGTCGTCTACATCCTCATAGCATCCTCCTCACAGTTTATTAAGGGTTTGGACAGGCTACAGGCAGGAAACGTGTTCCCGATGTTGGGGGAGTCTAGAACCAGGAGCCACAGTTTATGAATAAGGGGTAAGCCATTTAGAACTGAGACTTTTTCACACAGAGAGTTGTGAATCTGTGGAATTCTCTGCCTGGAAGGCAGTTGAGTCTAATTCTCTGGATGCTTTCAAGAGAGAGTTGGACAGAGCTCATAAAGATAGCGGAGTCAGGGGATATGGGGAGAAGGCAGGAACGGGCTACTGATTGTGGATGATCGGTATGATCACAGTGTATGGCAGTGCTGGCTCGAAATGTCGAATGGCCTACTCCTACACCTATTGTCAATTGTCTATTGAAACGTCACCCATTATTCCTCTCTCCAGAGATGCTGCCTGTCCCGCTGAGTTACTCCAGCATTTTGTGTCCATCTTGAAGTAATAGATGGATATATGTGAGGGGGAGCGGGGTGATTGGCAGATGGTTGGACAAAGGCCAGAGATGGAAAGATCAGGAAAGGCTGTGAGAGAAGATGAGCAGAATGTGAAGCCAGAGAAAGGGATATTGGTGAAAGGGGAAAAGGGGGAAACGGGTCCCATTCAGGTGAGGCTCAAGGAAGAGAGAGGGATAAAAAGTGGGATAGATACAAAAAGCTGGAATAAGTCAGCAAGTCAGACATCATCTCTGGAGAAAAGGAATGGGTGATGGAAGACTAGCGATATGGAAGGGTGAGGTGTGATAATGATAGACCAAAGCAGATGCTAAGGAGAGAGGGGATGTAAAGGTTACTGGAAGTTAGGGAAATCAATATTCATGCCGCTATCAATAAAAGGGAGTTAGGTTGTTGGATAATTAACTGGAATCAGAGAATGACATTTCTCAACTCGAACAAAGTTTGACAAGTAGCCAAGTGTCCTGACCTGAAACGTTGCCCATATTTTTTCCCCAGCACGTTGTGCCTATCTTTGGCAGACGCAAGGAACTTTTTCATGCACAATAAGACACAAAGTGCTGGAGGCAGCATCTATGGAGAACATGGATAGGTGGCGCTTCACAAAGTGCTGGAGTAACTCAGTGGGTCAGGTAGCATCTCTGGTCAACGTGGATAGGCGATGTTTCAGGCCTGAAGAAGGGTCGTGACATAAAAAACATCCCCTATCCATGTTCTCCACAGACAGACACAAAATGCTGGAGTAAATCAGCGGAACAGGCAGCATCTCTAGAGAGAAGGAACATTCTTCAGATAGTCACCGGAGACAGATACACAGAGATAAGGAAGTGTATGGTGTTACTCCAGCACTCTATTATCTGAATGGTGTCAGGTTAGGAAAATGGGAAGTACAACGAGACCTGCGTGTCCTTGTACATCAGTCACTGAAAGTAAGCATGGAGGTACAGCAGGCAGTAAAGAAAGCAGTAAAGGCAGTATTCATAACGAGAAGAGTTGAGTATCGGAGCAAAGAGATATTTGTGCAGTTGTACAGGGCCCTGGTGAGACCACACCTGGAGAATTGTGTACAGTTTCGTTCTCCTAATTTGAGGAAGGACGTTCTTGTTATTGAGGGAGCACAGCGTAGATTCACCAGGTTAATTCCCGGGATGGGAGGACTGACATAAGATGAAAGAATCTTATAGAAACATATAACATTATTAAGGGATTGGACAGGCTTGATGCAGGAACAATGTTCCCCATGTTGGGTAAGTCCAGAACCAGGGGTCGCAATTTAAGAATAAGGGGTAGGCCATTTAGGACTGAGATAAGGAAAAACTTTTTTACCCAGAGAGTTGTGAATCTGTGGAATTCTCTGCCACAGATGGCAATGGAGGCCAATTCACGGGATGTTTCCAAGAGAGAGTTAGATTTAGCTCTTAGGACTACCGGAATCAAGGTGATATGGGGAGAAAGGAGGAACGGGGTACTGATTGTGGATCGTCAGCCGTGAGCCGGGAAAACAAGTGGTCGGCACGGACTGGAAGGGCCGAGAGGGCCTGTTCATGGTTATTGTTATATGGTTATCATATTGAATGGCGGTGCTGGCTCAATGGGCCGAATAGCCAACTCCTGCACCTATTGTCAATGTTTCTATGTAGAAGCTTTTCACTCCACATCACCGTCTATATCTCTTCTGTGTCTCTCAGTCTGAGGAAGGGTCTCAACCTCGAAATGTCACCCATTCCTTCTCTCCAGAGAAGCTGCCCGGCCCGCTGAGTTACTGCAGCGTTTTGTAGTCTGATCCCCCTTGAGGGCCGGCGTGCCGTGGCAACCGTTGCTACCGTTGAATGGCTCCGAATGGCGGAGGGCACTGTCTTCCGAGGGGCGGGTCTATGGCTCGACCTATAGGAAGCGGTCACCTGAGGCGGGGGCAGAGATGCAGCTCTGATGGGTCGGATGCCAGGAGGGGGCGGTACCTGGTCCTTTGTGACGCTGCTGTTGAAACTGCACGTCAGATTGGGGAGGCCGGACGTGGTCCCATTGGCCGCTGTCGCTGCCCATCAGTGGGGGGAAGGAGTTAGCGGGACCTGGTCGCTGTTCTCGTGTCCTTCCCCCACCCCGTCACCCCTTCCCGAAGGTAATCCTGCGGCCGGCGACCCGGTGGGGGGAGTGCGTGAGGAGGGGAAAGGAAGACCCCTGTTTATTGACGGGCTTGGTGCAGCGCCTCTAGTCCTCTGAGTGCAACTCCCTCCAGGCGGCGGGAGGCCGCGGCGCGCCGTCTCTGGTCCTCCGACTGCAGCATCCCCTGGCAGCAGGGGGCGATGGTGCAGCGCCCCCTATCGGTTGAAGGCCGTGGTGCAGCGCCTATGTTCCTCCCTCGGATTGGCGGTGACTTCAGGGCGCCAGTCATCCGTGCATGCGGCTGACGTCACGACAGTGAACATGCAGCGCGACGCGGTTCCCAGATGCTCGGCATCCCCAGGTCTGTGCGGAAACCCCTCCCACTCACCCCTTCCCCCCACACCCCTCGATCCCCATTCTTCCCCCCCTCACCCTCTCCCCCCCCTACCCCTTTCCCCTTCAAGCACTAGTAATGATCACACTGTAGTAATGTCCTGTTTGCCAGCTTGTTGACCCTCTGTGTTCCCCTGCTGCAGGGTTTAGGAGCCGTTGCTGTGAGCAGAGAGACGGGAACGTGAGCGGCCATTGAGGGCGACCTGGGTGCCGGTGAGGCCCCCCCCCCCCCCATCTGCTCGGTGTGCGGACTGCTTCGAGGGTCTGAGCTTCGATGTAGAACCACATGGCGGGTCACAACAAGGAGAAGCATTACGAGTGTGACGTGTGTGGCAAGGCCTGTCCTTTCCCAAGCCTGCTGGAGACCCACCGGCGGGTGCACTCGGGAGAACGCCCCTTCGACTGCTCCGATTGCGGCAAGGACTTCAAGATGGCACATCAACTGAAGGTCCACCGGCGAGTGCATACGGGCGAGAAGCCCTATGGCTGCACCATCTGTGACAAGAGCTTTGCCCAGTCGTCGGGGCTGCGGGTGCACCAGCGGGTGCACAGCAGTGAGCGGCCCTTCACCTGCTCCGATTGTGGCAAAGGTTTCAAGTTGTCCATGCACCTGAAGGTGCACAGACGCCTGCACACCGGGGAGCGGCCCTACACCTGCAGCGATTGCGACAAGGGCTTCACCTGCTCCTACAGCCTGCTGGAACACCAGCGCACCCACACCGGCGAGCGACCCTTCACCTGCGCCCAGTGCGGCAAGGGCTACACTCGCTCCTCCAGCCTGCTGTCCCACCAGCGGGTGCACGCTAGCGACCGTCCTGTCCCCAGCCCGGTGTGTGAGTAGCGCTTTGCCATGGCCTCCCACGCCTTGTGTTACCAGCGCATACACACCAGTGGCCAACCCTATGAGCGCCCGTACCGCGGTGAAGCGTTTGACAGCTCGCGGCGATTGCGGCAGCAACAGCGAGGCCCACGCCGGCGAGTGGCTGCTCCCACAGCGGCAAGCATTTCAACAGCGCACGGGGGCTGTGGGAGCACCAGCGGAAACACACCAGAGAGAGACCCTTTGTGTGCGCCGAGTGTGGCAAGGGTTTCACCCGCAAGTCCAGCCTCTGGCAGCACTGGCGTACCCACAGCGGTGAGCGTCCCTTCCCCTGCCCATCCTGTGGTAAGGGCTTCACCCGGCTTGACAACCAGCAATTCCACACTGACCTTCCCCAATGCTTCCACACCAGTCCCCTCTCTCTCCCACTCCCCAAACTCGCTCACTCCACTCTCCCCCCTCCCCACACTCTCCCCCTCTCTCTCTTCACCCCACGCCTCCTTCCTCTCTCTCACACACACCCTCAACACCCCCTTCCTCCGGTGCCTCTCCCATGCAGAAATAAATAGCTTCACCCCTTCCCCACGTCTCCTCCATCCCCCTTCCACACCCCCTATCTCTGTCCCTCTCTCACATGCACACACCCACTGCCTCTCTCTCTTGCTCTCTCATGCACACTCCCTCTCCTGCTATCTCACACAAACTCCCTCTCCCTCTCAGACACACTCTCCTACACACTCACACTCTCTCGCACACGCACACTCACACACGCACTCTCGCGCACACACACTCTCACACTCATGCACGCACTCGCACACGCACTTTCGCACACGTAATCTCACACATGCACTCTCACACGCAATCACACACGTACTCGCACACACACACTCACACAAGCACTCTCGCACACGCACTGTCACACATGCACTCATTCGCACTCGCACACATGCTTTCTCTCACACGCACTTTCTCGCACACAAGCACTCACATGCACTTTCTCACACATGTACTCTCTCACATACGTACTATATCTACTTGTATCTAGGCTAGGCCTGCATTTCACCCTACACCTGTGCTCAGTCCACCAAGGCCTGCTGAATCTCCCGGTTGCCAACCATTTAAAGTCCCCTCACTCCCACACTGATCTTTCTGTCCTGGGCCTCCTCCATGGTGACACGCAAACTGAGGTGACACGCAAACTGGAGGAACAGCACCTCATAGCTTACAGCCCAATGACATGAACATAGAATTCTCCAAATTAAGGAGACACTCTGCCCCCCCTCCCCCCTCCCTTCTAATCAAGTCCTGGAGTTCATCCCGACCTCATCTGTTTTTTCCAGCTTTCCCCCCCCCCCCCCCGACTCCATCAGTCCAAAGAAGGGTCCAGACCCGACACGTCGCCTGTCCATTCCCCTCCAAAGTGCTGGTAGAACTCAGCAGGTCAGACATCCGTGGTGGGAAACGGATGGAGAAGTGTTCCTAATATAAGCCCTCCTTGGCCCTGTCGAGGAGCAGACAATCAACAGTACCAGCATCTTCTCATTTATACTGTACCCAAGTGAAAATGCTAAAGTGAGCCAAGCTGCACACAGCCAACTGCTCATAGTACCAGCTGGTTGCCAGTGCCCAAAAAACATAAAGGCATTTAAAAGTTTTTTAAGTAAAACTTGTAACATTTGTGCCTTACGTAACAAATAAAGCAAGTTTATCCTGACCTGAATGTGTTCTGCGGAATTCTTGAGAATTAATGGTGTGCTATCAACAATTAAAGAAAATGCCAACCATCTCCAGAAATAAGAAATTATTTTCCCCGCCATGCATATCTGTAGCTGTAGGGCAGTCGGACACCTCCCCACTACTTCAAAGATAGTTCCTGCACATGGCAATATTGTTTGGCCACTGTTCTTTGTTTAATGGATTTGATTAGACAATAGACAATAGGTGCAGGCGTAGGGCATTTGGCCCTTCGAGCACCGCCATTCAATGTGATCATGGCTAGATCAGGAAATGTTTCCGTTCCTACAAGGGTCTTTCTTCTGAGGTTTCTATAGCAACATGCCCACTCTTGCCTTTATGAAGAGACTGACAATTTGTACTGCAAGGTATGACTGACATATAATTGATTAGCTGTACAAAATAAGATCCATTGATTCAATTGTGGTCAAATCCTAGTGAACACTGTCTCCTTTTTCCAATGCAGCAGTCACCAATGTTGCAGAAGAAAAAGGGCAATTATTAAACACACTGTGCACAACACACTTTTTTGATAGCAAACAATGTTACATTTTGTTTCAGGCTATTCACCAATCCTCACTATGTGAAGCCATTTTAGCCTTCAATGATGAACATTGCTTATTTATGCTGATAGAAACTTTGAGCTTGTTATAGACTAAGTGGAACCCGTTGGGTCCCTGTCATAGAAACATAGAAACATAGAAATTAGGTGCAGGAGTAGGCCATTCAGCCCTTCGAGCCTGCACCGCCATTCAATATGATCATGGCTGATCATCCAACTCAGTATCCCGTACCTGCCTTCTCTCCATACCCTCTGATCCCCTTAGCCACAAGGGCCACATCCAACTCACTCTTAAATATAGCCAATGAACTGGCCTCAACTACCCTCTGTGGCAGAGAGTTCCAGAGACTCACCACTCTCTGTGTGAAGAAAGTCTTTCTCATCTCGGTCTTAAAGGATTTCCCCCTTATCCTTAAGCTGTGACCCCTTGTCCTGGACTTCCCCAACATCGGGAACAATCTTCCTGCATCTAGCCTGTCCAACCCCTTAAGAATTTTGTAAGTTTCTATAAGATCCCCTCTTAATCTCCTAAATTCCAGAGAGTATAAACCGAGTCTATCCAGTCTTTCTTCATAAGACAGTCCTGACATCCCAGGAATCAGTCTGGTGAACCTTCTCTGCACTCCCTCTATGGCAATAATGTCCTTCCTCAGATTTGGAGACCAAAACTGCACGCAATACTCCAGGTGTGGTCTCACCAAGACCCTGTACAACTGAAGTAGAACCTCCCTGCTCCTGTACTCAAATCCTTTTGCTATGAAAGCTAACATACCATTCGCTTTTTTCACTGCCTGCTGCACCTGCATGCCTACTTTCAATGACTGGTGTACCATGACACCCAGGTCTCGCTGCATCTCCCCTTTTCCTAATCGGCCACCATTTAAATAATAGTCTGCTTTCCTGTTTTTGCCACCAAAGTGGATAACCTCACATTTATCCACATTATACTGCATCTGCCAAACATTTGCCCACTCACCCAGCCTATCCAAGTCACCTTGCAGTCTCCTAGCATCCTCCTCACAGCGAACACTGCCCCCCAGCTTAGTGTAATCCGCAAACTTGGAGATATTGCCTTCAATTCCCTCATCCAGATCATTAATATATATTGTAAATAGCTGGGGTCCCAGCACTGAGCCCTGCGGTACCCCACTAGTTACTGCCTGCCATTGTGAAAACAATGTCACACGGGAGGCCTGGTTCCCCAACGCAACCCATTCCCAAACGCAATATTCCACCGCTCACCCATTCCCCCAACGCAACCCGTTCCCCCAATGCAATGTTCCACTCCTCACCCATAGCCACTAACTGCGCTGGCACGGCTGACAAGTTCCCACTGTGATCCCCCCCATCCACTCTTCGCGGCTCTCTGGTGGCGCAGCCATTCCCGCCCATTGGGTTCCCATTGTGACGTCGAACATGCAGGTATTACTGCGCAGGTGCAGCTGACGGGCACGGCCAGTGGAAAAGGGATTTATTAAAGGTTAAAATATGAATAACTCTTAAAATATAACAACAATTTAAACGTTAAAGATGAGATTTATTCAGTCCATTCTTTCGTGTTGCATCTCTTGTTGCATTCTGCAGGGAACGGCTTCAGGCGGGCGCTGTCGGGGGCCAGTGGGGGGAGCACCTGCAGCCGGGGGAGGGGCTCTGACTCCCCCCCCCCCCCCCCCTGAAGCAGCCCCCCTCCCCTGCTGCAGGACACTGCCCCCTCACAGGCCCCCGGCTGAAACCGTCCCGTCTCCAGCTGCAGGATACTCTCCCCCCCCCCCCCTCACCGGCCCCCGCCTGAAGCAGTCCCCGGCTCAGGGACCTGTAGCTGTGGAAGGGGAATGGCTTCAGGCGGGTGCTGATTAGGAGCATCCTGCAGCTGGGGATGGGACTGCTTCAGGTAGGGGCCGGTGGTGGGGGAACGTCCTGCAGCAGGGTGGGGACGGCTTCGGACAGGGACTGTAGGGGGGGGGGGGGGGTAGCGTCCTGCAGCTGGGAATGGGACGGCTTCAGGTGGGGGGGGGGGGTGCGTCCTGCAGCGGGGGAGCAGACAGCTTAAGGTGGGGGACTGTCTGGGGCCGGGGGGTGGGGGGGGGGAGCGTCCTACTGCCAGGGGAGGGGGACTGCTTTAGATGGGGCTGTCGGCGGCCGGTGGGGGGCGGGGGGGGAGAGTGTCCTGCAGCCTGGGAAGGGGGGTGGCTTCTGTCGGGGGTTGGTAGGGATGGGAGCTTCCTACAGCTGGGGGAGGGGGACGGCTTCAAGGCGGGGGCTGTTGGGGCCGGTGGTGGGGGGGAGCATCCTGCACTCAATCCATCCCCCCTCAACCCCCTCACCCAACCACTTCGCGGCTCTCTGGCGGCGCAACCATTCCCGCCCATTGGATTTATTAAAGCTTAAAATGTGAATAACTCTTAAAATATAACAACAAATTAAACATTAAAGATTCATAACTGACATCATCCACTCCTGCCTTATTTCTGCTCATGTTCCTTCCTCTCTCAAAACCGCTGCAATAACTCCAGTACTTAAGAAACCGGTGCAAATCCGAACAATCTAAATAATTTCCGACCAATCTCCAATTTGCCATTTTTCTCTAAAATACTAGAAAAAAACAGTTGCTGCACAGGTTCACAATCATCTCATTAGCAATAACCTCTATGAACAATTTCAATCTGCTTTTCGCCCTCTCCATAGCACAGAAACAGCATTAGCAAGGTCACCAACGACCTGCTGATGCCTGGCAACTCCGGTTTTCTCACCATACTCTTCCCCCTTGATTTGACTGCTGCCTTTGGCAGCATCTCTCACAACATCCTCCTCGACCGTCTAGCCTCCATGGGTATCATCAAAACATCACTCACCTGGTTCACATCATACCTCTCCAGGCGCACTCAGTTTGTACACACAACCCTCCCCAGTCACCAGTGATGTTCCCCAGGGCTCAGTCCAAGGACCCCTCCTTTTTTATAATTTATTTACTTCCCCTTGGTTTTATTTTCAGGAAATACAACATTCATTTTGTAAGGAAAAAAGGGTAGCAGTCAAATGTGGGTCCCTTGAAGGGTGAAATTATTATGGGCAACAAGGAAATGGCAGAAGAGTTGAATAGGTACTTCGGATCTGTCTTCACTAAGGAAGACACAAACAATCTCCCAGATGTACTGGAGGACAGAGGATCTAAAGGGGTAGAGGAACTGAAAGAAGTTTTCATTCGGCGAAAAATAGTATTGGGTAGGTTAATCCCCTGGGCCTGATGGTCTGCATCCCAGGGTCCTCAGGGAGGTGGCTTTAGAAATGGTGGACGCATTGGTGATCATTTTCCAATGTTCAATAGATTCAGGATCAGTTCCTGTGGATTGGAGGATAGCTATTGTTATCCCACTTTTCAAGAAAGGAACGAGAGTGAAAACGGGGAAATACAGACCAGTTAGTCTGTCTTCGGTGGTGGGAAAGATGCTGGAGTTAATTATTAAAGAGGTAATAACAGGGCATTTGGATAGCAGTAAAAGGATTAGTCCAAGTCAACATGGTTTATGAAAGGGCAATCATGCTTGACTAATCTTCTGGAATTTTTTGAGGATGTGACAAGTAAATTGGATGAAGAGGTGCCAGTGGATGTAGTGTATCTAGACTTTCAGAAAGCCTTTGATAAGGTCCCGCATGGGAGACTGGTGACTAAAATTAGAGCATATGGTATTGGGGGTAGGGTGTTGACATGGATAGAAAATTGGTTGGCAGACCAGAAGCAAAGAGTAGGAGTGAACGGGTCCTTTTCAGAATGGCAGGCAGTGACAAGTGGAGTGCCGCAAATCTCGGTGTTGGGGCCGCAACTGTTTACCATATATATTTATGATTTGGAAGAGGAAATTAGGAGCATCACTAGCTTAGTTTGCGGATGACACAAAGCTGGGTGGCAGTGTGAACTGTGAAGAGGATGTTAGGAGGTTGCAGGATGACCTGGACAGGTTGAGTGAGTGGGCAGATGCGTGGCAGATGCAGTATAATATAGATAAATGTGAGGTTATCCATTTTGGCGGCAAAAACAAGGGGGCAGATTATTATCTCAATGGGGTTAGGTTAGGTAAGGGTGAAGGTGCAGCGAGATCTGGGTGTCCTTGTACACCGGTCACTGAAAGTTGGCTTACAGGTACAGCAGGCAGTGAAGAAAGCTAATGGAATGTTGGCCTTCATAACAAGAGGATTTCAGTATAGGAGTAAAGAGGTTCTTCTGCAGTTGTATAGGGCTCTGGTGAGAACACATCTGGAGTATTGTGTGCAGTTTTGGTCTGCTAATTTGAGGAAGGACATCCTTGTGATTGAGGCAGTGCAGCGTAGGTTCACGAGATTGATCCATGGGATGGCGGGACTGTCATATGAGGAAAGATTGAAAAGACTAGGCTTGTATTCACTGGAGTTTAGAAGGATGAGTGGGTATCTTATAGAAACATAAAATTATAAAAGGACTGGACAAGCTAGATGCAGGAAAAAGTTCCCAATGTTGGGTGAGTCCAGAACTAGGGGCACAGTCTTAGAATAAAGGGGAGGTCATTTAAGACTGAGGTGAGAAAAAACTTTTACACCCAGAGAGTTGTGGATTTATGGAATTCCCTGCCACAGAGGGTAGTGGAGGCCATGTCACTGGATAGTTTTAAACGAGAGTTAGATAGAGCTCTGGGGGCTAGTGGAGTCAAGGGATATGGAAAGAAGGCAGGCACGGGTTATTAATAGGGGACGATCAGCCATGATCACAATGAATGGTGGTGCTGGCTTGAAATGCCAAATGGCCTCCTCCTGCACCTATTTTCTATGTTTCTATGTTTCCCTCTTCCCTGTCTGACTGCTTAGTGGAAATTAAAACCTGGTTTGCTCACAACTTCCTCAAACTCAACAGTGACAAAACTGAAATTCTCCTTGTTGGCTCCAAATCCACCCTATCTAAATGTCCCAATTTCTCACTCACCATTATCAATTCCATAGTCCCTCCTTCCCCTCAGATCAAGAGTCTGGGTGTCATCCTTGATAGCACACTTTATTTTGAAAAACACGTCAATAATCTCACTCAGTCTGCTTACATCCACCTATGCACTATCCACCGTCTTTGTCCATCACTCGCACCTAACAGCACTGCTACTCTCACCCACACCCTCATCACCTGCCACATTGATTATTTTAACTCTCCTTTCTGGTTTACCCCACAAGTCCATCCATTAACTCCAATTGGTCTAGAACTCAGCTGCCCGCATTATCACCAGAACCCCATCCGCTGAACACATCACTCCCATCCTCGGGGGTGGGGGTGTTGTGGGGGGAGGGTGGTGGGCGTGAGGATGAGTGTGTGGGTGGGGGGGGGGGGTGTGGTGGAAGGGAGGTTTGTGGGGGTAGGAGGTGTGGGAGGGGGTGGTTGTAACGTGCGGGGAGGTGTGTGTGTGGGCGGGGGTGTGTGTGTGGGTGGTGTAGTTTGGGGGGCTTGTGTGGGTGGGGGCGAGAGAGCTCAGAGAAAAGACGTGGTTGTGGGGGTGAGGGGGTATCACAGGGGAGGAGGGCAGGAGCCAGCGAGGGGGACCAGAGGGGAAGGAGCTGGGGCTGATGGTGCGATGGTGATTCACAGCTGGTCGCTGGACATTCTCCTCCGCCGGGATCAGATTCCCCGCTTTCCGTTTGGCAACATCTCCCGCGCCGGGTTTCCAATCCCTCTGAAAATTGTGTCCAGTTGGAAACCTCCTCAGCGCCAGTAAAGACGCGATGGCGCAAGAATGGGCGGACGGGCAAAGTGACAGGAGTAAAGACCAATCCATGCGGCACTGACTAGCAGGAGAAGAGATCAAGCTGCGCAGCGCGGTTTTTAAGATTTTTAAACCTCACTAACTTTTACATTAGACCACCGATCAGAACTAAACTTGGCGCAATTGCAGCACGGGAGAACGTTGAGTAAGCTGGCGAATAATCGTAGTGCTATCGCGTACCTTTTTTGCGCAAATAGAAAGACCGCGCAAACCAGAAGTTAGTAAGATCAGAGTTTTAGTCATGGATGGATGTATGGATGGATGTATGGATGGATGGAAGGAGTGAGAGAGAGACAGGGAAAGGTGTGGGGGCCCTACACCAGAACGGATGATTTTTTGGGCCTCAATGCTTAATCTCAAAGTGAGACACAGCCAAGATTACTTCCAGAGCCTTTTATTTTCAATCCTAGCAAGAATCTTTCCACATTTCACTTAACTCCTTGGCCTTTTCAGAGCGATTTGGTCTGTTCCCTTTTTGTGCCTGCCGCTCCTACATAAACTATTTAAAGAGTCAGGCCTGTTTTATGAATGTTATCCTTACCTCTGTTAGGTTACAATCAAGCATTCCAGCAAGGCAACTCCCATTTAAAGTTTTAAAGAAGGAAGTGCAGATCCTGGAGAATCGAGGGTACGCAAAAAGCTGGAGAAACTCAGCGGGTGCAGCAGCATCTAAGGAGCGAAGGAGATAGGCGACGTTTCGGGTCGAGACCCTTCTTCAGACTGGTCAGGGATCAGGGAAACGAGAGATATAGACGGTGATGTGGAGAGATAAGGAACAATGAGTGAAAGATGTGCAAAAAAGTATCGGTGATAAAGGGAACAAGCCATTGTAAGCTGTTTGTGGTGTGAAAATGAGAAGCTGGTGCGACTGGGGTGGGGGAGGGAGATAGAGATAGAGGGAATGCCAGGGCCCGAGGGCTGAGGGAGAGGTGGGAAGGGGAGGAGACAGCAAGAACTCCCATTTAAACACAGATGTCATACCGATGCTGAATACACGTGTGATCATGAATCCATCGTGCAATTCTGCCACATTCAAACAGTTCTTTTACTTGCACTGGTTCTGTCCTCTTTTGTCTAATTATTGAGCAGTTCAGGAACGATGAAACAAGTTCTTTGTTTTTAATATCTTCTGATATATTTTCTCAACACATTTGACACACTGATTTAATATTCTTTAATAACTGGAAATACTGGTGGTAACTAGGACGTCATCCGAGTAACAACATAACAATTATTTGTACAAAATAAAATTCAGTTTGGTTTGATCACGTTCCAGTTTGTGTAGCAAACCTTGCTGGTGGAAGGAAACACCCTGATATAGCTGCACCATATAACCATATAGCAATTACAGCACGGAAACAGGCCCTCTCGGCCCTTCCAGTCCGTGCCGTTTATTTCTGTACATCAAAGACAAGTTTCTAAATAGGACTAATGCCCGCACAGCAACCCGCTGTGTGTGGGGGTCTGGAAATGGAGAAGAGGAATGTAGTTGAACAGCAGAAGCAAAGCTTTGAGAATCCATGCAGTGAACTGGCCTCGCTCAGACACCTCTGCTTGGTCTGCCGAGGACTGCTGGATCGCCCGGTTGCAAACCATTGTAACTACTTTTCCCGCACTGACCTCTCTGTTCCTGGGCCTCCTCCATTGCTAGAGTGAGGCCACATCCACCTCAGATTCTGCTTGGGTCACTTATAAACCAATGGTATAACATTGAATTGTCTAATATTAGGTAAATGACCAACATACTCAATCCTCTCCCCCTTTTCTTCCCGTCCCCTCCCCCCCCTAACTCCTCCTCCTCCACCCTGTGCCCCAGCATGATGTGCAGCACATTTCTCACATTATCTAACTCCTCCCTATCCCTCTACATCCCTTCCTCTCGCCTCAATTCACATCACTCTATCCTTATCTCACGGCCTTTTTTCTCCTCTTCACCACTGGCCTTTGTGCACTGGTTTGGATTTGTCCTGCCCCTCATCTCTCCTCCAGCTTCACCCCCCTCCCCCGACCAGAATCAGTGCCGACCCAAAACATTGCTTATCGTGTTCTCCAGATATGTTGCCTGCCTGACCTGCTGGGTTATTCCAGCACTTTGGGTACTTTGCTCCACACTCCAGCACCTGCAGTTCCTGTGTCTATTTTTCACTGTGAGTCACACGTTTTCGTTGATCACAACCAGTATTAAACACGTCTCACACAGTAGAATTTGCGACTTCTACAAGGCTACCGTCAAATATTCAGTGGAAAATCAGACAGAATGGGTATGGCTGTTCACATCATTTCCATGTAAGGAGACCCCCACAGAAATCCTCTCCAAGTTTCATTGCAAACCTTGTAGAGAATTTCAGACGCTGCCCTACCCAGGACTTATCCCTCAGCAAATTGTGAGCAAACTCAAACTAAAGCTAAATACACCTAGACAGATGCAAGAATGCTAATAAACAAAATGTGCTTAAATTGGATCATTAGATTAGAAATAAGGTAGCAAAATAATGTACTTGGAATAAACTGGTTTAAAGCAGGCAAATACACCCCAACATATACCAATGGTCAGTCCTGACACCTCAATGCCTCAATCCCTGCCTTGAACTGTCCCAGATAGCCAGCTCTCACTTGCATACATGCAGTGGTTAGCTTGGTGCTGTTATCCAAGATGGCCTCAAATAGTTGCATTTCCTCCATGAACCTTTCTTTGTTGCTCCCTATTGGTCCTCTGTCCAATGCATTGACAAATATGGTGCTCAAGAGCCTCATCAAGAAAGTAAATATTATAAGTAATGCTAATGTAGACAATATATGCAGGAATAGGCCATTCAGCCCTTCGAGCCAGCGCCGCCATTCTCTGTACTTATGGCTGATCATCCACAATCAGTACCCCTTTTCGGCTTTCTCCCCGTATCCCTTGACTCCTCTATCTTTAAGAGCTCTATCTAACTCTCTCTTGAAAGCATCCAGAGAATCAGCCACCACTGCCTTCTGAGGCAGAGAATACCACTGATTCACAACTCTGAATTCCATTCCCTGAGTAACATCCCATGGGGTCTACTGCAATATTTCACATAGATTTTTAAAGAGCAGTGTAGTATTAATTCTGGATATTTCCATCATGTGATTTGGCATACGAATTATATCATGACAAATCGTTGCCTTAATATTTAGCCTGAGAAAATTACATTTGCACAATATTAACCATTGTGCAAATGTAATTTTTCTATTCATGATACGAACCACAACTTACATTGATACAGCAATTGCAACATAGTAAAACTTCCTATAACTCTTGTGAAGTGTCCTATTAGATCATCGACTCCACATAAAAAAAGGCTAACAGAGGATGTACTTCCTACGGAAGCTGAGGAAGCACAATCTGCCACAGGCAATGATGGTCCAGTTCTATATGGCCATTGTAGAGTCTGTCATCACGTTCTGCCTCATGGTCTGTTTTGGCTCAGGCACCAAGCAGAGGCTGCAGCGAATCGCCCGATCAGCTGAGAAGGTTGTTGGCTGCAACATCCCCTCCATTGACAAACTGTACACTACAATGGCCAGAAAGCGAGCGGGGTAAGATCATCTCTGACCCCGCTAACCCTGGCCACAAACTCTTTGAATCACTTCCCTATGGAAGGCAACTTCAGACTCTCAAAGCTGCCACAGCCAGATATAAAAATATATGCAGTAAATGCAGATATGCAGTAAAAACAGCTTTTATTGATCTACTCAATAACCAAAATTCTGCGGCCTCCTTTTGCCCTAAAATTTTATTTAATTCACATGTTTAGCACAAAATGTTTTATTATTTATGTTTAATGTTTTATGTGTCATTCCTAACTGTCACTGTATGTCATGTTGTAATTTGCGGGTGGAGCACCAAGTATATTCACATTCCTTGTATGTGAATATACTTGGCCAATAAAGTTATTAATTCATTCATCCGGTGAAAAGATGTACAGCTCGGAATAATAGGGCAGGTGACCAAAGCACATGAAATGGAAGAGGAAAGTTGAAGTTTTGTGAGTAATTGCTGGAGCATTGCACCTGTATGGCCATCAAGCTAAGCACTGCATATATACAAATTAATATTGATTTTGTGGAAACCTGCACAGTATGCATGTGCATAAAATTGATGAAAAGTCAGTCAAAGAAGCACAAACAGTGCATCTTTGAAATTCTATTTTAAGACTTTATAAACAGCTAGGTATGCAAAAATATTTTAATCGTTAAAATTCAATATTTCACATTTAATTTACCCTTTATAACAATCTGGCTCCATTCTAATAATATTGCAACATGAATGATACTGGAGGAATCTAGAACCAAAGTAAAATGAAGAACATAAATGTGACAACAGAGTGAAATATTTTTTTCACTTCCTGATGAAGTGATACAAATGGATACTTTGCGTCCACGTTCAATAGTAGTTACTTGGTTTTCCATGAACTGTCTGTGAAGCAGATGTCAAAAAAGAAGCATCTTAATGCAAGGAACAAGCAGACAGTCATTAACACCTGGAATGAATGCATTTCAAACATTAGCAGCAGACTGTGGGCTGGCTTGTCTTTTTTCACAACACATCATACCGGATTTGAGATTTCACTTCCAATATTCCCTGCCTGCCACTGCCACTTGAAACCCATCCAGTTACATGTGAGGAGGGGGGGGGGGGGGGGGGGGGGGGGGGGGGAGGAGAAGGTCCCTTTAGTAATAAAACATTAAAAACAACATATCCAGACACATCTCCAGAGTTTGGGTTCGAGGACAAAACCAAAAGATGTAAAAGAATGAAGCCAAAGCATTGATCACAAAGTGCACTTTGAAGTTACAGTAGCTGGAAAACAGACAGGCTGCACGAGGAGCATTCGTGTTGAGTGTGCTCTCGAATTGTCAAGCTCACCAATACTTTGATTAATAGAAACTACATGCAGCATCTAACTGTGATGTTTCTGATAGATTTCACCTGGCCAGTTGGCAAATTAGCACGTGTTTGCACCGACATGCTCATGATCAAATATGTGAATGTGCTAAGAAAATAAAAGGAATATTTACATTTCTGCTTCAAACAGGACTGTTGTTCAGATCTTTGAGACAGCCGGCATTTGAAGTACAATACTGGCTGTGTCTCTGAAGCTCTGCTGAGTGGTATTTTTTGTTAACCTGCTTCTCTAAAGCTGGTGCATTCTATTTTCCATTACAACTAACCACTGCAACAAACAATGTTAAAGATAGGCTCAGTATGTGCCAGTTGAACTTGCCAAGTGTACTGTCACACTAATATTAAATCATCAAAACAGCATGCAACGGAATCGGGCTTTCCTGTAGTAAGATTTTTTGCATGACGTACAGTGCCCTCCATAATGTTTAGAACAAAGACCCATCATTCATTTATTTGCCTCTGTACTCCACAATTTGAGATTTGTAATAGAAAAAATTACATGTGGTTAATGTTAAAATCACTTGTGGTCAATGTTAATAAAATCTGACATGTGGTGCACATTGTCAGATTTTATTAAAGGGTATTTTTATAATTTTGGTTTCACCATGTAGAAATTACAACAGTGTTTATAGATAGTTCCCGCCCCATTTCAGGGCACCATAATATTTGGGACACATGGCTTCACAGGCGTTTGTAATTGCTCTGGTGTGTTTAATTGCCTCCCTAATGCGGGTATAAGAGAGGTCTCAGCACCTCGTCTTTCCATCACCTTTGGAAACATTTATTGCTGTTTATCAACATGAGGACCAAAGTTGTGCCAATGAAATTAAAAGAAGCCATTATGAGACTGAAAAACAAGAATTAAACTGTTAGAGACATCAGCCAAACCTTAGGCTTACCAAAATCAACTGTTTGGAACATCATTAGGAAGAAAGAGAGCACTGGTGAGCTTACTAATCGCAAAAGGGCTGGCAGGCCAAGGAAGACCTCCACAGCTGATGACTGAAGAATTCTATAATGAAGAAAAATCCCCAAACACCTGTTCGACAGATCAGAAACACTCTTGAGGAGCCAGGTATGGATTCTTCAATGACCACTCTCTGCAGAAGACTTCATGAACAGAAATTCAAAAACGACACTGCAAGATGCAAACCCCTGGCCGGTGGTTCAAGACAATGACCCCAAACATACTGCTAAAGCATCAAAGGAGTTTTTCAATGTTCATTTCTTGAGTGGCCAAGTCAATCACCCGAACATAACCCAATTGAGCATGCCTTTTATATGCTGAAGATAAAACTGAAGCAGACTAGCCCCCAAAACAAGCATAAGCTAAAGATGGCTGCAATACAGGCCTAGCAGAGCATCACCAGAGAAGACACCCAGCAACTGGTGATGTCCATGAATTGCTGACTTCAAGCAGTCATTGCATGCAAAGGATATGTAACAAAATACTAAACATGACTACTTTCATTTACATGACATTGCTGTGTCCCAAACATTATGGTGCCGTGAAATTGGGGGACTATGTATAAAGGCAGACAAAAATGCTGGAGAAACTCAGCGGGTGAGGCTGCATCCATGGAGCGAAGGAAATAGATAAAGTTTCGAGTTGAGACCATTCTTCAATCTCATAATGGCTTCATTGAACTTCATTAGCACAACTTTGGTCCTCATGTTGATATGTATAAACACAGCAGTAATTTCTACATGGTGAAACCAAAATGTACAAAAATGCCCTTTATTAAAATCTGACAATGTGCACTTTAACCACATGTGATTTATTCTATTACAAATCTCAAATTGTGGAGTAGAGGCAAATAAATAAATGATGGGGTTTTGGCCCAAACATTGTGGAGGGCACTGTACCTCCACAATGATAGTGGTATGGATATTGATTTCTCTAACTTCTCGTAACCCTTACATCCTCTCTCTCCATTCCTCCCCCACCCAGGTCATACCAGCTTCCGTCATCTTGTTGGGTCTCATTGTCTAACTCGATTTCACCTCGCCCAAGCTAACAATGGCCTGTTTCCTTTAACATCGTAATTTTTTTGCATATCCTTAGCATCTGCTTTGTTCTGTCATTTTCACACCTCACCCTTCCATATCTTTAGTCTCCCTCTTCCCTGACTCAGTCTGAAGAAGGGTCTCGACCCAAAACATCACCCATTCCTTTTCTCCAGAGATGATGTCTGACTTGCTGACTTATTCCAGCTTTTTGTATCTATCCCACTTTTTATCCCTCTCTCTTCCCAGCGCCTCACCTGAGGGACCCGTTTCCCCCGTTTCCCCTTTCACCAATATCCCTTTCTCTGGCTTCACATTCTGCTCATCTTATCTCACAGCCTTCCCTGATCTTTCCATCTCTGGCCTTTGTCCAACCATTTGCCAATCACCCCGCTCCCCCTCGCATATATCCATCTATTACTTAAAGATGGACACAAAAAGCTGGAGTAACTCAGCGGGACAGGCAGCATCTCCAGAGAGAAGGAAGAATGGATGACGTTTCAATAGACAATTGACAATAGGTGCAGGAGTAGGCCATTCGAGCCAGCACTGCCATTCAATGTGATCATCGCTGATCATCCACAATCAGTTCCTGCCTTCCCCCCCATTTCCCTTAACTCCGCTATCTTTAAGAGCTCTATCTAACTCTCTCTTGAAAGCATCCAGAGAATTGGCCTCCACCGCCCTCTGAGGCAGCAATGAAGTGGGGAGATAAAGAACAATGAATGAAAGATCTGCAAAAAAGTGACGATGATAGAGGAAACAGGCCATTCTTAGCTGTTTGTAGGGTGAAAACGAGAAGCTGGTGTGACTTGGGTGGGGTAGGGATAGTTCAAGTTCAAGTGAGTTTTATTGTCATTGATAGAGAGAGAGGGTATGCAAAGGCTACCTGAAGTGTGAGAAATAAATATTCATACCACTGGGTTGTAAGCTGCCAAGCAAATTGTTCCTCCAATTTGTGTTTAGCTTCAGTCTGACAATTGAGGAGATCGAGGACATAGAAAATAGGTGCAGGAGTAGGCCATTCGGCCCTTAGAGCCTGCACCGCCATTCAATATGATCATGGCTGATCATCCAACTCAGTATCCCATACCTGCCTTCTCTCCATACCCCCTGATACCTCTAGCCACAAGGGCCACATCTAACTCCCTCTTAAATATAGCCAATGAACTGGCCTCAACTACCTTCTGTGGCAGAGAATTCCAGAGACTCACCACTTTCTGTTTGAAAAATGTTTTTCTCATCTCGGTCCTAAAAGATTCCCCCTTATCCTTAAACTGTGACCCCTTGTTCTGGACTTCCCCAACATCGGGAACAATCTTCCTGCATCTAGCCTGTCCAACCCCTTAAGAATTTTGTAAGTTTCTATAAGATCCCCCCTCAATCTTCTAAATTCCAGCGAGTACAAGCGAGGACAGAAAGGTCAGTGTGGTAATGGGCAGGAGATTTAAAATGTCCAGCAACCGGGAGATCAGATTGGTTCAGGCGGGCCGAGCGAAGGTGTTCTGCGAATAGATCGTCCAGTCTGCGTTTGGTCTTGCCAATGTATAAGAGTCCACATCTTGAACAACGGATACAGTAGATGAGGTTGGAGGAGGTGTAAGTGAGGCTTTGTCCCACCCTCACCTCCTTTCCAGCTTCCTTCCCCAACTACAATCAGACTGAAGAAGAGTCCCGACTCGAAACCTTACCTGTCCATGTACTAGCATTAAACATTATACCCAATATTATGTATCTGTACACTGTGGACGGCTCGATTGTAATCAAGTATAGTCTTTCCCCTAACTGGATAGCATGCCACAAAAACCAGAGGGTAGCGGGCATGTGGAACGAGAGGTTTGATTGCCCGGCACAGGGAGCAAGAGATACAACGATGCAGGAGTTTGATCGCCCCGACTTGGGGGGCCCGACCACCGGCTACGAGGCTCATTATGATAAGGCCATTAGGCTCATCGAGTCTGCTCCACCATTCAATCATGTCTGATCTATCTTTTCCTCTCAACCCCATTCTCCTGCCTTCTCCCCATAACCCCTGTCACCCCTACTAATCAGGAACCTGACAATCTCTGCTTTAAAAGGCGTGGCACGATGGTGCAGCAGGAGAGTTGCGGCCTCACAGCGCCAGAGACCCGGGTTCCATCCTGACTACGGGTGCTGTCTGTACGGAGTTTGTATGTTCTCCCCGCGACCTGGTGGGCTTTCTCCGAGTGCTCCGGTTTCCTCCCCCACTCCAAAGACGCGCAGGTTTGTAGGTTAATTGGCTTCTGTAAAATTTTCTCTGAAGAGTGTAGGATGGATCTAGTGTACGGGGTGATCAAGAGACCTTGTTGGGCCGAAGGGCCTGTTTCCACGCAGTATCTCTAAAACCTATACAATACTAGGCCTCCACCATCGTCTGTGGCAATTAATTCCACAGATTCACCACCCTCCACAGCCGCCAGAACAAACAGTGTACATACAGTGATGACAAATGCAATAAATACAATAACCAGTGCCGAACAATAGACAACAGGTGCAGGAGTAGGCCTTTAGGCCCTTCGAGCTAGCACTGCCATTTGATGTGATCATGGCTGATCATCCACAATCAGTTCCCCGTTCCTGCCTTCTCCCCATATCCCCTGACTCCGCTATTTTTAAGAGCCCTATCTAGATCTCTCTTGAAAGCATCCAGAGAACCTGTCTCCACCACCATCTGATGCAGAGAATTCCAGACTCACCACTCTCTGTGAGAAAAAGTGTTTCCTCGTCCGTTCTAAATGGCTTACTCCTTATTCTTATACTGTGGCCCCTGGTTCTGGACTCCCCCAACATCGGGAACATGTTTCCTGCCTCTAGCGTGTCCAAGCCCTTAACAATCTTATATGTTTCAATCAGATCCCTTCTCATCCTTCTGAACTCCAAAGTGTACAAGCCCAGCTGTTCCATTCTCTCAGCATGACAGTCCCGCCATCCTGGGAATTAACCTTGCAAACCTACGCTGCACTCCCTCAATAGCAAGAATGCAAGATTGTGTTGCAGAAAGCCAGGGGTAGCACGGATGAGAGGGGCCTGCCTTCCAAGCCTCAATCCGAGCTCACACTTCCTCTCTCGCATCCTAGCCCTGACGGGCCGAGTGCCGCCGCATTCCTCCCCAGACAACAACTGAGGGGAAAAACGGAAGAAACCTCTTCAAACCCCCCGAATCACTCAAGAATGCCCTTGCCCTGTCTTTGAAATCAAGCTGTCACAATTGTGCACGATCAGTTAGCATTATTCTTTTTTAATATATATAAAGGAAAGCTTATCATGGCCTATCTACATTTTTTTTGCTTATAAAAAGACATTTATTTCATTGGAATACAACTTGGCTCCAGGAGGTTATTGAGCAAAAGTCCTTGTTTACCGCAGCTGGAGTCTTGCAGACGTCCAAGGCGGAGAGGGAGATCCCACCGTTCGGAGTTGAGGGTGAATGGCCAGGGGGACGGATTGACAAATTGGGAGTATTAAGATGGAGTTAAAAGGGAAGTGAGTGCAGGAAAAGTTACAAATGACTCCTGAATTAATGGGAAGGAAAGTTTGAGAAGGGATAAGAGGGGAGGTGAACACTGAGGTCAATCTGTTGTATATGACTGCGCGAAGTATAAGAAATAAAGTGGACGAGCTTGAAGCTCAGTGAGAAATTGGCAAGTATGATGTTGTGGGAATTACAGAGACATGGCTGCAAGAGGACCAGAGCTGGGAACTGAATATTCAAGGGTATACCTCCTATCGAAAAGACAGACAGGTGGGCAGAGGGGGTGGGTAGCTCTGTTGGTAAGGAATGAAATTCAATCCCTTGTAAAAGGTGACATTGAAACAGGAGATGTAGAGTCAGTATGGATATAACTAAGGAATTGTAAGGGTAAAAAGACCTTAATGGGACTTATCTACAAGCCCCAAAACAGTAGCCTGGATGTGGGATGCAAGTTGAATCGAGTTAAAATTTCCATTTAATGCTACGGTTGTCATGGGAAATTTCAACATGTAGGTAGACTGGGAAAATCAGGTTGGTACTGGACCTCAAGAAAGGGAGTTTGTGGAGTGCCTCTGTGATGCATTTGATAAAGGAACTTGAAGCCATTAGGAGGTAGTGACCATGATATGGTAAGTTTTAATCTACAATTTGAGAGGGAATAGGGTAAATTGGAGGTGTCAATGTCACAGTTGAATGAAGGGGACTATGGAGCCATGAAGGAGGAGCTGGCCAAAGTTGACTGGAAAGATACCCTAGCAGGGGTGACAGTGGAACAACAATGTCAGGTATTTCTGGGAATAATACAGAAGGTGCAGGATCAGTTCATTCCAAAGAGGAAGAAAGATTCTGAGGGGAGTAAGGGGTGACCATGGCTGACAAGGGACATCAGGGACAGTATAAAAATAACAGAGAAGTACAACGTAGCAAAGGTGAGGCGGAAGCAAGAGAATTGGGTAATGTTTAAAGAGCCACAGAGCATAACTAAAAAGGTAATACTGGGAGAAAAGATGAGGTACGAAGGTAAGCTAGCCAAGAATATAGAGGAGGATAGTAAAAGCTTCTTTAGGTATGTGAAGAGGAAACAATTAGTTACGACCAAAGTTGGACCCTTGGAGACTGAAAAAGGTGAATTTATTATGGGGAACAAGGAAATGGCAGATGAGTTGAACAGGTGCTTTGGATCTGTCTTCACTAAGGAAGACACAAACAATCTTCCTGATGTACTAGTGGCCAGAGGATCTAGGGTGACGGGGGAACTGAAGGAAATCCACATTACGCAGGAAATTGTGTTGGGTAGACTGATGGGACTGAAGGCTGATAAATCCCCAGCGCCGGATGGTCTGCATCCCACGGTACTTAAGGAAGTGGCTCTAGAAATCGTGGACGCATTGGTGATCATTTTCCGAAGTTCTATAGATTCAGGATCAGTTTCTGTGGATTGAAGGGTAGCTAATTTTATCCCACCTTTTAAGAAAGGTGGGAGAGAGAAAACAGGGAATTATAGACCAGTTAGCCTGACATCGGTGGTGGGGAAGATGCTGGAGTCAATTATAAAAGATGAAATAGTGGCTATTGGATAGCAGTCACAGGATCGGTCCGTGTCAGCATGGATTTATGAAGGGGAAATAATGCTTGACTAATCTTCTGGAATTTTTTCATGATATAAGTAGGAAATTGGACAAGGGAGAGCCAGTGGATGTAGTGCACCTGGACTTTCAGAAACCATTTGATAAGGTCCCACATATGAGATTAGTGGGCACAATTAGAGCACATCGTATTGGGGGTAGAGTGCTGACATGGATAGAAAATTGGTTGGCAGACAGGAAACAAAGAGTAGGGATTAACGGGTCCCTTTCAGAATGGCAGGCAGTGACTAGGCTCGGCACTGGGACCACAGCTATTTACAGTATACATCAATGATTTGGAGGAAGGGATTCAAAGTAACATTAGCAAATTTGCAGATGACATAAAGCTGGGTGGCAATGTGAACTGTGAGGAGGATGCTATGAGATTGCTGGGTGACTTGGACTGGGTGGCTGAGTGGGCAGATGCAGTTTAATGTGGATAAATGTGAGGTTATCCACTTTGGCAGCAAAAACGGGAGGGCAGATTATTATCTAAATGGTGTCAAGTTCAGGAAGTATAATGGGATCTGGGGGTCCCTGTTCATCAGTCAATGAAAGTAAGCATGCAGGTACAGCAGGCAGTGAAGAAAGCGAATGGCATGTTGGCCTTCATAACAAGAGGAGTTGAGTATGGGAGCAAAGAGATACTTCTGCAGTTGTACAGGGCCCCAGTGAGACCACACCTGGAGTATTGTGTACAGTTTTGGTCCCCTAATTTGAGGAAGGACATTCTTGCTATTGAGGGAATGCAGCGTAGGCTTACAAGGTTAATTCCTGGGATGGCGGGACTGTCATATGCTGAGAGAATGGAGCGGCTGCACTTGTATACTCTGGATTTTTGAAGGATGAGAGGGGATCTTACTGAAAGATATAAGATTATTAAGTGTTTGGTCGAATGGCTTACTCAATAGACAATAGATGCAAGAGTAGGCCATTCGGCCCTTCGAGCCAGCAGCACCATTCAATGTGATCATGGCTGATCATCCCCAATCAGTACCCCGTTCCTGCCTTCTCCCTATACCGTCTGACTAAGCTATTTTTAAGAGCCCTATCTAGCTCTCTCTTGAAAGCATCCAGAGAACCTGCCTCCACCGCTCTCTGAGGCAGAGAATTCCACAGACTCACCACTCTCTGTGAGAAAAAGTGTTTCCTCGTCTCTGTTCCAAACGGCTTACTTCTTATTCTTAAACTGTGGCCCCTGATTCTGGACTCCCCGAACATCGGGAACATGTTTCCTGCCTCTAGCGTGTCCAATCCCTTAACAATCGTATATGTTTCAATGAGAGTCCCTCTCATCCTTCTGAACTCTAGAGTGTACAAGCCCAGCTACTCTATTCTCTCAGCATATGACAGTCCCGCCATCCCGGGAATTAACCTTGTAAACCTACGCTGCACTCCCTCAATAGCAAGAATGTCCTTCCTCAAATTAGGGGACCAAAACTGCACACAATACTCCAGGTGTGGTCTCACTAGGGCTCTGTACAACTGCAGAAGGACTTCTTTGCTCCTATATTCGATTCCTCTTGTTATAAAGGCCAACATGCCATTTGCTTTCACGCACCATGCCACTCCTGCACCTATTGTCTATGGACCAGAGGACATGAGTTCAAGGTGAAGGGGAAAAGATTTAGTAGGAATCTGAGGGTTAACATTTTCACACAGACGGTGGTGGGTGTATGGAACAAGCTTCCGGAGGAGATAGTTGAGGCTGGGACTATCCAACATTTAAGAAACAGTTAGACAGGTACATGGATAGGACAGGCTTGGAGGGATATGGACCAAAAGCGGCAGGTAGGATTAGTGTTGCTGGAACATGTTGGTCGATGTGGGCGAGTTGGGTCACAGGGCCTGTTTCCACATTGTATCGCTCTGTGACACTAACACGAAGTGCTGGAGTAACTCGGCGGGTCAGGCAGCATCTCTGGAAACAAGGAATGGGTGATGTTTTGGGTCGAGACTGAAGAGGGTCTCGATCCGAAACGTTACCCATTCCTTCCAGCATTTTGTGTCTACCTAAACAGCGCCTGTCCACGTCGCTGTGTGCTAGCAGGCTGGAGGAGCGGGCAAAGGCCTTGCCACAGTGCGGGAAGGTGAAGGGGTGCTGGCCAGTGTAGACGCGCCGGTACTCCAGCAGGTGGCCAAGAAGCCCTTACCACAGGATGGGCAGGGGAAGGGATGCTCACCGCTGTGGGCACACTGGTGCTGCCTCAGGCTGGACATGTGGGTGAAATGCTGGTGCTCCTGCAGCCCCCATGCGCTCTTGAAACGTTTGCTGCAGTGGGAGCAGCTGCTCACGGCGTGGACTCGCTGGTGCTGCCGCAACCCCCGCGAGCTGTCAAAAGCCTTACTGCAGTACGGGCAGTCGTAGGTCTGGCCACTGGTGTGCACGTGCTGGTGAGACAGGGCTTGGGAGGCCATGGCAAAGTGCTCTCCACACACCTGGCTAGGGAAGGGACGGTCGCCGGTGTGCACCCGCTGGTGGTACAGCAGGCTGGTGGAGCGGGTGTAGCTCTTGCCGCACTGGGCACAGGTGTAGGGGCGCTCGCCGGTGTGGGTGCGCTGGTGTTCCAGCAGCTTGGTGGAGTGGGTGAAGCCCTTGCCACAGTCGCGGCAGGTGTAGGGCCGCTCCCCAGTGTGCAGGTGCTTGTGCACCTTCAGCTCTGGCGACGACTTAAAGCCTTTGCCACAGTCGGAGCAGGTGAAGGGCCGCTCACTGCTGTGCACTTGCCGGTGCACCTGCAACCCCCACAACTGGGCAAAGCTCTTGCCGCAGGTGGAACAGCCATAGGGCTTCTCACCCGTATGCACCCGCCGGTGGGCCTTCAGGTCATGTGCCCTCTTGAAGTCCTTGCCGCATTCGGAGCAGCTGAAGGGTCTGGGAAAGGGACGCTCGCCGGCGTGCACCTGCTGGTGGGACAGCAGATAGGTGGAGCGGGTGAAGCCCTTGCCGCACTGGGTGCAGGTGAAGGGGCGCTCGCCCGTGTGGGTGCGCTGGTGCTCTACCAAGCTGTTGGAGCGGGTGAAGCACTTGCCGCAGTCGCTGCAGGTGTAGGGCCGCTCCCCGGTGTGCAGGCGCCTGTGCTTCAACAGGTCCGGCGACGACTTGAAGCCTTTGCCGCAGTTGGAGCAGGTGAAGGGCCGCTCACCACTGTGCACCCGCCGGTGCACCCGCAGCCCCGACATCTGGGAAAATCCCTTGCCGCAGGTGGAGCAGCTATAGGGCTTCTCGCCCGTGTGCACCCGCCAGTGAATCTCCAGCAGGCTTGGGTACTGCCAGGCCTTGCCACATATATCGCACTCATAACGCTTGTCCTTGTTGTGCCTCGTCATGTGGTCCTCCATCGAAGCACAGCCCCTCGAAGCTCAGCCCTCACACCGAACAGATGGGGGGGGGTCTCACCGGCACACTGGCCGCCCTCAATGGTCACTCACGTCCCCGTCTCCCCGTCCACAGCAACGGCCCCTAAACCCTGCAGAAGGGGAACACAGAGGGTCAACAAGCTGGCAAACAGGACATTACTAACACGTAAACAATACTGGTGCTTGAAGGGGTAGAGGGGAAGGGGGGGAATTGGGGTGAGGGGATCAGGGGGGGGAATGAGGGAATGGGGGATCAGGGGGGTGGGTGCCGAGGGGTGTGGGATGAGGGGGTCGGGGGGATTGATGGGGAAGGGGGGGGGGGGGGTGTGGGGGGTCAGGGGTTGCCAGAGCAAATAGTGTACATACGGTGATGACGGACACAATAAATACAACATCCGATGCAAAACTGTGCTGCAGAAAGTCCGGGGTAGCAGCAAGGACTAGAGGGGCGGAAGGGCCAGTCTCCGGGTAGCAGCAGGGACTAGAGGGGCGGAAGGGCCAGTCTCCGGGTAGCAGCAGGGACTAGAGGGACGGAAGGGCCAGTCTCCGGGCAGCAGCATGGACAAGAGGGGCGGAAGGGCCAGTCTCCGGGTAGCAGCAGGGACTAGAGGGACGGAAGGGCCAGTATCCGGGCAGCAGCAGGGACACGAGGGGTGGAAGGAAGAGCCAGTCTCCGGGCAGCAGCAGGGACACGAGGGGCGGAAGGAAGAGCCAGTCTCCGGGTAGCAGCAGGGACTAGAGGGGCGGAAGGGCCAGTCTCCGGGCAGCAGCAGGGACACGAGGGGCGGAAGGGCCAGTCTCCGGGCAGCAGCAGGGACACGAGGGGCGGAAGGGCCAGTCTCCGGGCAGCAGCAGGGACTAGAGGGGCGGAAGGGCCAGTCTCCGGGCAGGGCGACCACCGACGCCACCCGTGTGGTTTGTGACCGGATGCGGGTTGGCGGAGACGTCAGATCGCCGGTCGGTCGTGCGTAGCGGCTGACGTCACGACGCAGGGCAGGCGTGCGTCCCGGCCAGTTGGCTCTGGCCCCGCCCCCCCTCCACTCGTCACCCCATTGGCTCTAGCTCGCCTGCTCATCTGCATATCGCGAAGACGCAACAATGGTTGAATGGAGAGAGGTTGCGGGGAGTGAATGGGGGACGTGAATGATGAATGAATGAATGAATTATTGAAGAATGAATGAATCAGTGAATGAATGAGGGAATGAATGAGTGAATGAGTGAGTGAATGAGTGAATGAGTGAATGAATGAGTGAATGAGTGAATGAATGAGTGATTGAATGAATGAGTGAATGAATGAGTGAGTGAATGAATGAGTGAGCGAATGAAGGAATGAATGAATGAGTGAATGAATGAATGAATGAATGAATGAATGAATGCTCCTCAACCACAGGGTTGACAATAGACAATAGACAAATAGGTGCAGGAGGATGCATTTCGGCCCTTCGAGCCAGTACCGCCATTCAATGTGATCATGGCTGATCATCCCCAATCAGTACCCCGTTCCTGCTTTCTCCCCATATCCCCTGACTCCGCAATCTTTAACAGCCCTATCTAGCTCTCTCTTGAAAGCATCCAGAGAACATAGAAACATAGACACAGAAACATAGAAAATAGGTGCAGGAGCTGGCCATTCAGCCCTTCGAGCCAGCACCGTCATTCATCGTAATCAAGGATGATCGTCTGCTATCAATAACCCGTGCCTGCCTTCTCCCCATATCCCTTGACTCCACTAGCGCCTAGAGCTCTATCCAACTCTCTTAAAACCATCCAGTGATTTGGCCTCCACTGCCCTCTATGGCAGGGAATTCCATAAATTCACTACTCTCTGGGTAAAAAGGTTTTTTCTCAGCACAGTCTAAATGACCTCCCCTTTATTCTAAGACTGTGGCCCCTGGTTCTGGACTCACCCAATATTGGGAACATTTTTCCTGCATCTAGCTTGTCCAGTCCTTTTATAATTTTATATGTTTCTATAAGATCCCACCTCATCCTTCTAAACTCCAGTGAATACAAGCCTAGTCTTTTCAATCTTTCCTCATATGACAGTCCCGCCATCCCAGGGATCAATCTCGTGAACCTACGCTGCACTGCCTCAGTCACAAGGATGCCCTTCCTCAAATTAGGAGACCAAAACTGTACACAATACTCCAGATGTGGTCTCACCAGAGCCCTATGCAACTGCAGAAGAACCTCTTTACTCCTGTACTGAAATCCTCTTGTTATGAAGGCCAACATTCCGTTAGCTTTCTTCACTGCCTGCTGTACCTTCACGCCAACTTTCAGTGACCGGTGTACAAGGCCACCCAGGTCTCGCTGTACCTCCCCCTTACCTAACCTAACCCCATTGAGATAGTAATCTGCCCCCTTGTTTTTGCCACCAAAGTGGATAACCTCACATTTATCTATATTATACTGCATCAGCCATGCATCTGCCCACTCACTCAACCTGTCCACTCAACTTATACTGCAACCTCCTAACATCCTCTTCACAGTTCACACTGCCACCCAGCTTTGTGTCATCCACAAACTTGCTAGTGTTGCCCCTAATTCCCTCTTCCAAATCATTAATATTGAGAACCTGCCTCCACCGTCCTCTGAGGCAGAGAAATCCACAAACTCACCACTCTCTGTGAGAAAAAGTGTTTTCTCGTCTCCGTTCTAAATGGCTTACTCCTTATTCTTAAACTGTGGCCCCTGGTTCTGGACTCCTCCAACATCTGGAACATGTTTCCTGCCTCTAGCATGTCCAAACCCTTAACAATGTTATATGTTACAATGAGATCTCCTCTCATCCTTCTAAACCCCAGAGTGTACAAGCCCAGCTGCTCTATTCTCTCAGTATATGACAGTCCCGCCATCCCGGGAATTAACCTTGTAAACCTACGCTGCACTCCCTCAATAGCAAGAATGTCCTTCCTCAAATTAGGGGACCAAAACTGCACACAATACTCCAGGTGTGGTCTCACTAGGGCTCTGTACAACTGCAGAAGGACCTCTTTGCTCCTATATTCAATTCCTCTTGTTATAAAGGCCAACATGCCATTCGCTTTCTTCACTGCCTGCTGTACCTGCATGCCTACTTTCATGTACGGATGTACAAGGGCCCCCTTTGTACTTCCCCTTTTCCCAACTTGACGCTATTTAGATAGTAAACTGCTTTCCTGTTTTTGCCACCAAAGTGGATAACCTCACATTTATCCGCATTAAACTTAATCTGCCATGCATCTGTCCACTCCCCCAATCCGTCCAAGTGAACCTGCATTCTCATAGCATCCTCCTCGCAGTTTACACTGCCACCCAGCTTTGTGTCATCTGCAAATTTGCTGATGTTACTTTGAATCCCTGCATCCAAATCATTGATGTATATTGTAAACAGCTGCGGTCCCAGCACCGAGCCTTGCGGTACCCCACTAGTCACTGCCTGCCATTCTGAAAGGGACCCGTTAATCCCTACTCTTTATTTCCTGTCTGGCAACCACTTCTCTATCCATGTCAGCACTCTACCCCCAACATCATGTGCCCTAATTCTGCCCACTAATCTCCTATGTGGGACCTTATCAAATGCTTTTCTGAAAGTCCAGATACATCCACTGGCTCTCCCCTATCCATTTTCCAAGTTACATCTTCAAAAAATTCCAGAAGATTAGTCAGTCTTTTTGGTTATCTTCTGTTGTTCTTTAAACATTACCCAATCCTCTTGCTTCCTGCACATCTTTGCTACGTTGTACTTCGTCGCTTTAATTTTTGTACTGTTCCTGATGTCCCTTGTCAGACACGGTCGTCCCTTTCTCCCCTTGGAATCTTTCTTCCTCCCAGTTCATTCAACTGATCCTGCACCTTCTGTATTATACCTAGAAACACCTGCCATTTTTGTTCCACTGTCATCCCTGCTAGTGTATCTTTCCAGTCAACTTTGACCAGCTCCTCCTTCATGGCCCCATAGTCCCCTTTATTCAACTGCAACACTGACATGTCTAATCTACCCTTCTCCCTCTCCAATTCTAGATTAAACCTGACCAGGTTATGGTCACTGCCTCCTAATGGCTCATTAACCTCAAGGTTCTTTATCAAATCATGTTCATTACATAACACTAAATCCAGAATTGCCTTCTCCCTGGGAGGCTCCAATACCAGCTGTTCTAAGAATCCATCGCAGAGGCACTCTACAAAGTCCCTTTCTTGGGGTCCAGTACCAACCTGATTTTCCCAGTCTACCTGCATGTTGAAATCTCCCATAACAACCACAGCATTACTTTTGCTACATGCCAATTTTAACTCCTGAATCAACTTGCGCCCTATTCTCTGCCACAAAAGGTAGTTGAGGCCAGTTCGTTGGCTATATTTAAGAGGGAGGTAGATGTGGACCTTGTGGCTAAAGGGATCAGGGGGTATTGTGAGAAGGCAGGTACGGGATACTGAGTTGGATGATCAGCCATGATCATATTGAATGGCGGTGCAAGCTCGAATGGCCGAATGGCCTACTCCTGCACCTAATTTCTATGTTTCTATATCCAGGCTACTGTTTGGGGGCCTGTAGATTAGTTAGTTCTATCCATACTGACTCCATATCTCCTGTTTCAATGTCACCGCTTGCAAGGGACCGAGTTTCATTCCTCACCAGCAGGGCAACTCCACCCACTCTGCCCACCTGTCTGTCTTTTTCATAGGAGGTATACCCTTGAATATTCAGTTCCCAGCACTGGCCCTCTTGCAGCCCTGTCTCAGCAATTCCCACAACATCTAACTTGCCAGTATCTACCTGAGCCTCAAGCTCATCCACTTTATTCCTTATACTTCACACATTCATATACAGCACTTTAACCTCCATATTCACTTCCCCCCTCGCACCGCTCGTAATTGGCCCTGACATTAATCTGTTGTCCATTCTCGAGCTTTCCTTCCCATTAATTCGAGAATCTTTTGTAATTTTTCCTGTAGTCACTTCCCCTCCAACTCCATCTTTATACTCCCAATTTGTCAGTCCCTCCTCCCCACTATTTAGTTTAAACCCACACGTGTAGCCCTAGCAAACCTGCCTGCCAGAATGTCGGTCACCCTCCAGTTAAGGTGTAACCCGTCCCTTTTGTACAGGTCACCCCTACCCCAGAAGAGATCCCAGTAGTATATAAATCTAAATCCTTGCTCCCTGCTCCAGCCCCTCAGCCACACATTCAGATCCCCTATCTCCCTGTTCCTGTCCTCACTAGCACAAGGTACTAGAAGCAATTCAGAGATAACCACGCTGGAAGTCTGGCATTTCAGTCTACTTCCCAACTCGCTGAAGTCATGTTGGAGAACCTCCTTC
Source organism: Okamejei kenojei (assembly GCA_035221665.1). NCBI lineage: Eukaryota > Metazoa > Chordata > Chondrichthyes > Rajiformes > Rajidae > Okamejei > Okamejei kenojei. Next base: position 115,207,870 of record CM069131.1, on the reverse strand, counting down.
CTCTTCTTCCCGATGTCATTTGTGCCTACGTGCACAACTACTGCCGGCTGTTCACCTTCTCTCTCAAGGATGTTCTGAATTCGGCTCGTGACATCCTGAACCCTGGCACCAGGGAGGCAACAGACCATCCTCGCATCTCGTCTGCCGTCACAGAATCTCCTGTCCACTCCTCGGACAATGGAATCACCATCTGTCCGTCGCTCGGACTGGAAACATCGTCTCCCCGGACAGTTGCAAAGAGGGCGTATTCCTAATCCTATATTCTTAAAATAGGCCTGACTTGAAATTGTTTACATAGGAGAGGCAAAACAAAGGGAACAGACCAAATCGCTCTAAAAATTCCAAGGGGTTAAGTGAAATGTGGAAAGATTCTTGCTAAAATTGAAAATAAAAGGCTCTGGAAGTAATCTCGGCTGCGTCTCAATTTGAAATTAAGCATTGAGGCCCAAAAACTCGTCCATTTTGGTGAAGTGCCCCCACACCTTTCCCTGTCTCACACTCTATAACAAGCTAAAAGTTTCTATCAGCAGAGATAAGCAATGTTCATCATTGAAGGCTGAAATGCGTCAGAGGGGGAAACAGTTGGAAAAGGACTGGACAGGCTAGGTGCAGGAAAAATGTTCCCAATGTTCGGCCAGTCCAGAACCAGGGGCCACAGTCTTAGAATAAAGGGGAAGTCATTTAAGACTGAGGTGAGAAAAAACTTTTTTGCCCAGAGAGTTGTGAATTTGTGGAATTCCCTGCCACAGAGGGCAGTGGAGGCCAAATCACTGGATGGAGTTAAGAGAGTTAGATAGAGCTCTAGGGGCTGGTGGAATCTAGGGATATGGGGAGAAGGCAGGCACGGGTTATTGATTGGGGACGATCAGCCATGATCACAATGAATGGTGGTGCCAGCTCGAAGGGCCGAATGGCCTCTTCCTGCACCTATTTTCTATGTTTCTATAACATTGTTTGCTATCAAAAATGTATGTTGTGCACAACAGGACTGTGGTTGGAGTCATGGTGGCAAAAACAGGAAAGCAGACTATTATTTAAATGGTGGCCGATTAGGAAAAGGGGAGATGCAGCGAGACCTGGGTGTCATGGTACACCAGTCATTGAAAGTAGGCATGCAGGTGCAGCAGGCAGTGAAAAAAGCGAATGGTATGTTAGCTTTCATAGCAAAAGGATTTGAGTACAGGAGCAGGGAGGTTCTACTTCAGTTGTACAGGGTCTTGGTGAGACCACACCTGGAGTATTGCGTACAGTTTTGGTCTCCAAATCTGAGGAAGGACATTATTGCCATAGAGGGAGTGCAGAGAAGGTTCACCAGACTGATTCCTGGGATGTCAGGACTGTCTTATGAAGAAAGACTGGATAGACTCGGTTTATACTCTCTGGAATTTAGGAGATTGAGAGGGGATCTTATAGAAACTTACAAAATTCTTAAGGGGTTGGACAGGCTAGATGCAGGAAGATTGTTCCCGATGTTGGGGAAGTCCAGGACAAGGGGTCACAGCTTAAGGATAAGGGGGAAATCCTTTAAGACCGAGATGAGAAAGACTTTTTTTCACACAGAGAGTGGTGAGTCTCTGGAACTCTCTGCCACAGAGGGTAGTTGAGGCCAGTTCATTGGCTATATTTAAGAGTGAGTTGGATGTGGCCCTTGTGGCTAAGGGGATCAGAGGGTATGGAGAGAAAGCAGGTACGGGATACTGAGTTGGATGATCAGCCATGATCATATTGAATGGCGGTGCAGGCTCGAAGGGCTGAATGGCCTACTCCTGCACCTAATTTCTATGTTTCTATGTACCAGAGCAAATTTGGCGCTGCTGGGGTCGGAGTGGGTAAAATATTCCCGACTCCGACCTCAACATAAATTTCAGAGACTACGTAAATCTCTGCCTTATCCACTAATTTGGCCTCCACTGCCGTCTGTGGCAAAGAATTCCACAGATTCACCACCATCTGACTAAATAAATTCCACCTCATCTCATTCCTAAAGGAAAATACGTTAATTCTGAGGCTATGACATCTAGTCCTAGACTCTCCCACAAGTAGGAACACTTAGGCCATTCGGCCCATCAAGTCTACACCGCCATTCAATCATGACTGATCTATCTTTCCATCCTAACCCCATTCTCCTGCCTTCTCCCCATAACCCATGACACTGTACTAACCAATTTTACATTAGTACCATCTGCAAACTTGCTAATCATGCTGTCTATGTTCTCAAGATGAATATATGGTAATAAAGCAAACTGGAACAGAATCAGGCCATGCTGACCATATGCCTCAGTCCACATGACAATAAACTAAATTCTCCCTACAAAAATAAATAAGTTCAGCAAGATTTAAGAAATTGCAGCGAATTGTGGACGCAGCCCAGACCATCACACAAACCAACTTCCCTTCCATTGACTCCTCGGCAAGGCCAACAGTATAATCAAGGATGAGTGACACCCTGGCCATCCCTCTGCTCCCCTTTCTCATCAGGCAAAAAGTACAGATGTGAAAATGCACACCTTCAGATTCAGGGACAGTTTCTTCCCAGATATCATCAGGCAACTGAACCATCCTACCACAACCAGAGAGCAGTGCTGAACTACTATCTACCACTCTGGTGACCCTTGGACTATCCTTGAGCGGACGTTGCTGTATTTACCTTGCACTAAACATTATCCCCTGATCATGTATCTGTACACTGTAAATGGCTCGATTATAACATATAACATATAACATGTATCATCATGTATTGTTTTTCCGCTGACTGGTTAGCACGCAACAAAAGCTTTTCACTGTACCTCAGTACACGTGACAATAAACTGAACTGAAACTGAAGATAGACACAAAATGCTGGAGTAACTCAGTGGGACAGGCAGCATCTCTGGAGAGAGTGGAGTCTGAAGAAGGGTCTCGACCCAAAACGTCACCCATTCCTTCTATCCAGAGATGCTGCCTGTCGCGCTGAGTTACTCCAGCATTTAGTGTTGATCTTCGGTTTAAACCAGCAGATGTAGTTCCTTCCTGCACATAAATTTAAACTGAACTGAACTACTGGAAACTTTACAAATCCCAGCTAGTTCAGTAAGGATGTTCAGGGGAAGAAGCCTCCAACTTTCACCCTTACATAATGCCATGCCTAAGCAGTGAAATCTGCACCCTGTTAGTTAGGATAGATCATAAATCCAATGACACCATCATCGCCCACAAACCCAAAAATATGGCCAACCTCTGCCATCTGATCTCACACATTGCCTTGCCGATAAAACCCTGTTGCTGCAAAGCAGCTACAGAGAGAGAGAGAGAGGGAGAGAGAGAGAGAGAACTTCAGCACATAGAATAGTAAGATTAAACTTACCAGTTTGAAGTTTGATCTTTATTTTATGAGGAGTTACGATGAAGGATTACGTGAAGACCCCGCCTGCACGCATGCGCGACATTCTTCAAAGCAGAGGTGTGAAATCACAGATAACAGAAGGAATAAATACATAGTAAGATAAGAGAACTAAAATGCCAGTTGACCTTTATATAGAGGGTTGGGAGCGGAGGGCACGTAATCCCTCATCGTAACTCCTCATAAAACAAAGATCAAACTTCAAACTGGTAAATTCTCACTTAATCTTACTATTTTACTTCGGATTCACGTGAATGACTACGTGAAGATTTCAAAGCTCTGTGATTTCATGCCATGGAGACGAGTTCATGCATCACACACTGCATCAGTGAAGTGCTAATATTAATAATGCATTCAGACATGACATAGGTATAGACATGTTGATGCTATTAATGGACACATAGTGATAATAGTAACCTTCCTCAACCGGGAGGAACTATAACACAGACCTATAAGAGTTGGCAAATACCCCTGGTCTGGCAAAGGGTATTTCTAAATGTTTGGAAATCGTTTGTTAGACCATCCTGCAAACATCCATGCCCTGCTGCTGATACAGTTGCAGCCTGGGTGGAGTGAGACTTGTATGTCAGTGTTCACTCCTGTATCCCAGAACCCATATTAACCACTTGGCGATGGTCTGCAGTGATATCTTCTTATGAGGCTTTATGTGACTAACAATCATTGCTAGTTCAGAGTCCCCAAGGCTCTAGTGACCTTAACATACTGGTGTAGATGTGTGGCCACATACAACCGAAGGTCTCAACAATTCTAGTTTGAAACCTAATGTCCCTGGCGTATTCTGCTGATTAAGTCATAACATAAATGTAATTTCCCTGCAGAATAATCATCTTGTCCAGTCACAGCTATGCAAAACTGGACCCGTTGTGCTGACTCAGCGCCATGAGCATAACCACTTGGTTAGTGAGCCAAGGACAGGGATGTTCCAATGTTAACATCCCAATCTCAGCGTACCTGGCCTGGGAGGTGTTGAGTTGAAGATACCCTTCATAATCTAGATATCAGAAGGTGACCCGACAGAGTGGATTCTGCTCCTCACAGCCAATATGCTGAGAAGGTATGTGCGGCACAGTAAATGACACTCTTTTAATGATTGTCAAATCCCATTTGGAACTGAGCTTGAAGACGTCAGTCATCCGTGTCAACTTATATGTTAACAAAATACTTCCCATCTCTATGAGGGAAGTACTATTTATTTGGCGCTATCCCTGCAATTGCAGTGAGCACGTCCATAGTTTGGTTTGACAATTCATAGCCGCAGGAAACGGTCTTCCCAGTCTGCAAGTCAATGAATTGATTTATGCATGCAGAGGATGGTTTCCCGGTCACGGCTAACCAGCAATTTTGTGCCTGGAAATAACCATATAAGGTTCTATCATCATTCCCAACATCAAAGGGAATCATGGCTGTCAGGCACTACGAAAATGCCTGAAGCTGGAATTGCTGAATTTGCAAGACCCGTCTGGTGAGATAAAATGGAGGGACACAATGAGCATTCTTTAGGTGTTCCATCGAGCCCACAATGTCCTTGAATACTTGCGATTCAACATCCATTCTGTGTTATCATTGCGTTTACCTGATGATACGCCAACACAAAATGAATTTAGGTAAACTATTATCAGATACTTTGACTTGATTGCACCCATGTGATTAACATATAATAGCACCAGAGTGTATCAAGTTAGACTTGAGCATGCAGATTATGCATATTCGCACAAACCTTTAATCCACAGAATGCACCTAATGTGAATAGGTAGTTAATACCATATAACTGAATAATTGGTAACTCATGCAAATCCCATCCGCCTCCGTAACTAAAGATGGTATTTAGTAATTATCCATCTTTAAGCAATTGCATCTGTTAGTAATTAACTGACGAGTACTGATGAAGGTTAGTGGGGCATTGCTGAATACTGGTTGTCCACCATGGTGACTTTGATAGTTTCAGCTGGGAATATCTTAGGTCTGGTAGTAATGACCTACATGGTACCTGTGAGCTTGCTCCTTTGCACGCCGTATAGCTCAGATGGTGCAAAAGGCACAAATAACACAGCTGAAACCCAATATATTGCCAGTCCCAGACAATTTAATAGAGTTAAAGGTAATCCTAATAATAATTTCAGTTGGTATCAACTTAAATTTAACTGGATGGATGAGTATCCAAGTTCTGCACGATAGTTTGTGGCTGATACCGCTGATTTGGCAAAACACAGCATTTTTAGAACATCATCCAGATAGCCCATAATAATAGCTTTGGGTCTGAGCAGCCGAGCACTGGTTTTAGTAATTTGGTAAATAGCCTGGGGCTGAAGTTTGCCCATTTTGCAATGCCTTTGACTGTAACATTGTTCCATCCAGCTAAACTTCAAATATCTTTGGTGAGCGCAGGGAGTGCAAACTGTTCCCCTGTTGTGAGACAGTAAAGCCCCTGTCCCACTTAGGAAACCTGAACGGAAACCACTGGAGACCGTGTGCCCCACCCGAGGTTTCCGTGAGGTTCCCTGAGGTTCCCAGAGGTTCCCGGGGGTTCCGGTCACTCCCCATGAGTCACCAGAGGTTCTGATCAATTGCCTGGAAAGCCTCAACCGAAGCGTGAGCTGCATCTACTGACCAAAGATCCTAAAGGATCTTTTCTGCCGACCGCGCACACACACAAACACACAAACACATCGTGAAGGTGGGGGAGAGGGACAGCGGAGGAGCGTTTTCTGCGTGTGAAGAGGAAAGTAAACGGCTGCCACAGAGCATGGTAAGTCCTTTAGAGAGTGCGGGAGGGAGGGAGAGAAGAACAGAGAAAGGGAGAGAGAAGGGAGAGAGAAGGGAGCAGAGAAGGGGAGAGAGAAGGGAGAGAGAAGGGAGAGAGAGGGAGAGAGAAGAAGTGGAGACAGTTTTAGGAAGTTTAATAAAGTTAGCGGGCATTTTACCTTCCGGCGGATCTTCTAGGTCCTGAAAACCAAAGAAGATTTATTTGCTGAAAACTCCATGAGCCAATCAGAATGGCCGGTCAGTGAAGGCCTTCGACTGGCTGTAAGTAAAAATGTGACCCCACCACTGGCTTCGACAAAACTATTTTTAGTTGCGGCCGGTTTTGTTTTTTTTGAAATAATCGCAGGAACATAGCAGAAGCCGCGATTACGCGGAAACCACTTTCCACAATTAGGGAGTCACCGGAACCTCCAGGAACCTCATGGAAACCTTGGGTGGGGTGCAAGGTCTCCAGAGATTTCCGTTCAGGTTTCCTAAGTGGGAAGGTCCGCCAGAAGGTAAAATGCCTGCTAACTTATTAAAACTGTCTCCACTCCTTCTCCCCCCCCCCGTTCTCTCCCCCTTTCTACCCCCTTCTCTCCCTCCCTCTATAAAGGACTTACCATGCTCTGTGGCAGCCATTTACTTTCCTCTTCAACACGCAGAAAGCGCTCCTCCACTGTCCCTGGCCCCCACCTTCGCGATGTGTTTGTGTGTGCGCGCGCAGTCGGCAGCAAAGATCCTATAGGATCTTTGGTCAGTAGATGCAGCTCACGTTTCGGTTGAGGCTTTCCAGGCAATTGACCGGAACCTCTGGTGACTCATGGAGAGTGACCGGAACCCCCGGGAACCTCTGGGAATCTCACGGAAACCTTGGCTGGGGAACATGGTCTCCAGAGGTTTCTGTTCAGGTTACCTAAGTGGGACAGGGACATAATGAAGTTTTCTATTCAGAAAAGTGAGCGGCCCGCAACTGCGGCCTGTCTTGAAAGGCAACTCAGTCTTGCATAAAACAAGTGTAAATTTACCAACTTGTAAATGGTCCACATACCTCATATTTCGGAAAGAACCAGACCCACCTACCTTCATGTGGTAAGCCCAAAGGCCCCTGGTGCGGGTTCTAATTCCATCCCAGTTTAGGATTGCCTGGGTGTGTGGACCCAATTCCCTGAGGAATGGGCCTTGGCCTGAAAAGCCTGCGCCCAGGTTTGAAGCTGCCACCAGCTTCAGTGAAACGCTTGCTGTCGATAGCGGCGTGGGGTGTGTTGTCGTCGTGGTACCTTGATAAGGCGGACAGCTTTAATTCTTCATCCGGGTCATACCTGTTTGGGCAGGTTCCTGAAGAGAGGATTTGGCAGCTCGACATTACTGGCCTCACTTGAACCTGCAGATTAGGAATTTAAGGCAGGTCCGATGGCGTTCTTCTGGAAGCAGTTCATTTTGAAGTGTGCATTGTACCCCCACAAAGCGTTGTTCACTGCTGGTCCTTTCAGGAACAATTTTGCAGGTGCATGGTATCCCACCACCGGACCTGTCTAGTAATGATGTGGCGTGAGGTGGCTGCTCCTTCCTGAGGGAATTCTGGCCTTCAGGTTTCTTCGTTAGCGAAGGTCTTGATGCCATGCCAGAATTTTCTGGAACCTCACGCTTGTACTCCAGTATGTTCCCTGGACATACTTCCAAGTCTTCCTCTTCATGGGGGATACGTAGGCGGTGGACCTTCCAGCCCGGACCCTGCTGAGTCTCCGAGGTTATCCGTCGGCGGAAAATTCCTCCGCAGGCGGGGAATCTTAGAGCCCGGACCCTCGGAGTCTACGGGCTTATTCGCCGGCGGTATATTCGCAGTCCGGACCCTGCTGGGTCTCTGGGCTTATCCGTCGGCGGTATATCTCTACTGATATGTCATACAAGGACCATATCAGGAGGGAGCATTAGTGGGATGAGCGCTCTCTGACGCTATCCATGGTCCACATGGGTAAACGTTTGAGGACGTACCCATGTCGGAGGGGACCCTCCTGGACTGACCAGGCCTTTCAGACTCTATTGAAACTATCTGGGCCGCTGGAGTCTGAAAAATGCCGCCGGCTGACTGCAGTTCAGCGGCCGGGTTTCCCTTTCCCCTAGCCAGGTTCATCCCGCGGTTTGCCTTCCCGCGGTCCCCGCAGCCGGGTTTCCCCGAGCCAGGTTCACCCGTGGAGAATCTTCCCGCGGTCCCCGCGGCCGGGTTTTCCCCCCCAGCCGGGTTCACCCCACGGCAAGAATCTTCCCGCGGCCGGGTTTTGCCCCCCGAGCCGGGTTCACCCCGCGGCTTGATCCCTCTTGTTCCCGGTTCCCCGCGGATTCCAGTCCGCAGTTTGTCACAGCCGGGATTCCCTCGCAGTCCCTGGAGACAGCAAAGTCTGTGGAGGGGTTCCCCCCCTCCCAGCTGGGCATCCCCGCGATTCTCGCAGCCGGGATTTCCCCGTGGTGTAGGGGACAGAGTCTGTCACTGCTCTCCAAATGCGCTGCTATAACATCTTTAACAATCAACCCCAGCATTTTCCCCACTACCGATGTAAGGCTAAATGGTCTATAATTCCCTGATTTCTCTCTCCCTTCTTTTTTAAGACGAGGTGTTTCAGAAGGAACTGCACATGCTGGAAAATCGAAGGTAGACAATAATGCTGGAGAAACTCAGCGGGTAAGGCAGCTTCTATGGAGGGAAGGAAATAGGCAACGTTACGGGTCGAGACCCTTCTTCAGACCCGCTGAGTTTTCTCCAGCATTTTTGTGTACCTTCTTAAAACGTGGGGTTACGTAGGCTACCTTCAAATCCACAGCAACTGATCCAGAGTCTGTAGAAAATTGGAAAATGATCCACGATTTCTCGGGTCACCTCCTTGAGTACCCTGGGATGCAGACTATCAGGCCCTGGGGATTTATCAGCCTTCAGTCCCATCAGTCTACCCAACACCATTTCCTGCCTAATGTGGATTTCCTTCAGTTCCACCCTCCCACTAGATACTCAGTCCCAAAGTATTTCTGGGAGATTGTTTGTGTCTTCCTTAGTGAAGACTGAACCAAAGTACTCGTTTGGTTGGTCTGTCATTTCCTTCATTCCCATTGTAAAACAAAAACACAGATGTGATAACGTCTTTTAAAAAAAAATGTATTTTATTAGAAGCGATTGTACAGGAATAAGACAGTCGACATGCCAGTTATACAACTATTGTACAGCTTCATTTTTAACATTGAAACTAAATTTTAAAAAAAGGGAAAAAAAGGAGAACAAGAAATAAAATAAAAGAAAGGAAAAGACCCGTAAACTACCAAAGAAGTGCAAGAGGAAAGAAGAGAAATAAGAAAAAAGGAAGATGGAGATATAACCCCCCCCCCCCCCCTAGCATCGGCTTTAAATTTGTGTTCAACCATTCTGTTGTTGCAGACATTCAGTGAAAGGAGACCATGTTTTGAGAAATTGATCTGCTTTTTCAGCCAAAACAAGCCTAATGTTTTCTAAATGTAGTGTCCCGGACATGTCAGTAATCCACATCTTTAGTGTGGGAACTGTTGTCATTTTCCAAAATTTGAGTATGAGTTTTTTCGCAGTTATTAGGCCGTAGTCAAGGAAACGTCTTTGAAATATCATTAGCTTAGAACAGGCCTCTGCCATACCTAATGTGATCAGTTTTATATCTGGTTCCAGTTTAATTTTAATTATTTTAGAGAATATATCAAATATTCCCCTCCAGAAGTTTTGTGTCTTTATACAGGAAGCAAAAGAATGGGTTAAAGTCGCTTCTTGGAGGTGGCATTTATCACAAATAGGGGAGACGGTTGGGAAGATCTTATTCAATTTAGTCTTTTAATAGTAAAGCCTATGCAGTATTTTTAATTTTATCAGGGAGTGTCTGATATTGAGAGCAGTAATGTATGTATGGTAGGCTTTCCTCCCAGATATCCTTTGAAATTAATAAACCCAACTTGTCTTCCCATGCTCGCCTATACATCTCAGCAGATGGGGTATGCGCAATTAAAAGAGTATTATAAATGCTCTTTTAATTGCAAGGATATTAACTTGCTTGTGTCGACATGTCTATTCATACAATCGTCTAGTATATCTGGAGCCATAAAACGAGTCTCTTTATATGTTTTCACATAATCGCGGATTTGAAGATATCTAAACAGATTGCTTGCTTTCAAATGATATTTCTCCTGTAGTTCTTGAGGAAAATCCCCTTCTCATAGAGATCTCCCACCGTTTTGATTCATGAGTTTTTCCATTGTGCAAAAGCCTTATCTAAAGTAGACGGTTTAAACGAGGGATTGTTAGTGATTGGCAGATGGAGAAATTTCTCAGTTTAAGACTTAATTTCAACTGTTTCCAAATACGTAGGGTACTGTATATTATCGGATCTGGCTCATGCTTTGATTTGTTCAGATTTGTTGGAGAAAGAAGAATCACACCTATGTTAAAAGGCAAACAATCTTCGCTCTTCATTTTTAACCAATTTACCTGTTGACATGTATCATCCATCCAGAAAATTATGTTTTTAATATTAGTCGCCCAGTAGTAGAAAAGGAAATTAGGAAGTGCTAATCCTCCATTTTCTTTAGATTTACACAAATGTCGTTTCTGTATTCTGTGGGTTTTGCAGTCCCAAATGAAATTTGTGATAATAGTGACAATTTTTTTTTAAAATGTTTGGGGAGATATTTCAATTGATTGAAATTAATATAGTTGTGGAAGGAAGCTCATCTTTATGGCATTTACTCTACCTATAAGGGAAATAGGGAGTGTTTTCCAGAATTGAATGTGGGCATTTAGTTTAGTAATTAGTGATGGGAAATTTGTTTGAAATAGAGAAGTGTATTTTCTAGTCACGTAAACTCCAAGGTAGCTAAATTTTTCAGTAACAATTCTAGAGGGAAATGTTTTGAGTTGTTAAGGGTCTTGAGCTTTTATTGGCAGCATTTCACTTTTATTCAAGTTTATTCTACACCCTGAAAAGGCACCAAATTGTTCTATAAGGTTTAATACATTTGGGATACTAACTTGGGAGTTGGTGATGTATAAAAGTACATCGTCTGCAAATAACAAAATTCGTGGTTTTATATATCCATGAATATCCAAATGTGCTCTGATGCTTTCTGCTAAAGGTTCTATGGCTTTTATCTTCTTTAGGTATCAATGTAATGGTTGATTCAGCAAGGGTTTGTGGTAAGGTCTGTTCTTTAAAAGCATGTATATAAAGGACACGCAAGGGTGGGGAAATTGAATCATTGAATTTTTTGTAAATTCATTACCAAACCCATCTGGACCTGGCATTTTCCCACTTTTCAGTGATTTGATAGTCTCTTCAATGTCTTTATTGTAATCTCAGCACCTAATTCTTCTCGTTCCTCCTCATTAAGTGATGGGAGGTTGCAATATTCACGAAAATGTTTAATCTTTGCAGGGTCGGCTGATGTTTTTGATGAGTATAGGTTTTGATAGAATTTTAGGAATCATTCATTAATGTCTTTGGGAAGCGTGAGCAGCTCTCCTTTTTCTGACCTAATATTTTGAATAGTATGATCTTTTTCCGTTTTTCTCAGTTGGCGTGCCAGACGTTTGTGCGGTTTATCACCAAATTCGAATTTTTTTTGCTTAGTATATTGAAATATCTTAATAACTTTTGCAGAGAGGATCCGATTTAATTTAAATTTTAATGCTGCTATCTTATTATGTTTAGCAGTAGTTGGGTCAATCGCATTTTCTGAGTCAAGTTGTTTAATCTGTTTTTCTAATACCAATTGATCCGACCTGTTTTTCTAATTTTGAAAAGCTTGGTACGAGAAAATGCAGCCTCTAATAAAGGCCTTGAAAGATTCCCACAGCCTGTGCAGCTGCTCTCTCTCCCATTTTACTATATTGGGGAGATATGGATCTCCCTAATATAGTTAAGGGGCTTCATTGTGTTTAACTGAGTTCCTTTGTTCATTTATATCTACTAACCATGTGGCTAATCCCCACGCTGACTGACAGGAGAGGAGACCGATTTGCATGCGCGCGGTTCTTAAGATGTTTAAACCTTAATAACATAAAATATACCAACGATCAGAATAAATCTTGTTGCACTTGCAGCACTGGAGAATGGTATGTAAGGTGGCAAAAAATCATAGCGATATCATGTACCGTTTTTGCGCAAATGTAAAAACAACGCAAATCGGAAGATAAAGAGATGAGAGTTTTAGTTATGTATAGATAGGTAGATGACAGTCCTGACATCCTGGGAATTAACCTGGTGAACCTATGCTGCACTCCCTCAATAGCAAGAATGTCCTTCCTCAAATTTGGAGACCAAAACTGCACAAAATAGGTGTGGTCTCACTAAGGCCCTGCACAACTGCAGGAGGACCTCTTTGCTCCTATACTCAACTCCTCTTGTTATGAAGGCCAACATGCCATTCGTTTCTTCACTGCCTGCTGTACCTGCATTCTTACTTTCATTGACTGATGAACAAGGACCCCCATATCCCATTGTACTTCCCCTTTTCCCAACTTGACACCAATTAGATAGTAATCTTCCTTCCTGTATTCGCCATCAAAGTGGATAACATCACTTTTATGCACATTAAACTGCATCTGCCATGCATCTGCCCATTCCCCCAACCTGTCCAAGTCACCCTGCATCCTCATAGGATCCTCCTCACAGTTCACACAGCCACCCTGCTTTGTGTTATCTGCAAATTTGCGAATGTTACTTTTAATTCCTTCATCTAAATCATTAATATATACTGGACTAAGTGGGACCCGTTGGGGCCCTGTCACACGGGAGGCCTGGTCCCTAAACACAACCCATTCCCACAACGCAATATTACACCACTCACCCATAGCCCCGAACCGCGCAGGCACGGCTCATTTCCCCTCATCCCCCAGCACTCCCTGCCCCTCCTCTTCTTTCCCCTCTCCTCCTCCCCTCCCCCAATCCCTCCATCAACTCTCCTTCTCCTTTCCCCTGCCCTCAGTCACTCCCTCCCTCCCTCCATCCATAAAAAGTAGCATCCGAGTTCCTTCCTCCACAGGTCATTCATTATTAGCTGTGATTTAGATCCTGTTGACTTGACGAATGGACCAGTTTGCATCATGTGTATCAGTTACTCAAACTGTGGAGGAGATGGACCCAGGGGGACTGGTCTACGGGTCCACATTGCTGCAGAGGGTGAGGGTGGGGGGGAGAGGGGTGGTTGTTGAGGGAGAGAGAGAGACGGGACCTGGGCCTCCATTGAACCCTCCTCTCGCGGCCGCCGCCGATGGTGGTGGGGGAGACGATAGACAGGTTACTGTGAGGAGGGGAGAAAGGAGTTTGTGAGTGAGGCAGGACAGGCCGCAGCAGCGCAGGAAGGGGTGTCGCCATCCCGGCTGTGGCATTGACTGACAGCAGAAGAGACCAATCAGCATGGTGCAGACTGAAGGAATCTGCGCAGTTTTAAAGATTTTTAAACCTCGATAACTTTTACAATATACCACCGATCGGAACGAGACCTGTTGCACCCGCAGCACAGGAGAATGGTGAATAACCTGGCAATAATCATAGCGCTATCACGTACTGTTTTTAGGCAAATAGAAAAACCACGCAAACCAGAAGAGCACAAGATCAGAGTTTTAGTTATGTATAGATTGTAAATAGCTGCGGTCCCAGCACTGAGCCTTGCGGTAACCCACTAGTCACTGCCTGCCATTCTGAAAGGGACCCGTTAATCCCTACTCTTTGTTTCCTGTCTGCCAACCAATTTTCTATCCAGGTCAGCACTCTACCCCCAATAGCATGTGCCCTAATTTTGCCCACTAATCTCCTATGCGGACCTTATTTCATGCTTTCTGAAAGTCCAGGAACGCTACATCCACTGGCTCTCCCTTGTCAATTTTCAATGTTACATCCTCAAAAAAGTCCAGAAGATTAGTCAAGCATGATTTCCCCTTCGTAAATCCATGCTTACTCGGACCGATCTAGTTGCTGCTATCCAAATGTGCTGCTATTTCATCTTTTATAATTGACTCCAGCATCTTCCCCACCACTGATGTCAGGCTAACTGGTCTATAATTTCCTGTTTTCTCTCTCCTACCTTTCTTAAAAAGTGGGATAACATTAGCTACCCTCCAATCCACAGGAACTGATCCTGAATTTATAGAACATTGGAAAATTATCACCAATGCATCCAGGATTTCTAGAGCCACTTCCTTAAGTACCCTGGGAGGCAGTCCCCTGGTGACGCAAGGAGGCCTATGCTGGTGGATGCAATGGCAATGCAATGGCCGAGCAGATGTTGATTTTAAATTGTGTTTAAGATTAACACAATTTAAATGTAGTGGAGTTGGCTGAGTAATGCCACTCTCATAGTGACTGCTCTGTGGAACATAGAAACATAGAAACATAGAAATTAGGTGCAGGAGTAGGCCATTCAGCCCTTCGAGCCTGCACCGCCATTCAATATGATCATGGCTGATCATCCAACTCAGTATCCCGTACCTCCATACCCTCTGATCCCCTTAGCCACAAGGGCCACATCCAACTCACTCTTAAATATAGCCAATGAACTGGCCTCAACTACCCTCTGTGGCAGAGAGTTCCAGAGACTCACCTCTCACTGTGTGAGAAATGTTTTTCTCATCTCGGTCCTAAAAGATTTCCCCCTTATCCTTAAACTGTGATACCTTGTTCTGTACTTCCCCAACATCGGGAACAATATTTCTGCATATTGCTCCTTTCTTGAAACATTAGCTATCCTCCAATCCACAGGAACTGATCCTGAATCTATTGAACATTGGAAAATGATCACCAATGCATCCACTATTTCTAGAGCCACCTCCCTGAGGTCCCAGGGATGCAGACCATCAGGTCCAGGGGATTTATCATCCTTCAGTCCCATTAGCCTACCCAATATTATTGCTCGTCTAAGGACAATTTCTTTCAGTTCCTCTACCCCCTTAGATCCTCTGTCCTCCAGTACATCTGGGAGATTGTTTGTGTCTTCCTTAGTGAAGACAGATCTGAAGTACCTATTCAACTCTTAAGCCATTTCATTGTTGCCCATAATAATTTCACCCATCTGCCTTCAAGGAACCCACATTTGACTTTGCTTCTCTTTTCCCCTTAACATATCTAAAGATGCTTTTACTGTCCTTCTTTATATTCCTGGCCAGCTTCCCTTCGTACTTCATCTTTTCAGCCCGTGTTGCCCGTTTTGTTTCCTTCTGTTGTCCTATGAAAGTTTCCCAATCCTCTGGCTTCCGGCTACTCTTTGCTGTGTTACACATATTTTCTTTTTGTTTTACTCTATCCCTAACCACTCTTGTCAGGCTCGGTTGCCTCCTACTCCCCTTAGAATCTTTCTTCCTTTTTGGAATGAAATGATCCTGCATCTTCCGGATTATGCCCCGAAATTCCTGCCATTGCTGTTCCACCGTCATTCCTGCGAGGATCCCTTTCCAGTCTACTTTGGCCAGCTCCCCTCTCATGCCTTCATAGCCTCCTTTGTGCAACTGCATCACTGACACTTCCGATTTAACGTTCTCCTTCTCAAATTGCAGATTAAAACTAATCATATTATGATCACTACCTCCAAGCGGTTCCTTTACCTCGAGTTCTCTTATCATAGCTGGTTCATTGGACAACACTAAATCCAGAATTGCCTTTTTGGCTCCATTACAAGCTGCTCTAAGAATCCATCTCGGAGGCATTCTACAAACTCTCTTTCTTGGGGTCCTGAACCAACCTGATTTTCGCAGTCTACCTGCATATTGAAATCCCCCATCACCACAGTGGCATTACCTTTGTTACATGACAGTTTTAACTCCTTCTGCAACGTACACCCTACATCGTGGCTACTAGCTGGGGGTCTGTGGATAACACCAATTAGTGTCTTCTTGTCTTTACAAATCCTCAACTCAATCCACAGTGACTCTGCCTCGTCAGTCCCTTTGTCTTCCCTCGCAAGGGACTGAATTCCATCCCTCACCAGCAGAGCTACCCCCCCCCCCTCTGCCAACCTGCCTGTCCTTTCCATAGGATGTATAACCCTGAATATTAACTTCCCAGGCCCGATCCTCCTGCAGCCACGACTCAGTAATCCCCATAATCCCCAGTAATCCCCACGTCTATTGCCATATATGACATATTTATATATTTAATAAATATTATGTCTACTGAGCTTAGGAATTAGTTTGAGACACTGGTATTGAAACAACCCGCAAGATCAACTTTGCGCTTATTGTCACTTAGCCGGTGAAATTTGATTTACCGTATTTTGAAGACACACATCCCTTTTGAGTTGCTAAATTTTGAAAAAAGGCTGGCGGGACAGGATGAAGGGTTTGGTTCAGTCAGTAGAAAGGAAGATGTGAAACTCCTTCAAAGAGACAATGAGGACTTTCCATCTTCATCTTCGCCTGTCTCACAATGCACTGTGAGGTTCAGGTCTGTGGGACAGGGATTTCCTGGCTCGGAGAGATCACATAACAGGGATAGAGAGAGAGAGAGAGCAAGAGAGCCCGGGATGGAGCAGCCATCCTTCTGCCCAGTAGCTAGCCACCAACCTCCACCTCCATCGGTTGCGCCTATGCTGAAGGACACTGCGGCTGACTGAAGGCGCTGAGGTGTCGGCCGTTTCCGCTGTCCGGTCCCGGCTGCCGCTCGCAGCTGCCCGAGCAACTGAGTGAGTGAATGAGTTACTGGCATGATCCCTGACCCCCTCCTTCTCAACGCTCCTGCCCTCCCTGCAATTTTTCCCCTTGGGTGGTCCTGCCAAGTTTACTACTTTGTGCAGCCCAGGTTGTGCTGACCCAGGCCAGACTTCCCACACACTGTGGAAAGGAACCCCTCCCCCCAGCGGTGCTGCCCTTCCCACTTCGCACAGTTCCAGGGTTGATGGCATGGCAGGTTCTCAGTGTGAACTGTGAAGGGGATGTTAGGAGGTTGCAGGGTGACCTGGACAGGTTGAGTGAGTGGGCAGTGCGTGGCAGATGCAGTATAATATAGATAAATGTTAGGTAAACATTGGCGGCAAAAACAAGAGGGCAGATTATTATCTCAATGGGGTTAGGTTAGGTAAGGGGGATGTGCAGCGAGACCTGGGCGTCCTTGTACACCAGTCACTGCAAGTTGGCTTACAGGTACAGCAGGCTGTGAAGAAAGCTAATGGAATGTTGGCCTCCATAACAAGAGAATTTCTGTATAGGAGTAAAGTGGTTCTTCTGCAATTGTATAGGGCTCTGGTGCGACTACATATGGAGTATTATGTACAGTTTTGGTCTCCTAATTTGAGGAAGGACATCCTTGTGATTGAGGCAGTGCAGCATAGGTTCACGAGATTGATCCCTGGGATGGCTGGACTGTCATATAACCATATAACAATTACAGCACGGAAACAGGCCCTCTCGGCCCTTCCAGTCCGTGCCGACCATTTGTTTTCCCCTAGTCTCATCTACCTGCACTCAGACCATACCCCTCCATTCCCTTCACGTCCATATACCTATCCACTTTAGTCTTAAATGTTAAAATCAATCCTGCCTCCACCACTTCTCCCGGAAGCTCATTCCACACAGCGTACTGAGTAAAGAAGTTCCCCCTCACGTTACCCCGAAACCTCTGTCCCTTAATTCTCATGTCATGCCCTCTTGTTTGAATCTTCCCTACCCTCAATGGGAAAAACGTATCCACGTCAACTCTGTCTATCCCTTTCATCATTTTAAAGACCTCAATCAAGTCCCCCCTTAACCTTCTGCGCTCCAAAGAATAAAGACCTAACTTGTTCAACCTTTCTCTGTAACACAGTTGCTGGAACCCTGGCAACATTCTAGTAAATCTCCTCTGTACTCTCTCTATTTTGTTGACATCCTTCCTATAACTAGGCGACCAAAATTGGACACCATACTCCAGAATTGGTCTTACCAATGCCTTGTATAATTTTAACATTACTTCCCTACTCCTATATTCAATGCTCTGATTTATAAAGGCCAGCACACCAAAGGCTTTCTTTACCACCCTATCTACATGCGATTCCACCTTCAGGGAACTATGCACAGTTATTCCTAGATCCCTCTGTTCCACAGCATTCCTCAATTCCCTACCATTTACCATGTACTTCCTATTTTTATTTGTCCTGCCAAGATGTAGCACTTCACACTTAACAGCATTAAACTCCATCTGCCATCTTTCAGCCCACTTTTCCAAATGGCCCAAATCTCTCTGTAGACTTTGAAAATCTACTTCATTATCCACAACACCACCTATCTTAGTATCATCTGCATACTTACTTATCCAATTTTCCACCCCATCATCCAGATCATTGATGTACATGACAAACAACAGTGGACCCAACACAGATCCCTGAGGCACCCCACTGGTCACCGGCTTCCAACCTGACAAACAGCCATCCACCATTACTCTCTGACATCTCCCATTCAGCCACTGTTGAATCCATCTTGCTACTCCACCAATAACACCCAAAGATTGAACCTTCTTAACCAACCTTCCATGGGGAACCTTGTCAAAGGCCTTACTGAAATCCATATAGACAACATCCACTGCTTTACCCTCATCAATTTCCCTAGTTACCGCTTCAAAAAATTCAAGAAGGTTTGTCAAACATGACCTTCCAGGCACAAATCCATGTTGACTGTTCCTGATCAGACCCTGTTTATCCAGATGCTTATATATATTATCTCTAAGTATCCTTTCCATTAATTTGCCCACCATTGACGTCAAACTAATAGGTCTATAATTGCTAGGTTTATTCTTTGAACCCTTTTTAAACAATGGAACAACATGCGCAGTACGCCAATCCTCCGGCACTATTCCCGTTTCTAATGACATCTGAAATATTTCTGTCATAGCTCCTGCTATTTCTACACTAACTTCCCTCAATGTCCTAGGGAATATCCTGTCAGGACCTGGAGACTTATCCACTTTTATATTTTTCAAAAGTGTCAGTACTTCCTCCTCTTTGAATCTCATAGTTTCCATAGCTACTCTACTTTTTCCCCTTAACTCACAGAGTTCAATATCCTTCTCCTTGGTGAATACCGAAGAAAAGAAATTGTTCAATATCTCCCCCATCTCTTTTGGCTCTGCAGATAGCTGTCCATTCTGGTTCTCTAATGGTCCAATTTTATCCCTTGTTATCCTTTTGCTATTAATATAGCTGTAGAAACCCTTTGGGTTTACTTTCACCTTTCTTGCCAAAGCAACCTCATATCTTCTTTTAGCCTTCCTAATTTCTTTCTTAAGATTATTTTTACATTCTTTATACTCCTCTAGCACCTCATTTACTCCATGCCTCCTATAATTATTGTAGATATCTCTCTTTTTTCGAAACATGTGTCCAATTTCCCCTTGAAATCCATGGCTCTTTCCAATTTTTACTATTTCCTTTCAACCTAACAGGGACATAAAGATTCTGTACTTTTACAATTTCCCCTTTAAATGTCCTCCATTTCTCTTCTACATCCTTCCCATGAAACAAAGTGTCCCAATTCACTCCTTTAAAATCCTTACGCATTCCCTCAAAGTTAGCCCTTCTCCAATCAAAAATCTCCACCCTAGGTCCAGTTCTGACTCTCTACATAATTATATTGAAACTAATGGCATTGTGATCACTAGTCCCGAGGTGCTCACCAACGCATACCTCCGTCACCTGACCTGCCTCATTTCCTAACAGGAGGTCCAGCACTGCCCCTTCTCTGGTCGATACCTCTATGTACTGCTGCAAAAAACTATCCTGCACACATTTAACAAACTCCAAACCATCCAGCCCATTTACAGAATGTGTTTCCCAGTCTATTTTTGGAAAATTGAAATCTCCCACAATCACTACCTTGTGCTTACTACTAATATCTGCTATCTCCTTACATATTTGCTCTTCCAATTCTCGCTCCCCATTTGGCGGTCTATAGTACACCCCTAAAAGTGTTGCTACACCGTTCCCACTTATCAGTTCCACCCAAATAGCCTCCCTAGACGAGCCCTCTAATCTATCCTGCCAAAGCACTGCTGTAATATCTTCTCTGACAAGCAATGCAACACCTCCCCCTCTGGACCCTTCAATTCTATCACACCTGAAGCAACGAAATCCTGGAATATTTATGAGGAAAGATTGAAAAGATTCACTGGAGTTTAGAAGGATGAGGGGATGTCTTATAGAAACATATACAATTATAAAAGGACTGGACAGGCTAGATGCAGAAAAAATGTTCCCAATGTTGGGCGAGTCCAGAACCAGGGGCCACAGCCTTAGAATAAAGGGGCGGTCATTTAAGACAGGTGAGAAAAAGCTTTTTCACACACGAGGGTTTATGGAACTCCCTGCCACAGAGGGCAGTGGAGGCCAACTCACTGGATGGATTTAAGAGAGAGTTAGTTAGAGCTCTAGGGGCTCATGGAGTCAAGGGATATGGGGAGAAGGCAGGCACGGGTTATTGATAGGGGACGATCAGCCATGATCACAATGAATGGCGGTGCTGGCTCGAAGGGCCAAATAGCCTCCTCCTGCACCTATTTTCTATGCTTCTGTGATGTGGCCTTCCAACCGCTCACAGACATGGGACCAGGCCCCTATGCACAACAAGGTTGCCGACCCCTGCCCTCGATCCTCTAGCCACTACTTTATCAGGAAGATTGTTTGTGTCTTCCTTAGTGAAGACGGATCCAAAGTACCTGTTCAACTTATCTGCCATATCCTTGTTCCCCATAATAAATTCACCTTTTTCAGCCTTCAAGGGTCCAACTTTGGTCTTAACTATTTTTTTCCTCTTCACATACCTAAAGAGGCTTTTTCATAGAATATCCTCCTTTATATTCTTGGCTAGCTTATCTTCGTACTCATCTTTTCCCCTCGTATTGCCTTTTTAGTTATCTCCTGTTGCTCGTTAAAACGTTACCCAATCATCTGGCTTCCCGCTCATCTTTGCTACGTTGTAATTCTTCTCTTTTATTTTCATACTGTTCCTGGCGTCCCTTGTCAGCTACAGTCACCCCTTACTCCCCTTGGAATCTTCCTTCCTCTTTGGAATGAACTGATCATGCACCTTCCGTATTATTCCCAGAAATACCTGCCATTGTTATTCCACTGTCATCCCAGCTAGCGTATCTTTCCAGTCAACTTTGGCCAGCTCCTTCCTCATGGCTCATTATACAATTCCAAATCCACAATCCGGTTCATTACACAACACTAAATCCAGAATTGCCTTCTCCCTGGTAGGCTCCAGTACAAGCTGCTCTAAGAATCCATCACATCAAAGTCCCTTTCTTGGGGTCCAGTACCAACCTGATTTACCAAATCTACCTGCATGTTGAAATCTCCCATAACAACCATAGCATTATGTTTGCGACATGCCAATTTTAACTCTTGATTTTACTTCGGAGTCACGTGAGTGACTACATGAAGACTCCGCCAGCACGCTTGCGCGATATCGTCTACCGCATTGCGCATCGACAGGCTGTGGAAGCGCTGCTCCACCAATGGTAAGTTTGAAACCTGAAGGTAAGTTTTTCAACTTAACTCCAGGTCTGTTTTTTCTCTTTGCAGGATGCTCTGATAGAGTTCTTGCTGGAGATATCGCGGATTCCCCTATATCGCGGGGAAATCCCGACTGCGAGAATCGCGGGGATGCCCAGCTGGGGGAGGGGGGGAACCCCATCTCAGACTTCGCGGGGAATCCCGTCTCCAGGGACCGCGAGGGAATCCCGGCTGTGATAAACCGCGGACTTGAATCCGCGGAGAACCCGGGACAACAAGAGGAATCAAGCCGCGGGGTGAACCCGGCTCGGGGGGGAAACCCGGCCGCAGGGAAGGCAAGCAGCTGGATGAACCCGGCCGCGGGGAAGACGTGGCTGCGGACCACAGAGGTGCGGATAGCCGGCGGTATTTTTCAGACTCCAGCGGCCCAGAGAGGTTCCGCAGTGGTTCCCCAGAAAGGGGGTAAAATCAAAAGTAAGACGGATTGGAACCACGGTGGTTCCCCAGAAAGGACAACGGAGTCTGAAAGGCCTGGGCAGGCCAGGAGGATCCCCTCCGACATGGGTACGTCCTCAAACGTTTACCCATGTGGAGCATGGATAGCGTCAGAGAGCGCTCATCCCACTAATGCTCCTTCCTGATGTGGTCCATGGAATGGCGTATTAGGAGAAATATAGGCCTTATCCCAGGGTCCGGGCTCGAAGATTCACCCTGCGGATAAGGCCGGAGACTCGGCAAGATCCAATCTGGGAAAGGTTCACCGCTTACGGATAACGACAGCGGCCGTTTATCCTGCATGGAGCGGAAGACTCGGATGTATGTCCAGGGAACATACTGGAGTACAAGCGTGAGGTTCCAGAAAATTCTGCCATGGCAGATACCATGCACCAGCAAAATTGTTCCTGAAAGGACCAGCAGTGAACAGCGCTATGTGGGGGTACAATGCACTCTTCAAAATGAACTGCTTCCAGAAGAACGCCATCGGACCTGCCTTAAATTCCAAATCTGCAGGTTCAAGTGAGGCCAGCAATGTCCAGCCGCCGAATCCTCTCTTCAGGAAACCTGCCCAAACAGGTAAGACCTGGATGAAGAATTAAAGCTGTCCGACTTATCAAGGTACCACGGCAACAACACACCCCACGCCTCTATCGTCAGCAAGCGTTTCACTGAAGCTGGTGGCAGCTTCAAAACTGGGCGCAGGCTTTTCAGGCCAAGGACCAAACCGGTCCTCAGGGAAAATACGGGATCCACGCACCCTAGCAATCCTACTCTCCAAATCTGGGACAGTAGAACCCGCACCAGGGGCCTTTGGGCTTATCACAAGACCACCAATAACCATGAAGGTAGGTGGGTCTGGTTCTTTCCGAAATATGAGGTATGTGGACCATTTACAAGTTGGTAAATTTACACTTGTTTTATACAAGACAGAGTTGCCTTTCAAGAAAGGCCGCAGTTGCGGGCCGCTCATTGTCACAATGAAAGATACCGGTTCAGCTCGCATGTGCAGTATAGTCTTTTCTGAATAGAAAACTTAATTACTGTCTAACAACAGAGGAACAGTTTCCACTCACTGGGCTCACCGAAGATATTTGAAATTTAGCTGGATGGAACAATGTTACAGTCAAAAGCATTGCAAAATGGACAAACTTCAGCCCCAGGCTATTTACCAAATTACTAAAACCAGTGCTCGGCTGCTCAGAACTAAAAGCTATTGTTATGGCCTATCTGGATGATGCTCTAAAAACAAATCAGCGGTATCAGCCACAAAGTATACTGCAGAAATTGGGTTCTCATCCATCCAGTTAAATTTAAGTTGATACCAACTGAAATTATTGGGT
Source organism: Okamejei kenojei (assembly GCA_035221665.1). Classification (NCBI taxonomy): domain Eukaryota; kingdom Metazoa; phylum Chordata; class Chondrichthyes; order Rajiformes; family Rajidae; genus Okamejei; species Okamejei kenojei. The sequence continues at coordinate 115,184,413 of CM069131.1, read as the reverse complement.
TTTAGGATTACCTTTAACTCTATTAAATTGTCTGGGACTGGTAATATATTGGGTTTCAGCTGTGCTATTTGCGCCTGCATCATCAGAGCTATACGGCGTGCAGAGGAGCAAGCTCACAGGTACCATGTAGGTCATTACTACCAGACCTATGCTATTCCCAGCTGAAACTATCAAAGTCACCATGGTGGACAACCAGTATTCAGCAATGCTCCACTAACCTTCATCAGTACTCGTCAGTTAATTACTAACTGATGCTATTGTTCAAAGATGGATAATTACTAAATACCATCTTTAGTTACGGAGGCGGTTGCATGAGTTACCAATTGTTCAGTTATATGGTATCAACTACCTATTCACACTAGGTGCATTCTGTGGATTAAAGGTTTGTGCGGATATGCATAATCTGCATGCTCAATATGATCATGGCTGATCATCCAACTGAGTATCCCTTACCTGCCTTCCCTCCATACCCCCTGATCCATTTAGCCACATAGGCCACATTTAACTCCCTCTTAAATTGAGACAGTGGCTCAATCACCAGTTGCTAAATACGTGGCATATCAGTGGCGATGGATGCATTCTCGCTACACTGGGGAAGTATCCTCTTTGTCTCCCTCCATTTTACCTCATCAGATGGGACTTGCAAATTCAGCAATTTCCTGCTTCAGGAATTTTCGTAGTGCCTGACTGGCCTATACAGCCATGATTCCCGCTGATGTTGGGAATGATGATAGAACCTTATATGGTTATTTCCAGGCGCAAAATTGCTGGTTAGCCGTGACCGGGAAACCATCCTCTACATTCATAAATCAATTCATTGACTTGCAGACTGGGAAGACCGTTCCTGCGGCTAGGATTATTAAACCAAACTATGGACGTGCTCACTGCAATTGCAGGGATAGCACCAAATAAGCAGTGCTTCCCTCATAAGAGATGGGAAGTATTTTATTACATATAAGTTGATGACTGATGTCTTGAAGTTTAGTTGTATATGGGGTTTGACAATCATTAATAGAGTGCCATTTACTGTGCCGTACGTGCCTTCACAGCATATTGGCTGCGAGGAGCAGAATCCACTCTGTCGAGTCACCTTCTGATATCTATATTATGAAGGGTATCTTCAACTCGACACCCCCCAGGCCAGGTACGCAGAGATATGGGATGTTAACATTGGAACATCCCTGTCCTTGGCTCACTAACCAAGTGGTTATGCGCATTGAAACATGAAAAATAGCTGCAGGAGTAGGCCATTCGGCCCTTCGAGCCTGCACCGCCATTCAATATGATCATGGCTGATCATTCAACTCAGTATCCTGTACCTGCCTTCTCTCCATACCGCCTGATCCCTTTAGCCACATGGGCCATATCTAACTCCCTCTTAAATATAGCCAATGAACTGGCCTTGACTACCTTCTGTGGCAGAGAATTCCAGAGACTCACCACTCTCTGTGTGAAAAATGTTTTCCTCATCTCGGTCCTAAAGGAATTCCCCCTTATTCTTATCATGGCGCTGAATCAGCACAACGGGTCCAGTTTTTGCATAGCTGTGATTGGACAAGATGATTATTCTGCATGGAAATTACATGTATGTTATGACTTAATCAGCAGAATACGCCAAGGACATTAAGTCTCAAACTAGAATTGTTGAGATATCCCAAGGACATTCGGTTGTGTGTGGCCACACCTCTACACCAGTATGTTAAGGTCACTAGAGCCTTCGGGACTCTAGACTAGCTATGATTGTTAGTCACATGAAGCCTCATAAGAAAATATCACTACAGACCATCGGCAGGTGGATATTATGGGCTCAGGGATACAGTAGTGAACACTGACATACAAGTCTCACTCCACCCAGGCTGCAACTGTATCAGCAGCAGGGCATGGACGTTTCACAGGACCACATCCTGGTGGCTGCAGGATGGTCTAACGAACGATCTTCCAAACATTTTAGAAATACCCTTTGCCAGACCGGGGGTATTTGCCAACTCTATTTTAGGTCTGCGTTATAGTTCCTCCCGGTTGAGGGAGGTTACTATTATCATTATTTGTCGATTAATAGCATCAACATGTCTATATCTAAGTGATGTCTGAATGCATTATTAAAATTCACTCTTCACTGATGCAGTGTGTGATGCATGGACACGTCTCCACGGCATGAAATCACAGAGCTTTGAAATCTTCACGTAGTCACTCACTTGACTCCGAAGTAAAATAGTAAGATTAAACGAGAACTTACCAGTTTGAAATTTGATCTTTATTTCATGAGGAGTTACGTTGAGGGATTACGTGCCCTCCGCTCCCAACCCCCTATATAATGGTCAACTGGCATTTTAGTTTTCTTACCTTACTATATATTTAGTCAATTTCTGTTATCTGTGATTTCACACCGCTGCTTTGAAGAATGTCGCGCACGCGTGCTGGCGGGGTCTTCACGTAATACCTCATAAAATAAAGATCAAACTTCAAACTGGTAAGTTCTCATTTAATCTTACTATTTAACTTGCACCCTATGTCCAGGCTACTGTTTGGGGGCCTGTAGATAACTCCCATTAGGGTATTTTTACCCTTACAATTCCTCAGTTCTATCCATACTGACTCAACATCTCCTGTTTCTATGTCACCCCTCGCATGGGACTGAATTTCATTCCTCACCAACAGAGCAACCCCACACTCTATGCCCACCTGTATGTCTTTTCGATAGGATGTATACCCTGAATATTCAGTTCCCAGCCCTGGCGCCATGTCTCTGTAATTCCCACAACATCATACTTCTAACCGAGCCTCAAGTTTATCCATTTTATTTCTTAGAGGGGAGAGGGGAGAGGGGAGGGGAGGAGAGGGGAGAGGGGAGGGGAAGAGAGGGGAAAGGAGAAGAGGGGAAGGGAGGGGAGGAGAGGGGAGACAGTGAGGGGGAAGGGGGATTTGACTCACCTCCACGACAAGCTTGAATGATAAATACTTTGGGTTTGTTCTGGAGTTGGGGACAAGTGTCGTCGAAGAGACGAAAAATATCCTCTAACTGTGGGAGAGAGAGGGGAGAGAGAGAGAGAGGGGTAGAGAGAGGGGGGAAGAGAGAGAGAGAGAGAGAGAGAGAGAGAGAGAGAGAGAGAGAGAGAGAGAGAGAGAGAGAGAGAGTTCAGCTTAGTTTATTGCCACGTGTACCAAGGTACAGTGAAAAGCTTTCTTGTCACGTGCTAACCAGTCAGCGGAAAGATGATTATAATTGAGCCGTCCACAGTGTACAGATACAGGATAAAGGGAATAACGTTTAGTGCAAGGTAAAGTCCGATTAAAGATAGTCCGAGAGGGGGAGGGGTGGTTCTTTCCACTAAACTCTCTCTCCCCTCTCTCTCTCTCCCCCTCCACCTCTCTTCCCCTTCTCTTTCTCTCCCCCTCTCATTCTTCCATCTCTCTCTCCCCCCTCTTCCCCTCCCTCTCTATCTCTTAAATGTTAAAATCGATCCTGCCTCCACCACTTCTGCTGGAAGCTCATTCCACACAGCCACCACCCTCTGAGTAAAGAAGTTCCCCCTCTCTCTCTCTCACCCCTCTCTCTGTCTCCCTCCCTCTCTCTCCCTCTCCCTTTCTCTCTCCCCGTCTCTATCTCTCCCCCCTTTCTCTCTCTCTCTTGCCCTGTTTTCTCTCTCCCTCTCCCTCCCCCTCTCTCTCTCTCTCGCCGTACCTCTGCAGTTTGATCCTGTACAGAGGCGACTGTGAATCCCAAGATTGTGAAGATTTGAGACAGTGATCTCTGGTCTTCATCACCGCCTATTCGATCGACCAGATCCCCTGCTCCCCGAAACTGTGTTACTGATGATCAAAGCCAGTCCCTTGGGTCAAGAGATTAACTGGTATGGCTGGGAGAGAGCGAGAGGGGGAAGGGAGAAAGAGGGGGGGGGAGAGAGGGTGGAAACATAGAAACATAGAAATTAGGTGCAGGAGCAGGCCATTCGGCCCTTCGTGCCTGCACCGCCATTTAATATGATCATGGCTGATCATCCAACTCAGTATCCTGTACCTGCCTTCTCTCCATACCCTCTGATCCCTTCAGCCACAAGGGCCACATCCAACTCCCTGTTAAATATGGCCAACGAACTGGCCTCAACTACCTTCTGTGGCAGAGAATTCCACAGATTCACCACTCTCTGCGTGAAAAATGATTTTCTCATCTCGGTCCTAAAAGACTTCCCCCTTATCCTTAAACTGTGACCCTTGTACTCAAATCCTTTTGCTATGAATGCCAACATACCATTCGCTTTCTTCACAGCCTGCTGCACCTGCATGCCTACTTTCAATGACTGGTGTACCATGACACCCAGGTCTCGCTGCATCTCCCCTTTTCCTAATCGTTCACCATTCAAATAATAGTCTACCTTCCAGTTTTTGCCACCAAAGTGGATAACCTCACATTTATCCACATTATACTGCATCTGCCATGCATTTGCCCACTCACCCAGTCTATCCAAGTCACCTTGCAGACTCCTAGCATCCTCCTCACAGCTAACACTGCCCCCCAGCTTCGTGTATTCCGCAAACTTCGAGATGTTGCATTTAATTCCTTCGTCCAAATCATTAATGTATATTGTAAATAGCTGGAGTCCCAGCACTGAGCCTTGCGGCACCCCACTAGTCACTGTCTGCCATCCTGAAAAGGACCCGTTCACTCCTACTCTTTGCTTCCTGTCTGCCAGCCAGTTCTCTATCCACATCAATACTGAACCACCAATACCGTGTGCTTTAAGTTTGTATACCAATCTCTTGTGTGGGACCTTGTCGAAAGCCTTCTGAAAGTCCAGATATAACACATCTACTGCTTCTCCCTTATCCACTCTACTAGTTACATCCTCAAAAAATTCAATAAGATTCGTCAGACATGATTTACCATTCGTAAATCCATGCTGACTTTGTCCAATGATTTCACCACTTTCCAAATGCGCTGCTATCCCATCTTTAATAATTGACTCTAGCAGTTTCCCCACTACCGATGTTAGACTAACTGGTCTGTAATTCCCCGTTTTCTCTCTCCCTCCCATTTTAAAAAGTGGGGTTACATTAGCTACCCTCCAATCCTCAGCATCTGCTATTTCTGGGGCTACTTCCTTAAGTACCCTGGGAGAGAGAGAGAGTCACAGAGTCACCCAAGGAGGAAATAGGCCCTTCGGCCCAACTTGCCCAACCTGCCCACGTTTATTCCATATCCCTCTAAACTTGTCCTATCCATGTACCTGGGTAGAGGGGAAGAGGGAGTGACCGGGGGTGAGATTGGTCCTTGATTATGTTGCTGGCTTTGCCGAGGCAGTGTGAGGTGTAGATGGAGGCAATGGAAGGGAGGATGGTGTGTGTGTGTGTGATGGTATGGGCTGCGTCCACAACTCTCTGGATGGAGATGGAAGCGATGGAAGGGAGGTTGGTTTGTGTGCGTGACACACTGGGCTGCGTTCACAACTATCTGTGATTTCTTGTTGGTCTCGGATGGAGCTGTTGCCAAACCGTGCTGTGATGCCGACTCACCGTATCTCGATGTTGTGTGTAAAAGTCTGGAGAACATGATAACACTGGGAATCCCATCGCCCCATCTCCAATGTCAACAGAACTCTCTCTCACATCTGCTGGGGAGACAGAGAGTGGGTCAGTGAAATAGTGAAAGGCTGTTCACACACTAGTCTAGTTCAGAGACACAGAGCGGAAACAGGCCCTTCAGCCCACCGAGTCCGTGCCGACCAGCGATCCCCGCACACCAACACTATCCTACACACACACACTGGGGACAATTTACAATTTCACACCAAAGCCAGGGGAGGGGAGGGGAGGGGGGAGGGAGGGAGAGGGGTGGAGAGGGGAGGAGATGCGAGGGGAGGAGATGAGAGGGGAGGAGAGGAGAGGGGTTCACCTCTGATGCAGAGTTTTTTAGCCGGACGATCCCTGTCCTCATCTTCATCGGGAGCGGGGGAGGTATCGTTAAAACCTGGACCCTGTGAGATGGGGAGAGAGGGGGCGGGGAGAGATAGCGGGGAGAGATAGAGGGGATAGAGAGAGAGAGAGAGAGATGGTCAGAAGACCAGTGAAGCGCCCATTTCCTGGCCTAATCCACCCGGTCAGTCTCCCCGGCTATGGGAGTGAGGTCATGGACGCAGCGCGGCGCCCGATGGGAATGAGGTCATGGACGCGGCGCAGTGCCCGATGGGAGTGAGGTCATGGTCGCGGCGCAGTGCCCGATGGGAGTGCGGTCGGGTGGGGAGGAACCGCATGGCCTGACGGGACATTGGTGGACCCGCTGGGAGGACTCAGAAGGCAGTCTCCTTCGTTCAATTTCTTTTTTGTTAAATATTTTTATTAGAAGTAAGTACATATTAAAAGAAGAATATACACGTCACATACATTCTTAATATTATTAATATTAACAATTATATCTTATTTGTACTTCTATGCATTTTTTTTATTTTTAATACAGGTTGGAAATAATAGACAAATAAAGTAAAAATAGAAAATCAAAAAGATGAATGAAGTGTTAAGCAGGTTATACATCATTGGAGATATATCCATGGTTTATTATATGTGATTCTTCATCCATTCCTTTATTCAGGCTTCAGTCAGGTTCTCGTACCGAGCCATTTTGACCCTTTAAATATTCAATAACTGGAGACTATATCCCTCTGAAATGATCCAGCTTGTCCAGTAGGAAGAGTCTTAATCTTTCCAGATGAAGTGTCTCCGACATTCCTGTAATCCACATTTTGATTGTGGGGGATGTAGGACCTTTCCAAAATTTCAATATTATTTGTTTCTCAATTATTAAACTGTAATCGATAAAAATTCTTTGATTCGTTGTTATTAATTGATCTGTTTCTAATATTCCTAATATTATTAATTTTGAGTCAGGAACCAAATTCGTATTAACAACATTCAAAATTATTTTAAATATTTCAGTCCAAAAGTTAGTAATTTTTATACAGTTTGTGAATGAGTGCTGACATTTATCACATATGGCAGATACATTTGAAAAAATTCTATGTAATTTGGATTTTGAATAATGCAATCTATGTAATACTTTAAATTTTATCAAAGAGTGTCTAGCATTTAACGAACAGTGGTGTATATGTTGTAAACTTTCATCCCATACTTCTGGTCTGATTATTTGACTTAATTTGCTTTCCCATAATTGCCTATATATTTCTGTCATTGGTACATCATTTTCCAATAAAATGTTATAAATATATGATATCAATGTTTCTGTGTTCGGGTGTTTATTTAGACATTCATCTAAAATTTCTGTCTTTCTATTTCTAAATTCCCGTGTGTTTGATTTTACATAGTCTCTAATTTGTAAATATCTAAAATAAACTTTTAGTAATCCATAAATTTGTAGTAATTCTTGAAATGAAAGAAAGGAGTTTTCCCTGTAGAGATCGCCCATCTTATTAATTCCATAGTTTATCCATTGTAAAAAACCTTTGTCCATCATTGAGGGTTTAAATGTAACATTGTTTACAATGGAGAGAGCTAGTGGTATACATTCCAATTTTAATGTTTTATTTAGTTGTTTCCAGATACGTATCCCACTTTCTATTATAGGGTTTTCTCTATAGGTTTTCTATTGTTTAGCATTGGCAAATAAAATCGAGCTAATTTCAAAAGGTGAACAATCTTCTTTTTCCATTTTTAACCAATTTGGTTGTTTATCTGTTTCTTCCAACCAAAAGTTCATATTTTTAATATTAACTGCCCAGTAATAAAAACATAAAATTTGGCAGTGCTAGACCTCCATTTATTTTTGATTTACATAAATGTTTTTTGTTTATTCTATGGCTCTTATAATCCCAGATAAAGTTGGTGACTATGGAGTCAACCTTCTTAAAAATTTTTTTTAGGAAGGTATATCGGAATCAATTGGAAAATATATAGTAATTGCGAGAGAAAAAACATTTTTATTGTATTAATTCTACCTAGCATTGAAATAGGTAATGTTTTCCAATATAAGATATTCTTATGTAATTTATTCAGTAAGAGTGGGAAATTAGATTTAAATAAAGAATCAAATCTTGTTGTTACATAAATTCCAAGATATTTGATTTTTTCGTTTCCTATCTTAAAAGGAAATTGTTGTAATATATGTAGGTTATTTACCATTATTGACATAAATTCACTTTTATTCCAATTAATGCTATATCCTGAGAATGAGCCAAATTCAGTTATTAAATTTAATAAATTTTAAATACTAATTTCCGGCTTTGTAATATAAAGTAATACATCATCTGCATATAAGGAGATTTTATTTTCAGTTTCTCTAGTTTCATACCCATATATTTCAGGATGTAATCTCACGCTTTGAGCTAATGGTTCAATTGCGAGTGCAAACAATAGTGGGGATAAGGGACAACCTTGTCTACAGCCTCGAAATAAATTACATTTAGTTGATAACATTTGATTTGTTAGTATTCTAGCTGTTGGATTAGTGTATAATAATTTAACCCATGTAATAAACTTCTCTCCCAATTTAAAAGTTTCCATGACCGAAAACAGATAAGACCATTCCACCTGGTCAAAGGCTTTCTCCGCATCTAACAAGATGATTACTAGGTCTTTATTAATACCTCTTTTCGAATATATAATATTGAATAATTGTCTCAAGTTATATGAGGAATATCGTTTTGGTATAAATCCTGTTTGATCCGGGTGAATTAATTTATTGATCCCTGTGCTTAGTCTTTGTGCTAGTATTTTGGTTAATATTTTTTGATCAGTGTTTAAAAGAGCTATAGCTCTATATGATGCTGGGTCATCCAGATCCTTGTCTCTTTTAGGTATAAGTGTTATAATAGATTCATTTAACATTTCTGGTAGTTTCTGTTGGTATAAATGTATTCATAGAGTGTCTTCAAACGTGGTGCAATCAGATCATAGAATGTTTTATAAAATTCCGAACCAATACCATCTGGTACCAGATTTTTACCATTTTTTAATGATCTGATAGATTCTTCGATTTCTATTGCTGTTATTTCAGCGTTTAGTGATTCTCTATTTTCTAAAACCAACCCTTTTAGATTACATTTTTAAAAAATGCTTCTATTCCTATCCGGTGTTCTGTTGTTTTGACTGAATATACATTTTTATAATATTGCAAAAATCTCTCATTAGTATCTTTAGGTTGTACTAGTGGTTCACCATTGTGTGATTTAATCCTATGGATTATTTTTTCTCCCTCCAATTTCCGTAATTGACGAGCCAATAATCTTTGGGGTTTATCTCCGAATTCAAATTGTAATTGTTTAGTATATTGATAGAGTTTTACAATTTGGTCTGAATATATTTTATTTAATTTATATTTCAATGCAGCGATATTATTATGTTTTATCATGGTTGGGTTTGCAGCGTTCTCTGTGTCTAATTGTTTAATCTCCTTTTCCAATGCCTGTTGTTCCCTCCGATTCTCTTTATTATAAAATGCTTGAGAAGAAATCATAATTCCATGGGCATATGCTTTAAAAGTTTCCCATAATAGGGAAGAAGATATTTCCGGCTTATCATTTATTTCAAAGAAAATCTTAATATGTTCTGTAATGTATTCCTGAGTTACTTTGTCCTTTAAAATTTGTGGTTAAGGTCTCCATTGTCCCCTGTTTTTTTCCGTTTTACCATTTATTTTGATCATAAATGTTAAAGGTGCATGATCTGAGATTGTAATATTATTATGGTATTTGAATTGTAAGTGCGTGAGATAAGTTTAGAGTCTACCAAAAAATAATCTATTCTTGAATACGTTTTGTGTGCAGGTGAATAAAATGAGTATTCTCATCCAGTTGGGTTTTCTATTCTCCAAACGTCTTTAATATTACTAGTATCTATGTATGCATTTAATAAGTCACTGGAATGGGATTTGATTTTCCGTTGTCTTGATGATCTGTCTAAATAAGAATCTAGGGTACAATTGAAATCTCCTCCAATTATTAGGTTGTGTTGTGCTAATTCCGGGATGGTATTAAATATTTTCTTAAAGAACAATGGGCTGTCAAAGTTTGGTCTGTAAACATTAACAAAAATCATTTTTTGTGCATTTAATTCCCCTATTACAATAATATATCTACCATCACTGTCAGTTATAGTTGATGTTTTTTTAACTAAAGTGCCTTTATGAATTAATATTGCTACGCCTCTGGATTTGTGTGTAAAAAAAGAATGATACGCTTTATCTATCCATTTAGCTTTCAATCTATGCTCTGCATCTTTTTTTAAGTGTGTTTCTTGGATAAAAATTACATCTACTTTAAGTGCTTTTAAATGTGCTAATACTTTACCTCTCTTAATTGGTTCATTCATACCTTTAACGTTCCAGCTACAAAATGTTATTCCTTCATTCCCCGTATTCATTTTTAAGTCTTGCATCTTTTGTTTAGGGAGGTCTATAATAGAGCAAATAATTCAGTTCGACAGGCCCGACCTTACACCCGAACTCCGAATAGACGAATTTCAAGACCCTTGGATGTCTCTCACGTATATATCTCCTTTGATCTAGTTTATAACTCCATTCAACTTAAAATAATAATGATAGATTATAATATAAGAAAAAAAGGGATAGATTAAGAAGTTAGTGATGTGCACAAAGAAGGAAAAAACTACATCTAGTATTAGTGTAGTTAGTGATAGCCATACTAACATGGCTAACCATCTACCGACTTCCGTAGTTGATGTTACAAACTTAACCAGCTCCATGCTTTCTTACAATTATTATTCCATAACAGTATTTTACCGGGGATATTAAATTCTGAAGTATTCGGGTTCCATCAGTCGGGAATGTGAGGATACATATGTTTAAAACATATTAAAAAATATAATAAAAAGAAGAAAGAAAAGTGAGGAAAAAAAATTAAAAAAAGGTTCCAAGGAGGACAAATGAAAACAAACTTTATATTCAGCGTAAATATAATTACTATTTATCTGATTCTAAAAAAATCAGTTATGATTAAGTATTAGTCGTTAATGATAATTATTAACTCTAATTAGTAATGGTACCGTGCTATAGTTTTAGTATTTATTAGTTATTTGTATTAATAGTGCTATTATTCTGATTATTAGTATCCATGGGAGAGTTTCCAATCCGCATCTTTCTCCAGCTTCGTTCACTTTATAATCTCACCTGTACCTGCAGTTAACTCGACCAAGGCGGGGTCCGTTGGGTCCTGTCCCCTCAACGCGCGGCTGCGGCGTCACACACACTAACCCCCCCCCCACACACTAACCCCCCCGCACACACACCACACCACCCCACCACACACTAACCCCCCCCCCGACACACACTAACCACCCCGACACACACACAAATAACCCCCCCCACACTCTAACCCCACCCACACACACAACCCCCCCTCACACAATCAATAACCCCCCCACACACGAGACACCCAGACTATCCCCCCACACCCACTAACCCACCTCAACACAACTAACCCCCCCACACAAACATTAACCCCCATATCACACACACATCAACCCCCCCACACTCACTAACCCCCTCCACACACACTAACCCCCCCACACACTAAACCCCCCCACACACACTAACCCCCCACACACACACTCCTGCCAAACCCCCCCCGCCACACACACACTAACCCCCTACACACACACTAACCCCCCATCACACACACTAACCCCCCCACCCCACAAAAAACTACATTAACCACCCACCACACACACTAACCCCCCACAAACATAAATCCCCGCCCCACCTCACACACTAACACCTCCCACACACACTAACCCCCCACAACAAACCCCTCCCCACACACACTCACTAGCCCCCCCACACACACAGGTACTAAACCCCCCCCCCCCACACACACACTACACCACCCCACACACACACTAACCCCCCCGCACACACTACCCCCCCCCCCCCGACACACACACTAACCTCCCCACAATGACAGCCACACACTAACCTCCCCCCACAACACCAATAAACCACCCCCAAACATCACTAACGTCTCCCCCCCGGACACAACTACTCTACCCCCCCAACACACCATACCAACCCCTCCCACAAAGACACATAAAAATTTCCCCCCATATATTTAATAAAAAAACACACACTCTAACACCCCCCCAAACACACACCCCACCACTAACCCCCCCTCACAACACACTTACTCAAAAAATATAAAAAATTATATAATAAAAATTATAAATAAATAACCCCCCCCTCCACACCACAAACTAACCACCACACTGAAACAAAATAAAGATACTAAAAATATACCCCCCACACAACACACAACAACATTCAACTATCAATAAATACCCCACACTAACACCGCCCAAAAAAATTACAAAAAAAACACGCACACTAACTATCCCCCCCTACACACACACTAACCCCCCCACCCACCACACCACGACTAAACCCAACACAAGCACACGAACACACACAATCACTAAACCCCCCCTCCCACAATAACCCACCCGCCACACAAACCAACACACCGCCCAACACACACTAACCCCCCTCACACACACTAACCCCCCACCCACAAACATTCAACCCCCCCACACACTAAACCACCCCAAAACGCACTACAACCCCCACACACACACTAACCCCCCCTCACACACACTACCCCCCCAACACACTAGACTAACCACCCCCACACACTAATCCCCCACACACACTACCCCCCCCACACAAACAATAACCCCCCACACTAACCCCCCCCACACGACCCCCCACACCCGACACTAACCCCCCCACACACACTACCCACCCCCCCCCCACACACACGTAACCCCCCCCCACACACACAACACCCCACCCACACAACACTAACCCCCCCCACACACAGACTAACCCCCCCACCCCACCCCCCACACACACTACCCCCCCACACACACTAACCCCCCCACACACACAAACCCCCACCCCCCCACACACCACTACTAACCGCCCCCACACACAATAACCAACCCCCCACACACACTAACCCCCCCTCACACAATAACCCCCCTCACACACAACAACCCCCCACACACACACTAACCCCCCCAACCACACAATACACACCTACACACACTAAACCCCCCCCACAAACACAATAAATCCCCCCACACACACCAACACTCCCACACCCACACTAACCCCCCCACACACACACATAAACCCCCACCACTGCCGCACACAACACACTAACCCCCCCACACACTACTACCCCCCCACACACTAACCCCCTCACACACCACACCCCCCACACACAAACCCCCGCACACTCACTTAAACCCCCCACGACACACACACTAGTACCACCACCACACACACAACATTTAATCCCACCCCCGCCTCCCCACGAACACACACACTGAACCACCACCACCCCACACATACACATTAAAACTTTCTCCCCACCACACACAACTACCCCACCCCCACACACACAAAACCCCCCCACGACTCTAACCCCCCCACACACAACCACACTAACCCCCCATACACACACAAAACACACTAAACCCTCCTCAACACACACACTAACCCCCCCACAACTAATCCCCCACACCACACTTACCCCCATTCCACTTACCTCCCCTCCTCACCGCCCCCCACCTCTCCTCCTCGCACCCCCCCCGCCCCCCCCCCCCCCCCCCCCCCCCCCCCCCCCCCCCCCCACCCCCCCCAGCCCCCCACAAACTAACCCACCCCCCCCCCCCCCACACCCATTAACCTCCTACCCCACCCCCCCCCACCCATTAATCCCCACCCTCACCCCCACAGAACCCAACCCCGGGGTCCACACCACTACCCCCCCTCACAACCCCCAACCCCCCCCCCCGCCCCCCCCCCCCCCAAACACCCACCCCCCCCCCACCCCCCCCCCCCCCCCCCCCCCACTCCCCCCCCCCCAGCCCCCCCCCCCCCCCCCCCACACACCCCCCCATTCCCTCCTCCCCCCCCCCCCCCCCCCCCCCCGACCCCACAGCACACCCCCCCCTAAAACCCCCCCCCCTATCCCCCCCACACACTAACCCCCTCCCCCCCCCCCCCCCCCCCCCCCCCCCCCCCCCCCCCCCCCCCCGACACCCCACCCCCCACACCCCCCCCCCCCTTCCTCCCCACGAACCCCCGCACAACTCACAAACCCCCACCCACACCCCACACCCACATTAATCCACCCCCGACCCCTGACCCACCCCCCACACACCCCCCACCCCCCCCCCTCACCCTACACACTAACCCACCCCCACACACACTAAAAACCCCCCCCCCCACACACTAACACTCCCCCACCACACACTAACCCCCTGCCCCACACACACACTAACTAAACCCCCCCACATACACACACCACACACTAAACCCTCCTCACACAACACACTAACCCACCCCCCCACACTCACACACTAATCCCCCCACACACAACACTTACCCCCACACACACACTACCCCCCCCACACAACCACACATTAACCCCCCCACACACAACACACACACAAACCCCCCCCCCAACACACACAAACACATTAACCCCCACACACACACAACCCACTAACCCCCCCCCACACACACACACTACCCCCCAAACACCCCCCAAAACACCACACTAACCCCCCCATACACACTAATCCCCCACACACACTAACCCCACACCCCACACACACTAACCCCCCCACACACACACTAACCCCCCCCACACACACACTAACCGCACCTCACACACACTAAGCCTCCCCCACAACACACACTAACCCCCCCCCACACACACACTAACCCCCCAAACACACTAACGCCACCCCCCCACACACATTAACCCACCCAACACACTATTTCCCCCCCACAACGCTAACCCCCCACACACAGTAACCCCACCCCCACACACACTAACCCCCCCCACGCACATAACCCCCCCACACACACTAACCCTCCCACACACACACACACTAACCCCCCCCACACACACTAACTCCCCCACACATACTACTCCCCCACACACTAACGCCTCCCCCCACACACAACTACACTAACTCACCCCACACACTAACCCCACCCACACACAGTAACCCCCACACATTACCCCCCACACACACACACGAACCCACTCCCACATACACTAACCCCTCCCTCACACAAAATAACCCCCCCCCACACACACTAACCCCCCCACACACACACTAAACCCCCCAACAGACACACTAACCCCGCACACTCACTAACCCCCCACACAACACACACTAAACCACCCACACACACCACATTAATCCCACCCCCCGACACACACAGACCCCACCACACACACACATTAACTCCCCACCACACACACGAACCCACCCCCACACACACTAACCCCCCCCCCCAACACACTAACTAACCCTCCCCCCACACACACTAACAACCCCCCCTCATCACTCAACCCCCCCACATACACACACAACACACACTAAACCCTCCTCACACACACACTAACTCCCCCCACACTCACACACTAATCCCCCACACACACAATCTTACCCCCACCACACACACTAACCCCCCTCCCACACACACACATTAAACCCCCCCACACACACACACACACTAACCCACCCCCCCACAGACACACATTAACCCCCCACACACACACAACCCACTTAACCCCCCCCAACACACACACTACCACCACACACACACACACTAACCCCACACACACAACCAAACGCCCCTACACACAGACACCTAACCACCCCCCACACACACACACTAACCACTCCCCCACACACGCCATTAACACCGCCCTCCCCCACACACACACACACTAACCCCCCCACACACAACTCTAACCCCCCCACACACCGCACACACACACTACCACCCACACACACTAACCCCCCCCACACACTACCCCCCCACACACTAACCCCCCACACACACTAACCCCCTCCACACACACACTAACCCCCCCCTCACACACTAACCCCCCCACACACACAACCCCCCCACACACACTAACCATCCCCCACACACCACTAACCCCCCCACACTACCCACCCCACACACTAACCCCACAAAACACACACTAACCCACTCCACCACACACACTAAACCCCCAACACACACTCTAACCCCCCACACACACTAACCCCCCCTCAAACACTAACCCTCCCCCACACACACAACTAACCCCCCACACTACACTAACCCCCCCACACACTGACGCCTCCCCCCACACCAGACTAACCCACCCCACACACTAATCCCCCCACACACTTAACCCCCCCACACACTAACCCCCCACATCAATACTAGTACCGCCCCACACACACACTAAACCCCACACACACTACCCCCCCCACACACAAACACCTCCCCCACACCAACACGCAACCACCCCACACACTGACCCCCCTCACATCACTAACCGACCCCCCCACAAACAACACAACTAACCCACTCCCATATACACTACCCCCTCCCTCCAGCACACACACCTAACACCCTCACATACAACTCTAACCCCCACACACACACACACACACACCCCTCCCCACACACACAGCACTACACTAACCCCCCACAAACTACCCCCTTCACACAATAACCCCCCACACACACTAAACCCCCCCACACACACACTAACCCCCCCCACCCACACTAACCCCCTACTAACCCCCCACACACTAACGCCTCCCCACACACACAAGCCACCCCACACACTAACCTCCCCACTAAACCCCCCCCACAACCTATCACCCCCACACACAGTAACCCCCCACATCACACACCTTACTACCCCCCCCCCCAACCCCAGACACTAACCCCCCCACCACACTAAGTAACCCCACCCCCCACATCACACACTAAACCCCCCCCTCCCCCCCCCCCCCACAAACAACCTAACACTCCGGCAACACGCACACTAACCCCCCCCACACACAC